>OZ007505.1:11025473-11195697 GCA_963931865.1 Axinella damicornis | reverse complement strand
GGCTGCTGCTCCCCACCAGCTGTTCTGGAACATTCCAGTCCAAGCCCAATGTTCTCGAACATTCTTCGCAGAGTTAAGTTACAGGTTCAGTAAATTGAAGTACGAAGGTCACACGTCACTAGTGTAGTCCCGCCCCACGAACATCCCACTTCCGTTACACAGTTAAAATCTTAAGGGCAATCTCAAGGCTTTAATTAGCCTAGTGCAATGACAAATCCTAACACTGGAGTTTGGCCTAACCCTGTAGATCCTAGCCCTATGAATATCATTATAACCCTGATCCGGGTTAGGGTGATCCCACTAACCTTGGTGTGCCTATGACTCTCAATAAAGCCCAGTGGGCATGGGATAGAACCCAGTCTTTCTGTCTGCTCATCAAGAATAATGAGTTAGGATTAGATAGCTCCATGCTGTGCTCATGAGCTTGTTTGACTTTAGTCAGCTGTCCGATGGGAGGGTTGGCTTATGTTGACACTCATGAGTGACCACCTGTCAGATCTTTGGTGGTGTAGCATGGGGTTGAAAGCATGTCTGTTGTGTGATGCAATATTCGTAAATTCACCCTGAGACTCCACTCTCTCTCCTAACCCTGACAACCAGGGATCATGAATATCATTAGCCCTAAATTGGGACTCATGACTGGCATTGTCCAAATTGAGGTCTCATTAAAGCCTTCAGCTTTGGCTATGATTCAGCTTGTCTGTCAGCTTCATGAATAAGCAATGAACCATTTTCAGGTAGCCATGTGTAGCAGTCATGAGCAAGATTGCCTTTAGTTTGCTGTTTGGAGGGAAGTTTGGCTTGTGTTGACTCTCATGAATATCATTAGTGATGTGCTTTCAGTTCCCTTGTAGTGTTGTTTGGGTGACATGCAACATGCAAATGAATATTGTTATAAGGCTCAAGTGGGTCAGCCCCCTCAAAGTGAAATTGCTTCCTATGAACTCTTGCTATAGCCTATGCTTTTGTGCTAAGTAGATCTGAAAGTTGTGGGTGGGTGCTTGCAAGGAGGTAATCCAGCACTTCCTCAGTGCCCACATCCAGTTTTTCTTCCCCTCAAGCATTTTACTCAGGTACTAGGTAGGACCTACATAAATCATAATACAAGTAGCTTTGCTCGCTTTGCTCACTCAGCTACATGTACTCCTTGTCATCACCTTTCTCCCTCCCTCCCTCCCTCCCTCCCTCCCTCCCTCCCTCCCGTTTTCTGAAACATCTCATTTGTATGCATACATACACATACATGAGAGGCTCATTGTGGTACCGTAGTCGCACGTTATTAGGCGCAGCTCACTTATAGGCGCATATTCGCTGTTAGGCGCAGGTTCAACTCTCGTCCCAGGTACTCGCTGTTAAGCGCTGCAGTCTTCTTTCAGAAACTGCCATTTTCGATCATACGGAATGGAAAACAGCTATAATTCGAATTGAAGAGCACTTCCTATTCGAGGTATGTCATTATTATTAGTAGGCACATCTCACTTACAGGCACATATTTTCTTCCTGTGAAGTTATAGGCGCATGCGCCTAATAACGCGGACTACGGTATTGGACTAGTGTTCTACACATGTCAGACTATAACATGGGACACTTGAGTGTCCACACTTGGCGCAGCAGTGATATAAAACTCAAAACGTACAAAACATGAGAAATACTAATGCATGGCGACGACACAAAGCAATGCGAAATGTGATATGGGTCTTATGGAGGATGTTGATCAGCCCAGTTTTGGGTTACCCATATCTTGTGGGAACCTCGGATTGCTATTTGGGCAGTGTTTATCAGAAAGGACTCCCACTGCTTCCTACTGCACTCAAGCAGCTGTTGTCTAATCGCATGGAAGCTTGGGAGAGACAGGTACCCAATGCTTCCAACCTCGAGTGTCACTAGAGTTCCATCCAGTGATTAGCCAGCAATCTGTTCCGTCAGGTCTACATATCGATTAGTTTTCCGCGTGTGTGCCTCTTCGTATCCCGTCTCAAAACACACTGTTTCCTCCCTCCTTCTCTCTCTCCCTCCCTCCCTCCCTCCCTCCCTCCCTCCCTCCCTCCCTCCCTCCCTCCCTCCCTCCCTCCCTCCCTCCCTCCCTCCCTCCTCCCTCCCCCTACCCCCTCCCCCCTCCTCGTTGATCCCTCCCCCCCCTCCCCCTCCCTCCCCCGTCCCTCCCTCCCTCCCTCCCTCCATCCCTCCCTCCCTCCCCCTCCCTCCCTCCCTCCCTCCCTCTCATCATCATCATCATCAAAACTCCTTCATTGTATTGCACGAGACATTACAAGCAAAGGGGGTGACATAGTCCAATTAGTAATACATGCCATAATGCTGAACAATCACATTGTACACAAATAATTGGTTCACCGCAGTACGTATATGTGTGGCTATAGTAGTTATTATGATTTACACAACAAATTTACTGAACAGAACTGTTTTTGGAGCACCAGATGCTGTGAGAACCTTTGACGGTTTGCACAATTCAAACATCAGTTCTGACATCTCCCTAGTTGTGCTATTCAGGGCTGCCTTCTGAGACTGGAAGCCAGCTGGGTTTATCACTCCTCTGGAGCCAACTTCTAGGGTGATAAGTTCAGTGTCATACCCTGCATTGCAGGCTCCAGTGACCAGCTCTCTGCTGCTGCCTCAAAATTGGTCTCATAGCTAATTGTCAGTTCAGCAAGGTTCGAGGGATTTCTGCTGGTCATCCCACCAAACAATGTCGGGCGAAGATCTGTAGGGACAATGCGCATGGGAAATTCATATCCACCACTGAGGTCAGCAATTAGTCGAGAGGTAGGAGGGAGCTTGGGTTGGATAAATTGGTTGGAGGACTGTATTATGCCGCTGGTTGTAACGCCGGAGGTCTTCAGTACATGCAAGAGGCTCTGCCTCTCCCCACACGGTGGGAAGGCAGCATTGTCCTTCTTCTTCCACAGCTGTAGATTGGCGTTATGTGGGAGGGTGTCGTGTGCAGCATTAAGGGCGAACTTCATGGTGTTAGACGGTAGAGCCTGGACTGCCTTGGCCCACACACAGCTGTGTCTGAGGTGGTAGCACGAAGCATCTCTTCCTGTTTCTGGAGGTCTTGCACCTGCAGTAGCCTCTGACTGTCCTCCCGATTTTTCACCTTCCTCTTAGCGGCTGCAGCTAGGGCTTTCCTCGTACAACCAGGGTCTTCAGTCAGTGCATCGCGAACCACCACTGCAGGCTTGAAGATCTTTCGGGTCAGCTGTTCTTCCTTCTGTAGGTGCTTCTCAGCTAGGTGGTGTACACAAGCATCGGCCGAAGTCAGGAGCTGCCACTGTCTGGAGACCTGCAGCTGCTTGTGGAAGGCAGAAAGGGAGGGTAGGTTCAGGCCTCCCTCCCACCCACCCTCCCTCCCCCCTCCCTCCCTCCCTCCCTCCCTCCCTCCCTCCCTCCCTCCCTCCCTCCCTCCCTCCCTCCCTCCCTCCCTCCCTCCCTCCCTCCCTCCCTCCCTCCCTCCCTCCCTCCCTCCCTCCCTCCCTCCCTCCCTCCCTCCATCTCTCCTCCCTTCTCTCTCCCCCTCCCTCCCTCCTATCCTCCCTCAACCCCACCCTCCCCTGCTTTCTCCTTGCTCTCCTCTCCCTCTGCTTCCCCCAACCTCTCACTCTCCATGCATGCAGACACAGATATTGAATATAGCGATGTCAGGCTGCAATTGTCAGGTAGTACAGCAAAACAGTGTTACTACTTGGGTGCATCGCATGAAACAGAAACGATTGTGGATATGTGTCATCGGACAAGCTGTGTGGGGCCTGGGAACAAGGCTAAGTAAATGATGTCATACGTTTATGTTTATGCAGAATTTCCTGTGAGCAGCCCTGATTGATGTAAAGGCTATCCATTGTAAATGCTGAACAGCTGGAGGTGATGAAGTGGGCGTGGGTATGGCCCCACCCAGTGGGTACCAGGGGGTGGGGCTCACCTAAAGAAGTACTCTTTCAAGTGGTAGTGGTGTACTTGGTATGTGATCAGAGTAATTAGTGCATGGTACATATGAGGATGGGGTGTGCAGTGACATGTACTGGTAGAGTGAGAGTGTCCAGTGCACAAATAAGGCTCGATCTGTCCTGGGTTCGAATCCGCCCTTGGTTTATCAGTTGAAGGGTGCATGGTTTGCCTTAAAAAAAGGAAATTGCCCTTCCAGAAAAACAAGTTTGAGCTATGCCATATGGTAACTCAACGAGTTCAGTGATGATGTCATCGCCATCCACAGTTAATGGAGCCCAGGACCTGCATGAAAACATTCTGCATTGGAGATGCGGCAATTCTGGGTTATCAAATGAAGATGAACTGAACTGAAAAGTAGCAGTTAAATGCTATACGTGAATGACATTGCAGATCTGCTCCCTCCACATAGCTCTACTGGCAAGAAATTTTACATTGCTATCGTTCCTCTTTTTCTGTGTGTGTTGCGTGTGTGTGTGTGTGTGTCTGTGTGCAAGCTGAGAACCCAGTCTCGGTGGAGGCAGCTGGCAGAGGAAGAAAGTCATTGACTGCTTCCTTACACACAATATACATGTGTAGCTACACATGCACCCAACCCTTATGCTCCCACACCTCTCTCCATCCATTTTTCTACACCCCCCTTCCGCTAGGTACTGGGCAGTGAATGTGTACCTCCAGACCTACTATTCCCTTTGGGCAGAGCACGCCAACCAAGGGATGCTGACTGTAAGGAACTGCTGGTGAGTGCAGCACGGAGATGCTGGTGTAAATTAACACTATAGGTTTCTTTCATGTGACCACATTGTGGGAGGAGAGGGTGAAGGGAGCAAGTAGTGACATGGGTATACCCCTCCTCACAGGTCACCATGTTCACTTAAGGATTTTGTACTGATGTCCTGTATGCACAAGTTCCCAGCAAGCATTGCATGTGCGCGCATGTATGATCTTCTACTTGATTGTTGAGACTCTCTCCTGCAGATTGTGATAGCATTGTGAGGAAGATGACAGTGGACAACAACCCAACCAAGGCATATGAGGTACATCACACTCCAAGATAATACTACTTTGCCGCATACCCGTCCCGTCTCAGTGTCTTGAGAAAATTCAGCCTGTTAGCATGTTCTTGTGGTATGGTGCCACGGTGATGGAATAACCAAAAAAAAAGTCCAATACCCTTTTGTTAGCAACCAATACTTAGGGGGGTTGTGAATGGCACTGACTGCTTGAAGGTACGGCTACATGTACAGAAAGGAGCGAGTTTCTCCAATATTTGCATTCTTAGTGCAATCAATTACACACACCTCTGTGAAATGTACCTCAAAGCGCCGGCCATGATGTTCTACGCCAGTGTGGGTGCATGGAAGCCTGCAACAGTATAGGAGACATACATGTACCTGTGTACATGACCTATGGTCACAAATTTACTTGCTGCTGTATTTTTATCCTTGTTACTCCAACCCTATACGGCAATTGCACCAGAAGAATGGAGGTGTACTGCTTGATAACCACATGGTGACATTCCCGGTCATGTGATCACTGTGGTCACCACCAGAGCCACATTCAACACCAGGAAGTTACTCATCACTGCAGGAGCCTGGGCCCCTTCCCTTATCAAGAAACTTGGCATCCAGCTACCATTCCCTTCCCTTATCAAGAAACTTGGCATCCAGCTACCATTCAAAGTGAGTATAGAACGTATCTTTATTTCCTTACAGACACTGCCTTCATCTAGCCATATACCACCAGGTTTCTGTTGCCACGACAACAACAACGCCTTGTACCTGTTGCTCACCATGCAGATGCATCCCAGATTTTAAGTCAATAGGATGTATAATGTCCAAGTTATGGCCTCCCAAAAATTCAGGATTTCCTCATTGGCAAATCTAACTGGAAGCGTCTCCAGTAAGATTTTGTATGGACTTCAATGGGGAGGCTCAAGGACATCTGATTTACTTCCAAGCAGAGCTGCAGCCTGTCTGCATGGTGACCAATGGGTACAAGTGTTGTTGTCATAGCAACAGAAACCTGGAATTTATTTTAGCGGAATACAGTCTATATTGCCTTCCTGGTTTATAGAATAAGCACCATACGTCTACAGTACCACTCACTACCCTCGAGTACTTGCTGCACTGATGTCCATGGGGTAGCCTCATTCTCAGGCCCTCCCACATGTGCAGGAGAGCCTGGGAACGAGGCTATGGTTGGGGTATCCCCTCAAGGAAGGGATTCATATTGCCTTAATAAGGATAGTGGTGTGACTGCACTCCCGTTCGTTACTGACGGAACCCGACATGAGTGACCTTGTCCTGGTGAAAATACCTCAACAATGAACCAGCTACATGTAATGGGTTACACGGATACTTTGCGTCTGTTTCCGATGTCTTCCACAGTCAATGGCTACAGGCTCTTAGACTAGTGCATGGGGAAAGAAGACCACGAGAGTGTTTTTGTTGGCTACAACTCACTCATGCTTGTCCCACAGTGCATTCCCCAATATTGCATGCATGTGATTATGCTGAACCTGTTCATTGAACTCTACTCAGGTCGTGGGTCCAAGCTCAGTCCGTTGGTGGGGAAGATACTGAGTGAGATGGCACTGGATTTGTCTGTCTCCTATGACCCGACCCTATTCAGAGTGGATAGGTTTAGACTCAAGCATTATCTGATGATAGCATGAGTTGATGTAATGGTAGAAGTCTAATGTTCTATTGTTGATGATCCGACTCTGCCAAAGGTGCACTGTTTGTAAATCCTTCCCAAGACAGTCAGGTGTTACCATCATAATTATTTCAGCAGACTCTATTGCACCCACCAGCTCATACATATGTGAACACACGAAGTAGAAATTGAACGTGGGGAATTGTCCAAATTGTGTAAAATTAAAATCGTACACCCCCTTTGAAGAAAATGCCTCAAATTTGAAAATTCAGAACCTTCTAAAACACATTTTGCAAGGACTCCTACTTTGGGGGGTGCCAACTGGGATTTGTGCCGAATGTTTAATTTCTACTTGATGCATTCACAGATGTACTTACAGCTAAGCTCGAGTCATTCTTTGGCTGCGGGTGCACACATACATAATGTCACAGTCATACTGGAAAGTGCCCCCCTATATACTAGCTACTGCAAAGTTATTATGAAAGTATAATAAGTATTGCATGTCTGTGATGAGAGGAGTTGGGTCTTGACTGGGCATGGGGAGAGCAAAGAATTGATGTAAACGCAGGTGATCAAAACCAGTTTCACAATAACTATGCTATCATAGGACATTGCTGCAGCTGAAGTAATTTTATATACTAAGGCAAATTACTGCCTGTGTGTGACGACACTGTCTGCTCTGATGGCTGATTTCAGCTCAAACATGCACCTGATAACAAAAATTAATGTAACAGCACTGTATAGGGATAGGCCTACCAGAACGGCAAAAGGTAAGTAAACAGGGTAAAGGATGATTGCACAAAACCAAGTCGCGATACGTACGGTGACCTACTGTTAATGATATTCATTGACAATGAGTGAACTCGAGCATTATTATGAATACACTGATTGTTTATGATTAGCGGTAATGAGAAGTTCGCTCCAGCCTCCATGCAGTACAGTATGGACGCACTGTTCGACGTGGTGGTTGTGGGAGCAAGTGTGGAAGGAAGCTCAACAGCGTACCATCTGGCTCGCCGTGGATCAAATGAAGTGCTGCTGCTGGAGCAGGTTAGGCAATTATACACACACACACACACAAACAGCATGCAGTGGTTATTATCTCGCTTTGCATAAAATTACGTGTGGCATTGTTCAACATAATATCTCCACAATTTTGCCACTTTCAGTTTGATGCTCTGCATACCCGGGGCAGTTCCCATGGCTGTTCACGTATCACCAGAAGAGCTTACTAGTATGTGGAGCCCTTCTATGTCCAGATGATGAACGAAGCCTTCAAGCTTTGGGCCCAGATTCAAGAGGAGAGTGGAACAGATCTTTGTACGTAAGCCATTATTTGCCACTGTCTAAATCTGCCTGTGACCTGGAGCTAAATTGGGACTGATCCAGCAGTCACATTTGACCGTGACTCTGTGGGGTGGGTGAGATTCTAAATGTCCAGTATACTGAGGAGAAGTATTGGGTGCTTTGTAAGATGACAACAGGGGCGGTGGACCAGACTCAGCAACCGCTGCACCTGTATGGCGCTATGGTGCCTGAAAAGCCAGCAGATGTAATCCTTACACGTTCTTCATCCAAATATTTTCCTATGGGGATCCCTCTACAAGAACCTTTGCAAGCTAGCGTACTACCCCTTCACACTTGCTTCACAGCCTGTGCATAGATACAAAGTGCTTCTGCTGCCCCTGTGACATTGCTGAAGGTCAGTGTTGGCTGAGATTGATAAATCACTTAAGTGCAACATTGTATTTGGGGTCATGCTCATTCATGCATTAGCCTCCATAGATTGCAGAAATCCTGGGTTTAAAGTTGGGTTCGTCCTTCATTTAAGAGTCACGAAATATGCATTGTCAGTATTTTGTACCATGTAGTGTCCCTGTAGTGCCCCAATAGTGCCTGCAGTGCCCCAATAGTGCCACAGTGGTGCCCCATTGGTGCTCCAATAGTGCCTGCAGTGTCCAAGGTGCCGGTTGTGCCCCTGGTGCCCAAGGTGCCAGTGGTGTCCTGGTGTCCAAGGTGCCCAAGGTGCCAGTGGTGTCCCTGGTGCCGCTGGTGCCCAAGGTGCCTGTGGTGTCCCTGGTGCCCAAGGTGCCTGCGGTTTCCCTGGTGCCCAAGGTGCCTGCGGTGTCCCTGGTGCCCCTGGTGCCCAAGGTGCCTGTGGTGTCCCTGGTGCCGGTGGTGTCCCTGGTGCCGGTGGTGCCCAAGGTGTGCTGGTGGTGTCCCTGGTGCCCAAGGTGCCTGCGGTGTCCCTGGTGTCCAAGGTGCCTGTGGTATCCCTGTTGCCCAAGATGCCAGTGGTGTCCTGGTGCCCCTGGTGCCCAAGGTGCCTGTGGTGTCCCTGGTGCCCAAGGTGCCTGTGGTGTCCAAGGTACATGTACTGGTGGTGCCTGTGGTGTCCCTGGTGCCCAAGGTGCCTGCGGTGTCCCTGGTGTCCAAGGTGCCGGTGGTGTCCCTGGTGCCCAAGGTGCCAGTGGTGCCCCTGGTGCCCAAGGTGCCTGTGGTGTCCCTGGTGCCCAAGGTGCCGGTGGTGTCCCTGGTGCCCAAGGTGTGCTGGTGGTGTCCCTGGTGCCCAAGGTGCCTGTGGTGTCCCTAGTGCCCAAGGTGCCGGTGGTGTCCCTGGTGCTAGTGGTGCCGGTGGTGCCCAAGGTGTGCTGGTGGTGTCCCTGGTGCCCAAAGTGCCTGTGGTGTCCCTGGTGTCCAAGGTGCCTGTGGTGTCCCTGGTGTCCAAGGTGCCGGTGGTGCCCAAGGTGTGCTGGTGGTGTCCCTGGTGCCCAAGGTGCCTGTGGTGTCCCTGGTGCCCAAGGTGCCAGTGGTGTCCCTGGTGCCAGTGGTGCCGGTGGTGCCCAAGGTGTGCTGGTGGTGTCCCTGGTGCCCAAGGTGCCTGTGGTGTCCCTGGTGTCCAAGGTGCCGGTGGTGTCCCTGGTGCGCAAGATGCCAGTGGTGTCCCTGGTGCCCCTGGTGCCCAAGGTGCCTGTGGTGTCCCTGGTGCCCAAGGTGCCAGTGGTGCCCAAGGTGTGCTGGTGGTGTCCCTGGTGTCCAAGGTGCCGTTGGGGCACGATTGGGGCACCAATGGGGCACCACAGGGACATCACATGGTGCTATATAGCAAAATGCTGACAATGCATCTCTTGTGACTTAAACCAGGAAACAACTGTCAGAGTGTCTATGGTGTCTACAGTGTCTGTTGTGCCTCAGGTGCCCAGAGTGTCTAGGTGCCTAGAGTGCCTCAGGTGCCCAGAGTGTCTAGGTGCCTAGAATGCCTCAGGTGCCTAGTCTCGTGCCCAGCCGGAAACGTGTACGAATATCCGTCTGGTGACTTTCAGCAACATTCTCGGTCTTCATTGAATATTCATAGCTCAGCTAACCGCCTGAAACCGGACATAACCGGAAGTCCTACGCGTGAAATGATATACGTAATTGCAAGAGAAATTTGAATTTTCTACAACTTCTCGCTCCTAATAAAGACAAAATTGAATTCTCTACGATTTCATTGGCAGTCTGAAATTCCTGCCTAAAAGTATGAATTTTTAATGAAGACCGAGGCTTCTGCGCAAAGTCGCCAGACCCTCTTTCCCGCGAGGGGTGGGGTCTGGGCACGAGACTACAGGTGCCCAGAGTGTCTAGGTGCCTAGAGTGCCTCAGGTGCCCAGAGTGTCTAGGTGCCTAGAGTGCCTCAGGTGCCCAGAGTGTCTAGGTGCCTAGAGTGCCTCAGGTGCCAAGAGTGTCTGTGGTGACTCAGGTGCCTATTTTAAAGTGTCTGTGGTGCCTGAATGAGGATGATTTTATGTTGCCCAGGTCATGTGATATACTTCCATTACGTGCCCTGACTTACCGTAGTGTACGTACAATGTGTATCAAGCGCCCACCACGTATCAAGCACCCAACCCCCTCTTCACTCGAAAGTTACTGCACAGGGTCCAAAAGCAAGGGGGTGACACTCCCATTGACGCCGTAGTTAGAGCTGAGACCGGGCTTATCGGCGAATCTTGACCCCGTATACGGAAGCGGTGGAGTCGCTATGCATTCTTAGATATACTATCGGCGGTCAAGCGGTCAATGGCTGAAATACAGCGCAGTCAAGCGGTCAAGAGTCTTTTTGAGGTGCGGTCAAGTGGTCAAGCAGCGAAAATGACGGTCAAGATTTCTTGACCCCGGTCGCAGCTCTGACTACGGCGTCAATGGGAGTGCCAGCCCCTTGAAAGCAGTGTAGTAAGGGCCCACCCATCACAAAAGTTTGAGCGGATACTACATGTACATGCCTAAGTAGTCTGAGTACGCATCTAGCGCCCACCCCCCTGTTCAGCGGCGTTCTATTGTCCCCAAACCATGGGCGCTTAAGGCAGTGTTATACCATTTTCATGGTGCCATTTGCCATTTTCTTCTGACGGCCATAACTCCTTCCTACTACCCCCCATGAACTTGATTTATGGCTCAAAAGACAGCTCTCTCCAAGAGCTTTACAATGAGCTATAGAAAGTCTGTTAAGTACCCCCCTATAAGGAGTTAGTGGTCAGGAAGCTGATCACACTGCTTTCACAGGAATCCTGATAAGTGACCACCACTTATCATGTAGCCTGTAATTTTTTAATTATGTCGTCTAGAGGCTTAGCTCTACAATGTGAATTGACAGAATGAGTATCCATAGGGTAGATAATGACCATCAATCCATGGGTAGAGTATAGCTACCATGGATACTCTCAGAAACATTCTGTCAATTCACATTGTAGAGCTAAGCCTCTAGATGACATAATTAAAAAATTACAGGCTACATGATAAGTGGTGGTCACTTATCAGGATTCCTGTGAAAGCAGTGTGATCAGCTTCCTGACCACTAACTCCTTATAGGGGGGTACTTAACAGACTTTCTATAGCTCATTGTAAAGCTCTTGGAGAGAGCTGTCTTTTGAGCCATAAATCAAGTTCATGGGGGGTAGTAGGAAGGAGTTATGGCCGTCAGAAGAAAATGGCAAATGGCACCATGAAAATGGTATAACACTGCCTTAATATGTACTCTACGGTAATACTCACTCAATTCCTCGATCTGGGTCTTCTGATGTTAGCTAGCAGTAAAGTGTATACATGCATGAGGGCAGGGCATAGTGTGACAGGGTTGATTTCGGGGTGAATCTATACTGTTGAAGCAAAATAACATTACATGTAGAAGTGCAATGGATGTGTAATTACACTCTAGCCTCGTTCCCAGGCCTCCACCACAGCTTTTGTCGCTTGCAGTACGAAAAGCGCGGAGAAGGCCTGGAAGGGTTTCACACGTGATGCGTGCCGCCGCTTACGTCACGGATACCGTTAATACATACTCACAGTATTCAACTTACTATCGCCTGCTCCAGACAGAGACGCTACAGACACCAGACAAACTCCAGAAGAGAGGCAGGTCCTACCTATACAACATGCCTCGATTGGCCATTGACTTGTCTCCGTACGCGATCGTAGCTAGTGTACTAGTACATAGTGGTCTTGAACGGATGACGTTTTATGACGGTCGCGGCACGCATCACGTGCGAAACCCTTCCAGGCCTTCTCCACGCTTTTCATACTGCAAGCGACAAAAGCTGGGGTGGAGGCCTGAGAACGAGGCTAATTACACTCCTGGTAGGGGGAAAATTGTGCCGCGTAAATAATGTAACCTAATGTAAATACTTAACGTTTGACTACTTAAGAATGGCCTGCAAAGATTCTGACTACACTGTCGTGATCGCTATCATGCACTGTCCTCACTGTACAATTTTGGTGCTGAAACTCATCTTGGTGGTGGAGATACAAGCGCTTTTGTAGTGCCGTCGGCCGCCATTGCTCAATCACTCTCTTCGAAGTTCATCGCCAGTACAGCTGTTAAGAAGGCCCCACAAAGATTCGGACCACACTGGTGTGATCGCTGTGGTCTACTGACGCTCACATGCCTAAACTCACCGTGCTGGCGAAGTTGTGAGCACTGTAATAAGTTCTTGTCTTCCCTTTGGACGCCATTGCTGACTCGATCAACCGAGCATGGTCCTCACGTGACATGTGCATTAATTGGAATGAGCTGCAACACCTACATGTAGCTTGCGCAACAAGTCCAAGTTAAACAGTACGATCTGCAGCAGTACGATCTGCAGTGTAGTTGATCTTACTAGTGATCTTGCGTAGGCTTTTACTCCGGAACACAATGGATGGTGGTAGAGCATCAGACAATAGGAAGAAGTGGAGTAATGAACAAGATCATTGTACAACTTAGCAATTGTACAGCTTAGCAATAATGTTCTTGTCAGATTCGTCCTGAAGTGAAGTGCATATCTCGTGGAGAACAATTGATTCAAAATTTGACCAAATGGCTTCTGATATAAGCTCGCCTCGCTCTTGTGCAAATCTCTTGCTACTGGGTATATCCATTTGTAAGTCATGTTTCCTTCTACTTCTCTTCTCACCTTGTGAAGATGAAGGTCTTGATCCATAAGGATTCACACAGTTTGTGCATCCACACAGTGACATGATGATCAAGAGTCCTTGTAACATTTGCACCTTTGTGGTGTAAATTGTGCAGGGCTTACAGCTTACATGATTGAACAGTCACATTTGTCTTGTTTGCACCACATCTGCAGCTGAGCCATTACATGACATGTGTACTGATCTTGTGGCAGGGAACAGCAGCATCATAATGTCCTCCGTCAGCAGCTGTATAGACAAGAAAAGCACTAGCTTCAGTTGTGACCACCTCAGGGGTTACGTACATGGTGGGAGAATTTGTGTCTTTGTGGAGAGAGAACTGAAGAGCTGTCGCTATAGCTAGAGGCATAGTGTTCCCAAGCTCACTGTTGTAGTAATGGTCTTGAGTGAATCTGTTGGCTTCTACACAGTAGTCAAGGTCAGTGTGTGCTACAGAGTCTTCATAATTCTCATGATGCTCTCCTAGCAGCTCTCGTACATAAACTTGCCGCAGTATTGCTGACAGTGTCTCCACATTTACAATTTGTGACACCTGCTATTGTTAGGCAGTGATTCCATGTTTTCAAGTCTGCTAACAAGTTTAAGGCAACAGCAGTAAAGAAGCAGTTTCCGTCAGGAAGTGCAGATGAAAATGTTAGGCCAAGTCACAATGCTCAGCTGCAGCAATGACTGATGGTTGAAAATTAATAAAGTGATTGATAGAATTTAGTAGCCAAGATAGTCCCATTGCTGCAAGTGCCTTCATGATCTGGTGTTTTTGTAGAGATTATGTGGTAAATTTGAACAATCAGTTGCATGTCCATCGTGTTCTCCGATACATCTACTAGTGACCGCTATTGACCAAATTCTGTTCTTCTCTAACTTTAGGCATAATACCAATTGGCTTGACAGCACATGCTGTTAAACCACGAAAAGGGCTAGCACTAATTGGTTTCGTCACAAGTCGTCCATGTATCTTCTGTGAGGTATTATGCACATGTATTACCACCGTTAGAAGTGCATAAGCTAGTAGTATGAGCATTCTGCTTCTGTTGAATTGCGAATGGAATCGTTAATTTCTATTTGTTCCTGCACCTGGTGGGAGGTACATAAGAGATGCACCCAGATGAAATGTGACGTTGTAGTCTTTCTGTCGCAAGGATTGTGTCTGATTTGAAGACATTTATTCCATTGCAATCTTGGACATCCTTTCACTTTTCTACTAACCTGTCGAGTTTTGCTATGATTATATCAGGTGCTGGTGTGGCAGACATTCTTTTCTCTCCACTATCGGCATCTTCACGAAACACTAGTTGAAGATCTTGCATACACCGTTGCGCAAGAGGTGGGGTGCCTCTTGTGTAATGTGCGTGTTACCCTTTGAGTTGCATGGAACAAGTATAGCTTGACTGAAACATCACTTTCCAAGCTCTGAGGTGATCTTACCTCTAAGTTTGCAACAGTCATCGATGTAAACTGTTTCAATCATTGGTGAGCGTTCCTTCAGATCCTTTAGTAGTGTTCCAATCTGACAAAACGATGTCCCTTTCGTTAGTTGCCATGTTACTACTTGTCCATTTGCGTTCATCACCATGAAAAGGCTGTCATATGGGGAAGCAGAGGCCAGGGACACTTTGGAGAGGGAGAAGGGGGGCAAACAGACCCTGGAGAAGGGGAGGTAGAAAAGATGGAGGCAGAGACTATGGAGAAGGGGGACGTGGGCAAGAAGGATGAGGGAGAGACCAGAGAGACATGCAGGGGCAACGAATAAGAAAGACAAGGAAGATGCCGTGGTGAAGGGGAAGGGAAGCACTAACAAGGGAAAGGAGAGGAAGAAGAAGGAAGAGGGAATCTCCTTGGATAAGGGAGAGGCCAGCAAGGCTAGAAAGAGATGAACATATGTGACACAACCACCGGTCAAAAAGTTCTGCACGAGGCAGAATACGGGCCCGTTGCCCAAATGGTCCACCGCGCCAGGGACACCACTGGCACATTGGGCACCAGGGACACCACAGGCACCTTGGGCAGGGTTGAAATAAATCTATACACTGTTTGGAAACTCATCCCTTATATTAAGGGAAAAACTGTGTACCCCCCACACAATTTTATCCTAATAATAAGGGAACATATACTGTGTGCGGGTACACAGTGTTTTCCCTTAATAACAAGGGAAACAACTGTGTAGGGGGTACAAGTTTTTTCCCTTAATAAAAGGCGATGAGTTTCCAAACTGTGTAAATTTCTCCCAAACCTCGCTGGACACGCCTCTGTGACATCCAAGAAATGTAATTCAAAACGCCAGATGTTCTATGCCAGTGGGGTAGATGTCTGAGCACAAGACCAGCATACAGTGTGTACTTTTGGCGTGATATCATTTCTGCGGCCTGAGGTTGTGCTGTGCTCATGCAGTCACATTCTACCACATTCAGCACGTGCACTCGCTCATGCTCGCCCCACAATGTTGCGTATTCCACTAGTAGCTTTGTGTACATGCAGAGTAGGTTGGACTTACTACAGCAGTACAATACTGGTACAACGACTCAGTGCACACTGCCATTTACAAGTCTGCTGGCTTTGGGACAAATGTGATCATAGGACATGTACTGGGTATGTCTCTTATACTGTTGCGGGCATCACAGCTGTACATACGTACTTGCTATTGTATTTTTTCATCCTTGTTAACTCTGACCCTATACAGCAATTGTACCAGAAGAATGGAGGCATACTGCTTGATAACCACATGGTGACAGATATCATTCCCGGTCATGTGATCACTGTGGTCACCACAAGAGCCACTTCCCTTACCAAGAAACTTGGCAGCTACCATTCAAAGTGAGTATAGAACGTATTTATATTTCCTTACCGACACTGCCTTCATCTATAGCTATAGACCGCCAAAATAAATTCCAGGTCTCTGTTGCCATGCCAATAACAACCCTTGTACCCATTGGTCACCAAGCAGAGAGGCTGCATCCCAGATTATAAGTCAATAGGATGTATATTGTCCGAGTTATATACATAATTATGGCCTACCAAAATTCAGGATTTCCCCCATTGACAAATCCAATAATGGGAAAATCCGAAATTTTAGGAGCCTCAGGGTTCTGCCCACGGTGGTCGGCAATGCTTGGGCCTGACCAGTACCGTTGGCACTAACTGACCGCAACTTGCATCTTCACAACCACTTCATATTCTCATGCATTATTCAGTGCAGCACGACTATGAGAGTGAACCGTCAAGCAGGTCTCACAGAACCGGCTCAGGTGAGCAATTGAGGCAGGCTTGTGGGTTTAATCATGGATGGCTTAAGGGAAGGCAGTACTGGCTTAGCTATAAGTATTCTGTGCAAGTAGCTTCACTCACTTCGCTCGCTCAACTACTTCCCCCTCATTCGCCTACGTGAGTAATCCGGCACCGAACAGCTCTCTGTGCAGAGCTGCTGCTACCCGATTGCATCCGCTTCAGATGCTGTTCCCCGATTACATCAATCCGTTTCAACTGCTGCTCCCGTTTGTGTCCACTTCAGCTGCTGCTCTCCGATTGCATCCACTTAAGCTGCAGCTTGCCGCTTGTGTCCGCTTTAGCTGCTGCTCCCCATTTGTGTCTGCTTCAGCTGCTGCTCCCGATTGTGTCCGTGTCGGTCGCGACCACGGCTCCCCGATTGCATCCCTGCTGTTCTGGAAGATTCCAGCCCATGCACAGGCCCAATGTTCTCACTGAATTTAGGCTTCAGTGTATTGAAAACAGTGCAGCTCATTATGACTGTGAGCAAGAGCTTGCTGTCACAGTAACGCCCAGATCCCCCTAAACGTTGTGCAATCTTGCAATTCAATTTACCGCAGCTCAAAACTTTCTGGGTAGAACCCTGGAGGCCATAAGTCGGACAGTATACATCCAGATTTACTTCTAACCAGAGATGTAGCCAGTATGCATGGTGACCAATGAGTACAAGGTGTTGTTGTTGTCATAGCAACAAAAACCTGGAATTTCATTTTATCAGAAATGGGCGGTCTATATTGCCTTCCTAGTTTATAGAGTATCAGCACCCTACGTCTACAATAGTTCAGTACACCACTTACTACCCCCCAAGTACTGCACTGAAGTCTCTCCATCATGTCTGGGGTAGCCTCATGTGTGGAACAACAAGGCTATATGTTGGGGTAGGAAATATCATCAGGGAAGGGATTCAAGGACAGCTACACTTCCAATCATTGCTGATGAACCCGACATGAGTGCCTGCTGATCAAATAACTACATGCAATTGGTATAGACATGAAAATGCCTCCTCAATGAAGGAGCTACAATGGGACTGGTACTTACCGCGTGCGAGCAAAGCTATAGTACTAATACCCGTATACCACCCACCCCTAGCATGTAGTTCCACTGAAGTCGTAGTACTCAGCTTGATCTGCTTATAATAGTTTGTTGTCATCCTTTAGAGAAACTGGTTGGAATCTGTTGTAACTGTGCATCGTACACTATACAGGTATTCAGAGCCGAGACTCTCTACTGGAAAGCAAATGATCCGGAGCTGTTCTCGACCAAGTTTTTCCCACCTTTGGTGTCTAAGATGCCGTTGTCGAAGGGAAACCATCCTCCATTTATGGTGCACCAATCCAGGAGTATCCTGGTCTTGTCAGGGTGAGTCACACTATTCTTTAAGCTGAGCGAGGCAACTAATCTGTCTGTGTAGGCCGCGATCTCAGCTAATATACATATTGAAGTAGAGCACACTCTACCAGCGGCTGAAACTCATGGCATGGTTAGTTCACTGCCTCTGGGTATGAAGAGCAGTAGGAGTACAAGCTGCTGACTGTGGTGCACTGGATCCGCCAACTCATCCACAGTGTCCATTGCTTTCCTAAGCGTGACTAACTATTGCCACACACATATAAATTACCGGGTATGAGCTCTTCCAATCTACTCCGTGCCATCTTCTTCCAACAACTTCTAACTACCGTAGTTGCCGATTATTTTGCGTGGCAATAATTTCGCGGTCTAGCTACTAAACGTGATACACAAATATTTCGCGGAGGGAAATTTTCGCGCCTCTCTGTCTGACTGTTTTAGTATTTAAGTTCTGTATTCCTGCAATTATGTATTGTGTGCCCTGATGAAGACTACAGTATAGTAGTCGAAACGTTGGCAATTTTTGATGAACATTTGCATGGTTGGAATTGGAGAAACTTCATAATCATGAATACTAGCCAACCGAGAATTTCCTTGAAAGAGTAACTGTTATGCCTAGCGCTAGCTGTGGAAATATATTTCGCGGGTTTAATATTCACGGTCTTACTTCATCCGCGAATACTGCGAAAATTTCCCCACTGCGAAATTAACTGCAACTACGCATGGCCAGCCTACTATATGATGCCATGCCTGCTAATTATGCTAGCGTGCGCGAGGCATTCTGTGTGAATTATTCTTAGTGTCGAATTATTTGGGGTAGAGGGCAATATCATTGGCAAGTTCTTGCATGAGTGTGTTGGTATGTTATTGCCTGAGCCAAAAGGCAAAGCTAATATATTCCTCAAATGGGTGCCATATTGCCCTCTACTCACGTAATAATTATTTTTTGCTATCTAAAACTGACCGCTCAATGGCAGCCTTAAGCATGGTGAGTGGCAAGAAGTAAACCATGACTATAGCTAGCTACCAAAGGCAACTTGATTTCCAGTGCTACTGCAGTACACCAAGCTGGACAATAGTTTCTCCGTATTGCCAGTGTTTATTGCTCGTGACTGCATGCATGGGCAATGCTGATTGGCTACGTTTTGCTCTGTGAACATAGCACGAAAACGGCAGATTGTGAAAGCTGCATATTTCAGCAAGTTTTAACTGCCAGGGCATTGTCTTGCTTAGGCTGGTGTAGTGGCAAGCACTACAGTGTCAGTAGCTAGAGTCGGTAGCGTTGTGTGGTTTAGCATCAGTGCATGAGTGCTGGCTGCTGCACAGAACAAGATAGTAGGAAGGTATAGACTCCTTCTGACCGATCATTTTGCCCATTCTACAGATTTGCCCACATGCTGGCCCAGAAATTGACCCGGACCACTGAGATGCAGACCCTACAGCTTCCTCTGCTGAGGAAGTATCCACGTTCATCAAAACATTCTTCAAAGGAGTCTCCACCACCCCCAGCATAGCTGAGACCTGCATGTACAAGTGAGTACAAGGGATAACTTATAGCTGTACCTGCCTATGCATTCTCTACTGCATTATTGAATCCTGTCAGTGTGAATATAATATCTAGATAAGCAGCATAAATTTCACCGCCAGGATAAAATGCAGTGGCAGTACTTATGGAGACCAACACTTCCAAGTCACCATGAGCAATGATGTCATCATGCACTCTTGCCACAGCATCACTGGCAGAACTGTATATATGTGTAGTGACCTTTGAACTCTTAAAAAAGCATGATGCAGGGTGCACTGTAAATGTAGCCTCGTTCCCAGGCCCTGCCCAGCTTTTCGTCGCTTTTCGCGCATGGGAAAGCCTGGGAACGAGGCTACTGTAAATGCTGACCGGAAATTATGACTTTTGTCACTATGTCTAGTTTTATGTGTAGTCCTAAGTTGGGATATTTGGTAATTGTTCAACTATTGTGTGAAATTCTTGACTCTCTGTAGGCAACACCAGATAGGAATCCAATTCTGGATTGGCATCCACGTTATCCCAACGTCATCATTGGGGCTGGGTTTTCAGGTAATGTGTGATCAGTATGCACCACTAAGCTGGTTACGTATCACTGAAAATGTGTCTTATACAGCCTGCTCAGTGTCTCATGTATTGGGTGGCCCATCTCTGGCTATTACCAGTTTTCTTGCTAGGCACTGTGCCGTTTGTGGTCTGGTATCAAAGCAAAAGAGCTGTAATAAACAAAACAGCAGAACAAACTGAATCAGGAAGCCACACCAAAATGCTGCTACTGGCTGCATGAGGTACAGAAAGCTGTGCAGTAGCTGTTTAAGTACCTTGAGCACTAGCTACCCTGGCTCTGTAACTTACCGTTGTCAGCGTCAAGAACTAAGTCCAAGAGCTTGTGATCTGAGGCCCCTCTGAGGTAGTCTCATGAGCCAGCCCACTTCTGCAAGATTATATACCGTTCAAAGCCGTGCAAGATGTGAATGTTCAAACCTATGCAGGAATAGTAAGTGCTTTAGCACTACAACAACCGTGGAAAGCCCTCAGCTAATAGTCCTCTAGCCTCACCTTTGTGGTCACAGGTCAGTCTGTACCAGTGGTGTTGTCAATTATTTCTTATTGTAATCATTACATTTTGGAAAGAATGATTTTGTAATCATTACATTTGAGATTAATTTCAAGCAAAACCTTCAAATCAGATTACTTGATAAATTACTATTCGAAATTTAGGATTAATTATTATTCTATTACTACAGTAGGAAAAATGTAATCATTACTAGTTAAGTAATTGGTAATTCAATTACCCAACTGGAGATGGTACTAGTAAACTTTCATGTGCTCCTGACAACAGGATGTACAAATACAATACAACAAGTGTGCAAAAACGTCAAAGCAGGTTACAATTTACTTTTAAATACAATAAAGTCTCTAAGTTTCTTGGAAGTAATCGGGATCGGTCTGTACGCAGTATTTTGCCTGCAACACTGAACACACGTTCAATTCTGGCAGATGTAGCAGGAATTGCAAGAAATTTCCTTGCGACCTGGGACAGGATAGGGAATTCCAAAGACTTTCTGGCCCAGTAGTCCAATGGCAGCTCATCCATTTGGCCCTCATGTAAAAAAACCCTCAGTTTCCTGTTCAGAGGTCCTTTTTGGAAGAGAACTGCTCTCAATGAAGGCAAAAAGTTTACTTCTTTTCTTTTTCTTTTTTGGGGGGACGTGTTCATCAGCAGATGATGTATCATATACTTCTTTGCTAGCCTGATGTACAGGTGAGAACTTGGCCGCCTCGGAAAGAAGTACCCCCTTGTACTTGGATTCATCAACCCCCTCACACCAGGATAGTTTAAACCTTGGGTCTAGGATGGCAGCTACGATGTAGGTTGGATCAGCACAAATCATGCCTAGTCGTCGCGTGAGAGAATTTTTCAGAGCTGTCCTGAGACCTTTACAATACCGCACACCACTCGATGACAGATGCTTTAGTAGGCCAAAGTAACAAGGTATTGCAAAGCTGATTGAAACATAATCGCCTTGAAGTATATCAGTTGCCTCCTCAAACGGCTCAAGCACATCCACCATCTCCTTCAAAATAGCTTTCTCATGACCTGTCAGAACCAAGCCCTCACCATCCACGACTTCACTCGGATCAACTTCCAAAACCCGCCTTACCATCTTTACCTGACTGTTCCAACGTGTCTCATTTCGACTCACAAGAGTCTTCCCGAAGAGAGTTTCGATCTTCTCAGTTGCCAGGGTCGATTTTTTTACGTGCTTCACAATTTTTCCTACCTTCTGGATGGCTGAACACAAAGCAGTAGCTGCTTTCAGTCCATCTTTAACACACAGCTGTAGTGTATGGGCAAAACAGGCCAATCTTTCGGGACCAATCGGTAGATCTCTCAGACATTCATCTAGCGATTCGATGGTGGTATCCTCTGAACTGTCTGACCCTGAGTCTGAACCTATGTCAAGAAACTCGGCAATATCGCTGTCAACTCCATCAAACCCTGGGAGGGAAGTTTCACCTCTGAAAGCAGCGCACATATTTGAAGCATTGTCTGTTACAACTTTGAACACTTTGCCCGTGAGGTTATATTTTGAAACAATGCTGTCGTACTCAGACTGGATATTGTCTGCAGTGTGGCTCCCATTCATTTTGCTGCAAGCAAGCAAATACGTCAGTAGCTTCCAACCATCAGTGACAAAGTGGATCGATATCCCAATGTAGGCATGCATCCGCCGACTAGACCAGATGTCAAGGGTGAGGTTACAGGAAGACATTTCAACGAGAAGGGAGTCAAGGGAATGCTGAACTCTGCTCAAAAACTCGGGGAGGATACGTCGGGTGATATGTTGCCGAGAAACCATCGTGTAACGTGGTTCCAGCAGTGAGATCAGGTCACGAAAACCCTCATTCTCCACAATGCTAATGGGACGAATATCTTTGACGATCATTTTTACCATGGCTTCCGATATTTCTCGTTGTTTTGGAGAATTTCTCTCAAATTTTGCACAGTGCGACAGGTAGCCATTTCTGTGAGTTTGGGCTGGTTTCCGGAATTAGGCTCACCCTTCTTCGTGGCTTCAAAACCTGAATAATCCTCAGGGTGTTTTCTCTGTATTGACAAAAACAAGCAATTTGAAAATTGAACACATCTGTGCACAAACACATAAGTAGTATAGCGGTCACATGCATGCAGCTGCAGTCTGTCAGGTCTGGCTGCACACTATTAAAGACACCATAATTGCAGTCACATACCTTTAAATGTGTAACAAAGTTTGAAGTCACGCCGTACTTTCCCTGGATTGTGCGATCACACTTGGTACACTTTCCTTTTGTCGCCTTGCTCGAATCGTCGACAGAGATATCTTTGTAGTACTCGAAAATTAACGGCTTACGTTGTCGGCCAGGCGTCTTCGTAACATCGCTACACGTGGGAGTAGACGGCTCACTGCTGAGGCAAGAAGCGTCTTCTGATTCTGGGGTCTGACGGAGTTCTGGGGACCGTGGGGAGCAAGCAGAAGTCGAAGCGGATACAGACGTCATGTTCTTGAGTTTGTGTTTCACACACGAATTCACCCGCCAGGTTCTTCACCAACTGAGCTTCTATTCATACACACTGACCTTTAAGCTTCTGACCTTTCCACCTGTGTACACGTGTTTGCACACGTCCTCTTGTACTTGTACGTATGTGCATTTGCACACGTCCACTTGACACTCATATAATTGCTAATTTGTACACGTGCTTTTGCACACGTACTCATTAACAAGACCGCGCCGCGTAGCGCACCGAGGCCTGCGCACTGTTAGCAGGCCACTTCAGCTGGAATGCATGCAAAGTAATTTTGAGGTAATTAACTACTAGTTTAGCTAACTTAGGAATTACTTACAACTACATATGATTCCTGGGAAAGCAGGTAATGATTATTAATTACAGTTCTGGCATTAATTTAGTCCATGATTACAAGCAATTAATTACAACAAGTAATCCATTACAGGACAATTACAATTAACAACTACAATTACCACAACACTGATCTGTACATAGGCTCTCTCTGAGTCACTCATGCATTTTGATAGCAGTTGGTTTACTTGAAGCTTAGACCCTGGGTATGAACCTTGCCTACCACCCCGTGCAATTGGGTGTGGCTTCCTGTTTTGTTTTGTTTGTTTTTCCATTACAATTGCTACAGGCCAACCAAAAGTGGAAAGTGCTCTTTGATTACATTTAGCAACTGCGGCTGTAGCCTGTAGGCAAGGCTTCACAGGGCTTCTAAATAGCTCATTGCGTACGAAAATTCCAGTCATGATTGTGGTACGTGTACCTCGTAAAATTCCTGTTTAGGGTTTGTTAAGCCCCAACACTTAGAACTAGAGTTCATAGAACGCTTACCCTGTGAGCTTATCTCTCAGTCTAAGACCCATACTGCATGCACTCACTGACATGGACGCACGTCGGTATGAACACGTACCAGAGCATTTTTTTATTTGCTGACCGTATTAAAATGGCGGACCCTACCATCGTTTAATATGACAGAGCTGGAGATGCATCAAATAGAAGCACTTTGATCACTCACAGACACAAATTTTATTTTTGGATTGCAATGTTATTGTCGAGTTTAGCAATCATTATGTAGATCGTGCAACTTAATTTTTTTCAGGGACGACAAACGACTGATAGACAGATGACGTCGACAGACAGATGACGGACTGACAGACAAAACCGATTGCTCAACCCTGCTTCGTGCATGTGTGCGCAGGGTAATAACCCGTGTGATGCATGCTTACACTGTGTCCGTATCCAACATCTGCAGTCAATGGCTACAGGCTCTATGCATGGGGATAAAAGCCCACGAGAGCGTTTTTGTTGGCTACAACTCACCTAGTTATTCCCATAATTATTGCATCTGAAACCATGACTACCGAACCTGTTCATTCACCTCTACTCAGGTCATGGGTTCAAGCTCAGTCCGGTGATGGGCAAGATACTGAGTGAGATGGCGTGTCTGAATTTGTCTGTATCCTCTATGACCCGACTCTATTTAGAATGGTACTCAAGCATTATCCGATAACTGGAATCGTAGTATGAGTTGATGAAACGTTATGTTTATGGAAACCTAAGTTGTGTGACCTACCTGTCCAGTGTTTTACTGTTGATCCATTATTTATGCCCATGATTGATGACAAGGGCAAACTGTTTGTAAGGCCTTGTTCTCATATCATTTCTTCTTAGTAACGAGTGAAACACTTCCCAAGACAGTCAGGCATTACAGTGGAACCTGTCTTTAGCAGTCACTGTTATGACCACCTGTCTGGAATGGTCACTACTGCTAGTCCCAGTTGTGCTAATCCTATAATTATTAAGGCAGTCACCTAGGTATCTATAGTGGCCAAAAATACTGGGATCGCATAGTGACCGCTATAGACAGTTTCCACTGAACTGTCAACTCATGGACAAATAGCCCACACTAGCTTGACAGGCAAGGACGGCATTGATACAATAATTATGTAGACAGGACGTCGCTGATAGTGACACACACATCATCTCATGCATACTCTCAAGCTCTTGCCTCGATCCTTTCCTTCTTCATGTTTGAAGCTTCATGTCCATCGTCCCCATTCTTCAGGGATAGTACAAATACATAATATTATAGCTACATACATAGATCAGTCTCAGAGGCAGTAGGGTGAGAATATCCTGCCGGTATGTAAAGATGACTACTGGACAGAGGATCACTTTGACTCAACGAAATGAGTAAGGTAAGGGGCATCGATCAGGTAAGGGACATTACTGATAGAGGTCAAGCCCTCTGACTCACACAGTAGCCGCGACTACCAGGACTACTCTGTCGTCTGTCTTACAACTTGCAGTTCTAGTCCTTGCTCGGTTCCTTCCTATAATGGGTAAATCAGTCTCAGTGCTCCACAAACCAGGTGGGAAGAGCCCTATAGGCCGGTATAATTATAGCTCATGCATTCCAGCTGCATAATAATTATTGTAGTCTGGTACATGCATACTAGACTACTATAAGCTATCAAAACTATGTCATACTTAGCTACATGCAATAACTTGGTTGATAAGCAAATCCTTTAAGGGAATCTAGCCACAATGCTGGTGCTTTACAACATAATATTATAAACATAATTAATTATGTTTATTTTGCATGTTATGAATAATTTATGTCACCTCAACATCATTAGATATCATGTTCAAGTATGAGGCGGCTATTCTCCTACAGACTGCCTTTCACAGCTCCAGTTCCCTTCCTTCCCCTTACAAATCTGTGAACTGCATATAATATAGCACAGGTCCGACGAGCAAATAGTCTTAAAATTAATTTTGCACTTGTGCAAGTCTCAAAAAGAACAGCAGAAAGATAAAAGTTGATCAGTGCATGATCAAAGGGGGTCAGAGTTTGCGATCAAAGTAAATGCTGCAAAGGTTGAGCAGCAGAGCTGATGGACCTTTTCCATGATAGAGGTTGGACACCCCTTTGCTGTATGTAGCAACAGAAGCCGCACAGGTGAACAAGTTGTTAGAACACACTCGCAGGCATCCCCTGTGTGGAAGACACATAAACAGGTTCAAACACGATTGATGACCAGATGGCTCACAATACCAAAGTAATGTTACAGGACATAGAGAAAACACAATATGCAAATTAGTCCTGGACTAATTTGCATATTGGATTTTTTGGGAGATGGGCAAGACCAAACATTCAATCAGTCTGTCCAAAGTGGTACACTACTTGTGGAATGCTCTCGTAAGCTCTTCATCAAAAAATTTATTTCACAAACTTTGAACAGAGCAGTATCAATTGCAGGTACGAAGACGGAGATCCCCAAACACCAACATAGCAAGCTTGAAGCTGTTATTCTAATCACAAGCCACCAGTGCTTGCTTCCGCAACGACATCAATGATAGCTTTTCAAGTGAAAAGCACGTCAGTACACAGTTAGTTAGCTTCAACACTCCGTCATGCAGCTGTCCCGACTGGACACAACCCGTCAGTGACCCCCAAATGAGGGTACCATTGCACCAGGATGCTCCCTCCTCATTTCCTGGCCTAATTTCCCTTGATGTGGTCATCAGAATGTGCCCTTTGATATGGTCATGCTTCTGACTCTTCCCCCTTCCATCCTGTCACCTTAGGGAAAAGTGCTGCTATACCCAAGCAAGTATTTCTTTGCTATGTATTTGCATTTACATCCCAGCTGGGGCAGGACCCCAAGTCATACATGTAGGTGGCAAGATGACAGCAGTTACTCTCAGAAGACTCCAGCATATGTGTATCTGAATAGTGTATCTGTATCTGCTTGAGGAGGTGGGGGATTCCAGCCTCCTATATATTTGTCTGTTGATTCAGTGTATGTGTATCTGAATAGTGTATGTGTATCTGAATAGTGTATGTGTATCTGCCTGAGGAGGTGGGGGATTCCAGCCTCCTATATAGCCTCCTATATATTTGTCTGTTGATTCAATGTCCCCAATACACACAGACAGGTCACTCCTTCTCTCAACACATACACACTCACATACAAGACACTCACCACACACACTCACTCACATGTGCAACATCGTAGATTCGCAGCATGCAGGTCCCATGGTGGTGTCCCCGGGGGCAGTATCTACGGCATCAGGACTCTCTCCTCGTCATCCTTGTGGCCGTAGTTTTGGCCTGGCATGGGGATGGGGGTCGTGATTCGTTGGAAAGCCTGCTGTTGGCTTTGAAGGTACAGGCTCAGTCAGAACAGGGGTGGCTCACGCCCATCGTTCACTTCTCTGACCCCTTCCCACTTTCAGCATTGGGAGGGGTGGAGCATTGGGAGGGGTGGAGGATTAGGAGGGGAGCATTAGTTTCTTTTCTCTTTTTTTTTCTCTTTTTTGCTGCGAGCATTGGGAGGGGTTGAGCATTGGGAGGGGTGGACCATTGGGGGGAGTGGACCATCGGGAGGTGTGGAGCATTGGGAGGGGAAGGGTGTGTACGTGTGTGTGTGTGTGTGTGTGTGTGTGAGGTGGGAGGGGGGAGAGGTGGTATGGGGGATCAGGACATGAATAAGTATGTGTATGTGTGTGTGTGTGTGTGTGTATGTGTGTAAGTGTGGTGGGAGGGGAGGGAGAGGAGTGAGGGGTGAGGTGGCAGTGCACAATATAATTATTAAAAGCTGGTCTGACATAATGTCAGACCAACACCGGTATTGGTCGGACATGATCTGACACTGACAAATTGCCAGGCGGGAAGCTAGGCTTATGATCTTTCGGTGTGGAGTGGTAATCTGAGGGAATGAATGTAGGTATGCATGTGTGTGAAGCGTTCAATTGTCTGAAATGTTCGTTATTGTGGCCCCACAGCGAAGTCAATACCATATGTAGCACTACAAAAGTGATTATGGGTTTTGGTTAGGCTGCTTCATGAATAATATTATACTTACAGGACTGTGAATAAGAACTATGAATACGTACATGTAATCACGCTGTGTGGCTTCCCACTGCGTATTCAATTGACCGGCCAATTTGTCAGTGCAGAACAGTCAGTGGACGGCCATATCAGCGCTTCGCCCGGAATATGGCCGATGGCCGACTGTTATATTGTGCTCTGGGTGGGAGAAAGAGTGAGGGAGGGAAGAGTGACGGGAGAGGGAGCAAGGAATGAGGGAGGGAGTGAGAGGAGGTGAGGAGTGAGGGAGAGTGAGAGGTGAGGTAGGAGGGAGGGAGGTGTGAGGGTGGGAGAGGAAGTGAGGGGTGGGGAGGGAGGGAGAGGGAGCAAGGGGCGAGGAAGGGAGAGGGAGTGAGGAGTGAGGGTGAGAGAGGGAGTGAGAGAGGGAGAGGGAGCAAGGGGTGAGGGAGAGACGGAGAAGTAGTAAGGGGCCCCCCCCTTGAATAATACCCAAGAACTATTATGTATGCAAAGCTATTAATGCCTCCCCCCCTTACCTCGCCGCGCTATGATTCCGCCCACCCCCAAACGATTTTCTAAAAGAAACACTGCGAGTCTTTGTCCCTTCCTCACTTTCTTCCTCACCACAACGTCGGTACACTACATGTTTGTGTATCTGCACACTTACCCTCACTGTGCGGCCTATGCTGGTGAACTCAAGTATGGGAATGTAGCCGAGCTTAATCACAAAGTACTCCAGTAGTGGGAATGTTTGAGCCTGAAGATGTGTGTAGTGTGAGGGGAGGGAGAGGAGGTATGGAGGATCAGGGGATGAGTACGTGCGGATGTGTGTGTGTGTGAGTGGAGGTACCGTATAGAAGGCTATTTTCGTAGGTGCAAAATTTTGTAAAAATGGCCACAAGCCCCTCAGCAGAAATTTTCGTATTTTAATTTTCGTATGCGCCTGTGCATTGCCACGCCCCCTAGGACTACGCGTATGCAAGTGTCGTCTAATAGTCATTCTTTCGGTTGAGGCAACGCACAATGGTGAGAGGGTATGTCTACAATGCTGATATCTGGGCCTCTGTTGTTGGCAAGAATTTCGAAAAATGGCGAATAACCGCCTGGCTTAGCCTCGTACCCAGAGCCTGGGTACGAGGCAACAACTGGCTGGCGGCATACTCGCCGATCGTTGCTGCTCAGTGAACTGACTTACTTTCATTTGTCACACTTCCCACGCTGAGTCTCGTTATCGTAGCAGGCTAACGGGTGTAGACAGGTCCACTGGAGTCTGGAAGGCCATTCGAAGGCTAGAAATACCGTTATATAAAATGCCTTCGCTTGCTCACCGCTTCCACGTGTTCGATTGCCCGTTCAAAATTTGACGCTAAAAATTTTGACGGTTAAAATTTTCGCAGTTTTTATTTTCGTATCTCGAGGCTTCATACGAAATATACGAAAATTAGCACCGTACGAAAATTTCCCGCTATACGGTATGCCAGATCAGGGGATGTGTGTGTGTGTGTGTGTGTGTGTGTGTGTGTGTGTGTGTGTGTGAGTGAGTGAGGTGGGAGGGGAGAGAGGAGGGGATCAGTATGCGTGTGAATGTGGTGGGAGGGAGGGGATCAGGGGATGAGTGTGTGTGCATGTGTGAGTGAGGTGGGAAGTGATAGGAGGGAGAGAATGTATGGGGGAATGGGATGAGTAGTGGCATCTGAGCACAAGACTATGTCTGTATACCTTCTCTCAACTTCATGAAGCCATTGCCTATATACATCGATCAGACACAGCGGCTGCTAATTATTTCATCATGGGTGAGGGCAGTGAAAATTTGAGGGTGTTAACCCACCTCTGTACATGTGTGGTCCTCAACCAGCTAAGATCAGAGCCGGAACAAGTGTTTGGAATTAAGCACAAACTAGAACAGCCTCGAGAAAGCCAGTGGAGCAGTAATAATTTAAAGTGGGTGTGCAGCAGAATGAGCATACATCGTGACCTTCAGGACGGTGATCAAGGTGGGCAGTTGGCTCTAGAGCAGTACATGAGTGTATTTGTGAGTGAGTGAGTGTGTGTGTGTGAGGTGAGTATGTGTGTGTGTGTGTGTGTGTGTGTGTGTGTGTGTGTGTGTGTGTGTGTGTGTGAGTATGCGTGTGAGTGTGAGTATGTGTGAGTGTGAGTGTGTGTGAGTGTGAGTGTGTGTGAGTGTGTGCTTGAGTGTGTACGTGAGTGATTTGTGGCCAAGTAGTTAAAGCATTTCACAGTGTACCAAAAGTCTCAGGTTCGAATCTCGCCAGTTGCTTCACTGGTAAATTGCTTTCTTTACCACTCCTTCTCTTAGATCAGCCTTTGGCTGAAAGGACTTGGAGGTAAACACCTTCCCTTAACTATGTGGTATGTGTGTGTGGAGGTGTGTGGTGTGTGTGGAGGCGTGTGGTGTGTGCGTGTGTGGAGGTGTGTGCGTGTGTGGAGGTGTGTGTGTGCATGGAGGTGTGTGGTGTGTGTGGAGGTGTGTGGTGTGTGTGTGTGTGGAGGTGTGTGGTGTGTACGTGTGTGTGAGAGAGAGAGAGAGTGAGTATGTGTATGTGCGACCCATGTGAGAGTGTCCACCTTGTCTTGTCATCGTCCTCCCCGTGTTTCTCAACCCTCCAGAACAGCTTCTCCTTGGTGGACGTGATCGCTGGAACCAGTTCCTTGGACCAATAGTGGCTGCAAGAATAGGATAAATTCTCCGCTCATGGGTCGATCAGTATACTTGGCTTGCATAACTCAGTATACTTGGGTGCATAACTTAGTGTACTCGGCAACTCAGTAAAATTCTCTTGGTAACTGTACATCATAATAATATAATTATGCACTTAGCCAAATTTGGAGCCTTGTGAATTCCCAGGCCCTTCCAGGCATGAAAAAAAGGGGGAGGGCCTGGGATATTTTGTCACGTGAGAAACGTCAAATTTAATTGCATGTGGGCGATCAAAACCACAACTCATGCATGAATATACTATAATTCTATACCAGTGTGTGTAGTTCTTATTTGAGACTATTGTATAGCTGACGGCGCTATCACGTTGCCCCATACTACACAGCAGCCACATTATTCCTGCTCAAAGATTGCCGAATCGCACCAGGTTCTGCGTGAGACGCCAAGACGGCCGTTCCATGGCCTTGCTGAGAAGTGGCTGAATTGAACGCCAAAACGACCCGTTTCCAGGTTTGTATGAGTTGTTCTCGACACTTACTGTTCACATAGACTGCCAAAGCACGGCTACTGTCAACCTCCACGCAGCTAATGGTCAAGCGCTGAATGAGCCGGCTTCACGCTGCATATTTGTGGTCAGTGTGCCCACGTTCAATTAAGTTCTCTCTTTACTACAACTACCACTAAATTGGAGTAGTGGAAATTCCAGGCAATGAATTTCTATCGCTAGATTGGAGGTACTGTTTTATTAGCATCAATACTGTACACCCCGTGCACTTGCAGCAGAGTGAGTCTGAGCGGCATACTTATTGCAGCGCAGTGCCCTTGCGCAGGAAGCACCATCACACGCGTGTTAACTTTAAACGGTAATTTGTATGAGTAAAGCGTGACTAGCCTGACTAGCCGTGATTTGCGGCCTACATGCACAGATTAGTTGCCTGGCACGCACTAAGGCGCTCAACATGAATAATTAGCTTTCCCAATTTGTTCCTGTAAAAGCGGTCCATGATAGCAACGACAGAATTTCTGGGGCAAACAGTTGTATCTCAGGAACGGTGCAACGTATACACACAAGACTTGCACCATTGTGGTGCTGAGGACCAGCACATTCTAACTGATAACTGAACTGCAGCACTAGAGTGTACCTATGAGTGTCTACGCCAAAATTTTCACTCCCCGATACAGACCTGGAGACCCTGTCGACATTCGGTGATACTCCCTAGTGCTCGAATCAGCCACGGAGACAAAAAGTGAGCCTGCATGAGGCATCCTGAAAACGTTAAAATCTCGGAGAAAGTTCCTTCAGAGAAGAAGCAGGGAGCGTCGTACGATAATACATCAATTTGTCCAATCATACCTTCGTCCGAAAATTAACTTTCAAATTGGCTGTCTGTAGTTCAAGAATCAAGCAACAGAGAATAATCAACTCAAAGTGCGATGGGTCTGTAGTATCGACTGAACGTCCCGCCCACTTCCAGTAACATACGCATTTGGCGCTAACGCGTCCGATTATACATGCCGTCCGATAATCAATGGCTTACTCTACTATTCCCAAGTGGTGCCTATAAAATAAATGCTACATCTGAAGTGTGTGGCAGTGGAATAAGACGATCCTCTGGGAAGACTATCACTTGTCCTGCTTTACTGCATGGTGGGGGTCTTGGCAGGCTACTCACTTGTACTTCTGCATTGGCTTGATGTGGTCCAGGTTGACTCCTCAATCATACCAAGGCTATAGTACGGAATAACCGTCTGGCGACTTTCAGCAACATTCTCAGCCTTCATTTAATATTCACAGCTCAGCTAACTGCCTGAAACCAGACAGAACCTGAAGTATAATATATGTAATTGCAAGTGAAAGTTGATTTTTCTACAAATTCTCGCTACTAACAAAGAAAATTGACTTCACTACGACTTCATTGGCAGTTCGAAAATTCCTGCCTAAATGATGTGACTTTCTGCGCATGGACATGGCCCTCTCTCCCATGAGGGGCAGGGTCTGGGCACCAGACTATACCAAAGCTAGCTACCAGTGCAGTAGGGATGATACAAATGGGACACTATAAACAGTGGACCGGGGACCCGGGGACCCAAGGATCTTCAGCTGTTACGGGAGATAGAAATGCAACTACAAGTCGAAACTCATGGTTATATCATTGCCTGGAGTATGCAAGTCAGCTTGGCACAAATCGGTTCAGAATAACTACAGCATTATCCTCTAGCTTGTCTTCATCACTTTTCCACTTCAGAATATAGCTATTCATGTACCTCGTTCTCCGGCCCCTCCAGCGAAGTCAGACTCTCGCACACCACACAAGGCTACAAAAAGCATTTGGCCTTTGTCATGTACATATGTATCTATAGCACTGCACTTTGAACTTTAATTCTGTTACAATAATTATTATAGTTTAATTATTATTATTATAACATGTATTCACACCACATAAGGTGTACACAACACATAGATACTACCTATATTACATAGTTGAAATAAAATTAGCTAACTGATTTAACTCATGTTGCACAAATCCATTGACAAATAATGACGGATCTTTTATCTCCATGATTAAATTTGCTAGTGACATAGAAACAGAATTATAACTACGCACAAAAGAATGACCAAACTTAAGGTTATAACCAATGAATAACCTAGCCTGGTTCCCAGGATTACGGCCTGGGAACGAGGCTAAGTATTAATCCTTTTTGTGCAAAGCTGACTTGCATACTCAAGGTAACAACTGTGAGTTTGGGCTTTTACATCACGCTTAGCACAGATTGCTTGTAATTGCATTTCTGTCTCCCGTAACATCCTTGAGTCCCCGGGTCCCTGGTCCTCGGTCCCCGGGTCCACTGTATATAGTGTCCCGATACAAACAGCCTGTGTGATGTATTTTAGGCCAGCAGGGAAATGCAAGGCCTTCCAAAAATATTTGTTAGAACATGTCTGTTGTAAACAAGTGAGTCTTTAAAAGACTTGATGTGTCTCGGCACGACTTGGTATCAGCTAGAATTATGCAGAGGACATGGCAGCTGCTTAACCCTTTATTATGACTGCAAAACCTGTTAGCTACGAGACTTTCAGCTCAAGTGAGCGTCAATATCCTTGGAGGTTCTGTGTGAGCAAGGGGTGGGTCAGGAATGTTCACCCAAAGGGTGAAAGCAGTATGGTCGTGTCTGGGCTGGATGTTTAGTCAACACCTTGGCCAATTCTTTCAGCACTTATCTATAGGCCTATAGCTAGCTAGCTAGAGCTGAGTGAGCTTTAGTATGCACTTGGGATGGCTGAGTGCAGCACACTGGATGGGCCGGTGAGTATTCATTGTCCTGAATTAAGTATTAGAGCTACGTAGCAGCAGTCTTGGTAAGAGGATTCATGAGCAGCCATTCAAACCCATAATCAATTTTGAAGATCTACTTGCAGGCTATAAATACGTTTGACACCCTATTAAAGGTGTAGAGCATGCATGCAGCACTTGCGCGGGCGCATTGCGAAAAGCGACGTACCACGTACGTACGTACGTACGTACGCACGCACGTACGTACGTACGCACGTACGTACGTACGTACCTACGCATCCAACACTGTGTCTCGGCACTTCGGTGCCGAGACAAAAAACTATGAAGTAGTCTCAATGGCTTTCTTTTATACAGCCTTAGTGTCTGCTACACTTGTGGGTTTTGTGGTTACTGGTATATTCATAGTCAACGTGAATAACAGTTTTGTATACCAGGTTGCTTGGGTTGGCTTGTAAAATGAGGAACGTGGAATGGAATGTGGAATGGAGCTAGCCTCGTTCCCAGGCCGTCTGCCGCTTCATTTTTTGGTCGCACACATGACCTTTGAACCCCCGTCAGATAAGCTGGCAGAAGGCCTGGTACCACTCTTACGTCATTTACAAGCAAGGTGGACACGGTTAGGACACGGTTTCATGCAAAATGGTGGCGTGCCAGAAGTTCACGGGCTAACGGCAGGTTTCCTAGCAAGTTATTGCTGAATTTTACGCTACCGTGGTGAGTTATTGTTGAATTTTACGCTACCGTGGTGAGTTATTGTTGAATTTTACGCTACCGTGGTGGACTACTGGAGGTGTCAAGTATGGTAAGGAGAACGTTCTCCTTGTTGTACGGTTGTAGTAGCCTAGGTAACTACAATAGCTTACCTCTACAAGTAGCTTACCAAGCGTTTGGTACACCTGAGTAGTCAAACGTTAGTGCATGCTGTATTGCCGTTAGCGCTCAGTTGGCATCGAGTTGCTGTCTTCGTGGTAGCAATAAAAACTAGAAGAGCATACGTATAGTCGAGTTGCTTCATAACCGTGTCCACTTTGCTTGTAAATGACGTAGGAGTGGTACCAGGCCTTCTGCCAGCTTATCTGATGGGGGTTCAAAGGTCATGTATGTGCCTTGGACTAAAATGAAGCGGCAGACAGCCTGGGAACGAGGCTAGAATGGAACATGGAATGGAACGGGGAACGGATGCAAAGTGTCGTAATGAGTCCAATAAGAATGCTAATTAAGGTGGGCATTAATTGGAGCTGGCATGAGCGAGTATGAGCGAGTCGAGTCTCGCGCAGTTGAGTCACAAGAGTCATGGTGACAATCATCAGTGGTGTAGCCAGAAGTGTAGAATTGGTATGGATGGGCTCAGGATGGGCTCTGGTGGTATCTTCGTGCTTTGCACTTCAAGTTCTATATACGAGCATAGATAAAATACTTCGAGGATCGATCATCAGATTCGATGCTGTGCATGCAGAGATGGTGCATGATTCTAATTTTTCAGAACGTAGAAAATATTGAAAGCAGCTTTTTTTTTATGCCCCCCACTTCTTCTGTTTCCGTATGTTTGCTGTTTGCCTGGCACGGTGGCACCTTGCATGCACTGTGCATGGCTGTCCTCTGACTCTTTGCTCTGATGTTCTCTATTCACGTTCACACACTAGCTGAGTGCTCTGCAGTTACATGTAAGTTGCATGCCATTCTGATTGCCTGGGCCTAGCCTACAATGTAGTATTGGTAGGGCATGGCCCTACCAGGCCCTGGCTTGGCTACACCACTGACAATCATATCGCGAGAGAGCTCAGCCTAGGCGCCTGGTCACGCAAGACTACCGGCAGGTTGTATGCCCTGGATGTGAGAAGTTCACAGGAGAGATAACAAGATGTTAGTTGACATGACTCTGCCATTCGAGTAAAGCAGGGCTATAATTACGGTCTTCGAGTGACGAATAAGCGTGAGCGGGCCAGCATAGCAGCACAGCTAGGTCTATAGCACTAGCACGCTACACGTTCATACAGCTTACACTGGTGATACTGCTCGCGCTTTCATATTCGGCAGAAGACAATAGCCCTGCTTCACTTCGCGGATCACTCACTGAACGTTAGCTAACTACATAAAATTCTCCATCCAGGCCAAGGGCATAACAACCTGTAGTGACGGGTAGTCTCGCGTATATAGCCAGGTTGTCCCTCAAAGCAACCAGTTGCGTGTAAAACGTGGAACATGGACTTATAGAGGAGAACGGAACTATACCAATGAGGTTACAGTATTTTGTGGGAAATAAAGGGTCATAATATTATATCCCGTGGCAGGCCGAACGCACATACTGTAAGCCAGGGATATAACCTATACGTATTCCATTCACCGGGCAGGCATTACAGGTACCATACACTAGCATACCTGATTCCGGAGCCATTCCAGAAGGCTGGGAGGAGTTTGGGCCAGAAGTGACAATTTCTCGGGCTTGGCATCAATTTTGCGTATGAGATGCTCAGTGATGCACCCAGCCAGGGAGAGGAGCTCCTGGCTGACTTTGCTCTTGTCGCTGATACCTAGGAACACCTGTGTACACATAGGCAACATGGAACTGTGTATTAATAGCACTGCTTTGTAAATGAGAAAAACCACTGAAATCTATGCTGTAGAGGTCAATTTAAGCATGTGTGTAGAGGTCACATTTTAATTTTGTTGTACATGTGTACATGTGTGTGTGTGTGTGTGTGTGCATGCGTACATGTGTGTGTGTTCAGTATACCTCTCTCCCATGGTCCCCATGTCCTGAAGCAAAGAGGTTGAGCACCCAGTGCCTCTTGATGTTATCACTGTTCAGCTCCCAGAGTTCAGCAAGGAGGAACATGAAGTCTCCGAGCTCTGACACCTCCACATTCGGCACAGCACTTGACGTATGGTGCTTCAGAGCTAAGGAGTTCACTGTCACTACGTATATTCGGTCCAGAAGATCCCTAACACAAATTCACGGCTTCACACAGGAACTGAAATTGGAATGCAATGGTAGGCAGTAACTACTTGCTACATACAGCATGTTCTGTAACTTATTTTGACGTAAACACAAACATATTATGCCATGTAATGTACACAATCAATCCACACAGCCCTCAGAAAAAGCGTATGGAGACAGAAATTCTGACTACACTGTTGTGATCTCTGTCATGTACTGGCTCCAGGCCGTCTCTATTCGGTGGACTGGACTCGGGACTGGACTGTGGGACTGGACTCACAGAAAGTTGCGCTCGTCATTTCTGAAGGCAGGAAATTGCGGAACGGCACTATATAGCTGATAGCTTACCAAGTACGCGAGGTGTACCAACACGAGCAGCATGGGAACAAGACCTTAATTTATTTAACACAGGTCCTTAGGCTGATTCGTATGGTTGGTAAAGAGTTAATGCATGTTACATGATGTCCCAAGTATTTGATGTCATTGGCTGGTAAAGGGTTAATCGGGGTGGACCATAAGCTAACCTAGTACGAGCAGCATGGGAAAAAGGGGTGAGGAGGGGTGAGGGAGGGAGAGGAAGTGAGGGTGAGAGGGAATTAGGGGTGAAGGAGGAAGGTATGGGTGAGGGTGAGAGAGGGAGAAGTAGTAAGGGGTGAGGGGTGAGGGAAGGAGAGGGAGTAAGGGAGGTATGGGTGAGGGTGAGAAAGGGAGGTGTAAGGGGGTAAGGGAGAGGGAATGAGGGGTGAGGGAGAGAGTGAGGGATGAGGGAGAGCAACTATTTTCCATTTTGTACCATTCTGACTCCCTCACCCTCTTCAGGGTTTCATAGACCCCACCCAGGGCCTCAAGAAAACATGCAAATTGGTGGTGTAAGGTGTGCCATCAGTCAGATCTGGCACAAGTTTAGGGAAATGCTGGGCGAAAATCCGGCTGACAACCTCCGATTGCTGGGTGTGTGGTGTGTGTGTGGAGGCGTGTGGTGTGTGCGTGCGTGTGTGGAGGTGTGTGCGTGTGTGGAGGTGTGTGTGTGCATGGAGGTGTGTGGTGTGTGTGGAGGTGTGTGGTGTGTGTGGAGGTGTGTGGTGTGTGTGGAGGTGTGTGGTGTGTGTGGAGGTGTGTGGTGTGTGTGGAGGTGTGTGGTGTGTGTGTGTGGAGGTGTGTGGTGTGTGTGTGTGGAGGTGTGTGGTGTGTACGTGTGTGTGCGACAGAGAGAGAGAGAGTGAGTATGTATATGTGCGACCCATGTGAGAGTGTCCACCTTGTCTTGCCATCATCCTCCCCGTGTTTCTCAACCCTCCAGAACAGCTTCTCCTTGGCGGACGTGATCACTGGAACCAGTTCCTTGGACCAATAGTGGCTGCAAGAATAGGATAAATTCTCCGCTCATGGGTCGATCAGTATACTTGGCTTGCATAACTCAGTATACTTGGGTGCATAACTTAGTGTACTCGGCAACTCAGTAAAATTCTCTTGGTAACTGTACATCATCACAGAGTCGGTAGACTCTGTATGTAGGGATACGACGTACACGCAATACATGCCAATACAATAAAATCGGGCAACTATGAAAGCAGGAACGGAATGGAACGCGGAACGGAAGTAAGATGTGGGCCACGCGCTAGACTGGACTGGACTCACCCCAAAATCTGTAAAATACCTTTTTCAGTGTAGGACAGAAGCTAAGCATACTTTTTTATTCACTAAGGTCGATTGGATAGCCTGCTTTCGTGTCTATCCTCGAGTCGGTAGAGGTCAAAGGTCACGTGCATATTTAATGAGCTCCAGCAAAACGCGCTTCAGTCTTTCAGGGATGATAGAGGAATTTTCTTTTGTTTTCTATGCTTCAGCAAAAGGCTGGAGTTCGATGTCTGCGGTAAATAAATGCTCTTCTAACCTTTTCATTGAAGCTCATTAAATATGCACGTGACCTTTGACCTCTACCGACTCGAGGAAAGACACGAAAGCAGGCTATGCAAGCGACCTTAGTGAATAAATAAGTATGCTTAGCTTCTGTCCTACACTGAAAAAGGCATTTTACAGATTTTTGGGTGAGTCTAGCGCGCGGCCCGCATCTTACTTCCATTCCGCGTTCCGTTCCGCGTTCCATTCCGTTCCTGCTTTCATAGTTGCCCAAAAAAATCTCTCCAAATCTCAGAAACGGTACGCTTATAAGCCTTTATAACCACATACCGTTCATCTTCGAGTGTTTTCATGACCAACAAGACTCCTCGCGTCGCGAAAAACCGGCGCGAAAGTACCACACCAGGTACTCGCAAAACGGGCAAATTGTTTTCTTTCTTCTTCTTCTTAAGTTCTTCTTTCTTCAGACGGGCTAGCTCAACGTCGACTCAATCTCTCATGATGGTTTTCGTACGAAACAGCAGCATTTCACACCGAGTAGTGCACCTGGCCATCGCTTTTCCGCAACCTCCTAAGTTTTCACCAGGCGGCTGCAGCTGCCCATTCAATAACTATGGCTTCTTTAGTCACGCCATTTTCTCGTTTGTACGCATGCGTGGTCACTTAGCAACGAACGTAATTATTACTCAAGATCGCTGAATTAGAAGCGTCTTGCGCCGTTGTGTTGACATAATTTCTTACTGCATAAAACCGAGGTAGCGATGTCGGACTTTGACCCCATGCGGCCAATTATTGTACGTAATTTTCTATTGGGCCGTACGGCCCAGCCCTACCTCCTTCGATTAACCAAGTTCTTTGCTAGCTGTGACGGCGACACTGGAGATACAAAGGTTCCTTGGCAAAGTGAAGGCGTAGAACTCGATTCTGCAACTCATTTTCTCCCATTCTGTTGCTCTGTAATACTTTCTTGCTTTACTATGCCTTTAAAACACTCAATAACTGACGATAACTAAAAAGTACAGTGTCAAACCTGCGGGAAACACTAAAATTCGGAATCTACGACCTCGATTTGGTATAGAGGATGTTCTTTCTTGCCGCGGAATTAACAAAATTCTTCCGGAATCGTAAGGAGAGTCACAGTGATCCGTTTAGCGCTAAATTTACGTTGCACGGATTTTACTTAGCTCCTCCCAGCGTTATAAACACGACGAGAAGGTGACTACTGAGTGCAGAGCAACGCTAGAACTCTTTCCTATACTTGTGTGAGGTATAACGTTGTAGCTAAACTTGCAACACTAACAGGATAACAGGATGGATTCTATCTCATACCCTGGACCCTACTGTGAGTCACTGTCTATTACAGAGGATGCTCTTAATTCTGGGTACAGATGAACTTCCAGTCTTGTCACAAGTAGAAGATCTTACAAAAGGGGTTGTATATGAAGTGAATTTGTTTCGACAGATGCACGATATCTCTTGGGAACAGTTTGAAGAATGGCTTATGAAATTGTTTTGCAAGTACAAGTACAATTTTGGCAAACATCAAGAATGCAATGTCTGACCGGCACATTGTGGAGAAGAATTTTAATGAGCTACTTGAGGGCTATCGAAGTGAAGTTCTTCCATCCATTGTTGAGGGGTGGAGTGATCTGTCACCAGATGAGCAAGTGCGAATCAGTAACTTGAACAATTTCTTCTGTGGCTTGCACCTTCTCATAGGAATGGCAGATACTGCTGCTGCTGTTCTCGTACAGTGGGAAGAAGCGAATTCTGAGACTCCACTAGGAGCTGCGGCACGTCCTGGGCACTTTGAACGAAATGAAGCAGGTATTCCTGATTACTGGCCTTCATTGTATACATGTCTGTTAATGGTTATTTTTTTGTAGTGTGCTATAACCAAGACACCAGTATGAGTTCAACAATATGCAAAGTGGTGATCTGCATCTATTGTAAGCTCATTTTTGAAACTTGTATACCGGCCAAAAAAGGCTATTTTATACATCAATTAAGAATACTGGATAGAAATATATAGATGCAATGACGTGAAGCCAGGCAATAAAAATCAAAAATTAATTACGTGGTCTGGAAAGGAGCTAGGTGTGTGTTAATCAGAAATGAACCCTTACTTGTTACAGTACACACTGGTAATCCTGGTAGCTAGTAGGAATGTGAATAGCAACATTTTGAAAACTGTGAACCATAATATAGTTTTACAAACTGGGCAAGTTTTCTTAGATCACATAGCCACATGTACATGGAAATAATATTTGACTTTTACTGCCGGGCTTCAAGTATATATATATGACTTTGAACTTTCAAGGCTTATGCAGTGGATTAGCATTGGCGGTGCATCAACCCTAGCTCTGGTGTGAACTAGGCACAGTATAGAGTAATCTCATTAGTCAGAGAGTGAAGTCTAAATCCGATAGATCCACGCATGCTCTCTGCACATAGACTCTGTGGGCATAAAAGCAGTTGTCTGTAACTTCAGTGAGTCTCTAGCTATGGCAACCTTTACTATGGTCAAGATGTCTCGTCCAATGGGATCTACGCAACTTAGAAACTCCTTGTGCACTCATGCCCTTGCTGTGCTCAGGAAGTTACAGCCAAGGGACCTCAATCAAGTACATGCCTTGTACTTGACATCTAGTCAACTATTATAGCTACAAGTTACTTTATAAGTAGGAATGAAAGCATAGCTACAAAGACACCATAACCCAGACTGAACTGGATTTTTATGAGCCCTTGATTTTATCAGGTGTTTTGATGCTTTTAAAGTTCAGAAAGCCTCTTTGTACAGAATAAGCAGTAAACTACTCACACACAATGGCCTTACAAGTCTGAGAACCCAATTGGGGGCTTCTTTTAGAACTATTTTCCTTCATATCATTGAATGTTCAATGTGTAACGTAAGCAGTGATTTATGCATACTCAAGAAGGTGTATAATAACTTACAGAGCTCACCAGAGCCAATACAGCAGTTCCAGAGCGCCATTTAGGTGAAAACCGTATCTTCATAGCTGTTTTCGTTCCGCAGTTATGAGCGTTTGAATATCGAAAATTGTGGGCAGCGCAATGCGCTGCATGGGGCCCCTCCTGCCATTCTATATACACGAGATTTAGAAATTTACGGTAGAAAATTTTTACTACAAACATGTACATTTTTGCTCGTATCTCGAGAACGGCTGAATGGATTTTTATGCGGTAAACGGCATTGGGGTCCTCAGTCTCAGTGGTTTCGGATGAAATACGTTTTAGGGTAGCTTGATACAATTTTAGTTTTCATCCGACATGGCTAACCGAGGTAAATTCGAACTCTGTGCGTATAATTTATGTATGTTACTACCTACTGTGTTCTGTGAGAGGGTTGAATGCCTATCTAAAGACTCAACAATATATAAATCTTGCTACTTCTGGTATAGCTAGTCTTCAGACAGGGATTACTGCCTACGGTATCCATCCAGAAAAGGGTTGACTTGGGTCTGATTCTTTAGCCAATGCTGGCAGTGTGAATACCGGAGTCAATATTGTCCATATACCAAAGCAAGAGCTCCTACTACTTGTGAGGACACCGACTTCTGCTCTGTGATGGCAAATTGCATGCGCTGCTGCTGAAAAAAATGACATAAACAAGTAATAATAAAAAATTTGATAATGTAACAGGATGTAGGGATACCAGAACGGCAAAAAGTAAGGAAACAAGGTAGGGATGATCGCACAAAACAGTGAAGTATGCAATCCCCCTACATATCTTTTTTCATTATACACGTATATGGAAAAAGATCTCTGTAGGGGGGGTTGTATACTTCACTGTTTTGTGCGATCATCCCTACCTTGTTTCCTTACTTTTTGCCGTTCTGGTATCCCTACATCCTGTTACATTTTCAAATGTTTTTTATTACTATAATTATGCACTTAGCCAAATTTGGAGCCTTGTGAATTCCCAGGCCCTCCCAGGCGTGAAAAAAAATTGAGAGAAAGGGGGAGAGCCTGGGATATTTTGTAACGTGAGAAACGTCACTGCATGTGGGCGATCAAAACCGCAAGTCATGCATAAATATACTATAATTCTATACCAGTGTGTGTAGTTCTTATTTGAGACTATTGTATAGCTGACGGCGCTATCACATTGCCCCATACTACACAGCAGCCGCATTATTCCTGCTCAAAGATTGCCGAATCACACCAGGTTCTGCGTGAGATGCCAAGACGGCTGTTCCATGGCCTTGCTGAGAAGTGGCTGAATTGAACACCAAAACGACCCGTTTCCAGATTTGTATGAGTTGTTCTCGACACTTACTGTTCACATAGACTGCCAAAGCACGGCTACTGTCAACCTCCACGCAGTTAATGGTCAAGTGCTGAATGAGCCGGCTTCACGCTGCATATTTGCGGTCAGTGTGCCCACGTTCAATTAAGTTCTCTCTACCCTTCTCTTTGCAACAACTACCACTAAATTGGAGTAGTGGAAATTCCAGGCAATGAATTTCCATCGTTAGATTGGAGGTACTGTTTTATTAGCATAAATACTGTACGCCCCGTGCACTTGCAGCAGAGTGAGTCTGAGCGGCATACTTATTGCAGCGCAGTGCCCTTGCGCAGGAAGCACCATCACACGTGTGTTAACTTTAAACGGTAATTTGTATGAGTAAAGCGTGACTAGCCTGACTAGCCGTGATTTGTGGCCTACATGCACAGATTAGTTGCCTGGCACGCACTAAGGCGCTCAACATGAATAATTAGCTTTCCCAATTTGTTCCTGTAAAAGCGGTCCTTGATAGCAACGACAGAATTTCTGGGGCAAACAGCTGTATCTCAGGAACGGTGCAACGTATACACACAAGACTTGCACCATTGTGGTGCTGAGGACCAGCACATTCTAACTGATAACTGAACTGCAGCACTAGAGTGTACCTGTGAGTGTCTACGCCAAAATTTTCACTCCCCGATACAGACCTGGAGACCCTGTCGACATTCGGTGATACTCCCTAGTGCTCGAATCAGCCACGGAGACAAAAAGTGAGCCTGCATGAGGCTTCCTGAAAACGTTAAAATCTCGGAGAAAGTTCCTTCAGAGAAGAAGCAGGGAGTGTCGTACGATAATACATCAATTTGTCCAATCATACCTCCGTCCGAAAATTAGCTTTCAAATTGGCTGTCTGTATAGTTCAAGAATCAAGCAACAGAGAATAATCAACTCAAAGTGCGATGGGTCTGTAGTATCGACTGAAGGTCCCGCCCACTTCCAGTAACATACGCATTTGGCGCTAACGCGTCCGATTATACATGCCGTCCGATAATCAATGGCTTACTCTACTATTCCCAAGTGGTGCCTATAAAATAAACGCTACATCTGAAGTGTGTGGCAGTGGAATAAGACGATCCTCTGGGAAGACTATCACTTGTCACTTGTTACTGCATGGTGGGGGTCTTGGCAGGCTACTCACTTGTACGTACTTCTTGCCTTGATGTGGTCCAGGTTGACTCCTCAATCATACCAAGGCTATAGTACGGAATAACCGTCTGGCGACTTTCAGCAACATTCTCGGTCTTCATTTAATATTCACAGCTCAGCTAACCGCCTGAAACCAGACAGAACCTGACTGAAGTCCTACGCGTGAATTAATATACATAATTGCAAGTGAAACTTGATTTTTCTACAACTTCCCGCTACTAACAAAGAAAATTGACTTCTCTACGACTTCATTGGCAGTTCGAAAATTCCTGCCTAATTGATGTGACTTTCAAGGTTTCTGCACATGGCCATTGCCCTCTCTCCCATGAGGCAGGGTCTGGGCACCAGAGCTAAGCTACCAGTGCAGTAGGGATGATACAAATAGGCTGTGCAATGTATTTTAGGCCAGCAGGAAATGCAAGGCCTTCCAAACATTTTCGTTAGCAATGTCTATCGTCAGAAACTAAGAAGCAGTCTCAATGGCTTTCTTTTATACAGCCCTAGTGTCTGCTACACTTGTAGGTTTTGTGGTTACTGGTATATATTCATAGTCAACGTGAATAACAGTTTTGTATACTAGGTTGCTTGGGTTTCTTGTAAAATGAGGAACGTGGAATGGAATGTGGAATGGAACTAGCCTCGTTCCCAGGCTGTCTGCCGCTTTGTTTTTTGGTCGCATACGTGACCTTTGAACCCTCGTCAGATAAGCTGGCAGAAGGCCTGGTACCACTCTTACGTACGTCATTTACAAGCAAGGTGGACAGTCAACGTGAATAACAGTTTTGTATACCATGCTGGGTTGCTTGTAAAATGAGGAACGTGGAATGGAACGTAGAATGGAACTAGCCTCGTTCCCAGGCCATCAGCCACTTCGTTTTTTGGTCGTATACATGACCTATGAACCCCCGTCAGATAAGCTGGCAGAAGGCCTGGTACCACTCTTACGTCATTTACAAGCAAGGTGGACAGTCAACGTGAATAACAGTTTTGTATACCATGCTGGGTTGCTTGTAAAATGAGGAACGTGGAATGGAATGTGGAATGGATGGAACTAGCCTCGTTCCCACGCCGTCAGCCGCTTCGTTTTTTGGTCGCATACATGACCTATGAACCCCCGTCAGATAAGCTGGCAGAAGGCCTGGTACCACTCTTACGTCATTTACAAGCAAGGTGGACACGGTTGGGACACGGTTTCATGTAAAATAGCAGCGTGCCAGAAGTTCACGGACTAACGGCAGGTTTCCTAGCAAGTCATTGTTGGCTTTTACGCTACCGTGGTGGACTACTGGAGGTGTCAGGTATGGTAAGGAGAACGTTCTCCTTGTTGTACGGTTGTAGTAGCCTAGGTAACTACAATAGCTTACCTCTACAAGTAGCTTACCAAGCGTTTGGTACGCCTGAGTAGTCAAACGTAATTTTTTCAGTTATCAGGATGGGCTCTGGTGGTATCTCCGTGCTTTGCACTTCAAGTTCTATATACGAGCATAAATAATATACTTCGAGGATCGATCATCAGATTCGATGCTGCGCATGCAGAGATGGTGATTCTAATTATACAGAACGTAGAAAATATTGAAAGCAGCTTTTTTTATGTTTCTTCTGTTTCCGTATGTTTGCTGTTTGCCTGGCACGGTGGCACCTTGCATGCACTGTGTATGGCTGTCCTCTGACTCTTTGCTCTGATGTTCTCTATTCGCGTTCACACACTAGCTGAGTGCTCTGCAGTTACATGTAAGTTCCATGCCATTCTGATTGCCCGGGCCTAGCCTACAAAATGTAGTATTGGTATGGCCTGGCCCTACCAGGCCCTAGCTTGGCTACGCCACTGACAATCATATCGCTAGAGAGAGCTCAGCCTAGGCACCTGGTCACGCGAGACTACCGGCAGGTTGTATGCCCTGGGTGTGAGATGTTCACAGGAGAGAAAACAAGATGTTAGTTGACATGACTCTGCCATCCGAGTGAAGCAGGGCTATAATTACGGTCTTCGAGTGACGAATAAGTGTGAGCGGGCCAGCATATATAGCAGCACAGCTAGGTCTATAGCACTAGCACGCTACACGTTCATACAGCTTACACTGGTGATACTGCTCGCGCTTTCATATTCGGCAGAAGACAATAGCCCTGCTACACTTCGCGGATCAGTCACTGCATGTTAGTAGCCTAACTACATGAAATTCTCCATCCAGGCCAAGGGCATAACAACCTGTAGTGACGGGTAGTCTCACGTATATAGCCAGGTTGTCCCTCGCACGATGATCGCCATCAGCCACCATCTCCCTTGACTCGAGTCTTGCAAGCGCAGGCTCGCTCACGCCAGACCCAATAAACATGCACCTTCATTAACACGCTTATTAGGATATTTTACATCCGTTCCACACTCCATTCCATGTTCTATTCCATTCCACGTTCTGCGTTTTACACACAACCGGTTGCTTGCATGATTCTAGTCTGGTGCCCAGACCACACCCTCTCGTGTGGGAGAGACGGTCTGGTGAACAAAGTCGAATTTCTTGGGCTTGCAGCACACTACGGAATGTGTAACCATTGTATAATCCCTTGGTGTTAAGTGCCTGGGAAAGCGTCTGCTGAAGGCTCCCATCCCATGTCGATCAAGCGCAATCATGGCTATTCATATCGGGAGAGATGTACATGTACTAAACATTTTCCACTCACCCATGGCCCATAGAAGGTTTTTGAAGCATCCTTCGCCATCCACAGAATCTGCTTCCCGTTTGTTTGGCAGTCGGCACTTTACTGGGGTCAAACACGAAGAACAGCCCCTTAGGGCCAGCATTAACTTGCACCTAGAGGGGGCCCTTCGTTGTACTTGATCCCTTTACTGCCCTCGCTTCCAAAGCTCTCAACATGATGCGATGTCACAGGGCTCACAACTACAATCGAGCGCAAAAGGCTTCAGACGTTGTCGCCATGATGTAGCGTTGCCTTACACAGTCAAGCGCTAAGGGCAAACTGGCATGGCAAAGGCTCTTGGCTGTTGTGAGTATTCAAAGCAATTACTACGTAATGATTAACAATCTTGCAATCTCATTGGTCCTTACCACATTCCGGTAATAAACCCAAGAAATTCGACTTCGTTCACCAGACCGTCTCTCCCCGTGAGGGGGTGTGGTCTGGGCACGAGACTAGCATGATTCAAACTCGTAGCGTTGCCTTACACAGTCAACAAACTATAAAACTGCAAAATTTGAATATCGACCAACAGAATCCAAAGATGTCACGTGACAACTTGGATTTTCTACTGGTGGATTCAAGTCAAGTGATATATATTGCAGTTCTGCATTTCGAGTTTGGATCAAGCAATTAAGCAATGTCCCTGAGAAACACGGTACACTTACACACTCACACTCCACTCACACACACACACACCTGCACATGTGGTTTCTCCACATTTCGGTGAGCAGGGACACTGCAAGCCTTTGTCTCCAGACCATCCCTCATGATCTTTGCCACTGGTAGAGTGAGTGTGGGAGCTGACTAGAGAGCTGTGTGTGGGTGTGAAATGTATATGTGGTGTGTGGAGGGTGTGAGAGTGTGAAGGGTATGGGACGTGTGTGGAGGGTGTGTATGTGATGTGTGTAGGCTAATGGGTGTAGTCGGGTCCACTGGCCGGAGTCTGGAAGGCCGTTCGAATGCAAGAAATGCCGTTAAAAACGCCATCGCTTGCTCGCCACTTCCATGAGTTCGATTGCCCGTTCAAAGTTGGCTGTTAGAATTTCGACGGTTAAAATTTTCGCAGTTTTTATTTTCGTATCTCGAGGCTTCATACAAAATATACGAAAATTAGCACCGTACAAAAATTTCCCACTATATACAGTACTGGAAGCAATACATGCGCTGGATAAACGGCCTGGGAAAAACGAGACTACAAGCAGTTGGCTTTCTTTTATACAGCCATACTGTCTGCTACACTTGTGGGTTTTGTGGTTACTGGTTGTGAATACAAATAAGTGTGAGTAATTCACAGCCGTATATGGCATAGTCGCCAACTTCAGGGACACTTGGTCACAACCACCCCTCGCCTCGTTCCCAGGCACTCCCCAATTACCGAGTGCCTGGGAACAAGGCTAACTCCCCCCCCCCCCCCCCCCCCCCCCCCCCAAGGCACAATACATGGTGCACCCCAAGCAGCAATTGCAAACCATGCAGAAACAAACAGGTCAACACAGGTCATTGATCCACTAGGCATCAACGTGGGATTCCCTTCTTTGTTCGTGCAGTCTTCCAGGACAGTTGGCAACGAAGATATGGTCAAGCACAAGCTACATGTACATATCCTGTCTGAAACAAAGGATTCCTGTGGTTTGGACACTCCTTCTCGCTATGTGTCCTGTGCTCTTGGCGATCTATATCATGCCAGCATTATGCTCTATGCCTTCAAATTATGCTGGCTATATCCATGAAGACCTACCACAGCTAGGAAGCACATGTATGACCCATCTGGTATCCTTGTACCATTTTCCATTCTACTTACTTCTTCCTGGGATTTGACACCGACCACCTTACCACCCATCACAGACAATCTCCTCCACTGGCTTGTCCAGCATGTACACTGTACATGGTACTCAGCCTGATGGTACTCTGCCTGGAGAGGAGGGACGAGCAGGGAGGGAGAAGGGGAGAAAAGCAGGTGGAGGGTAGAGGAGTGGCGGGGGGAGGGGTGGTGGGGGGAGGAGTGGGGAGGGGGAGGGGGGTAATAATGCTCCATTAATACATGCTTCTGTTCCACACAATTTAGGGATCTGCGCAATCTCGAGCGCGATCTCGAGATTGCACATGCAGAATTGCGAACTTCACGCACTTGTCTTCTAGTTGGCTGCCGCTCCTCGCACTACTTGCTGGCAGAATGACAGTACAGCTTGCTCATCAATCTATTAAGATTTTAATGTGTGTCTGTGTGTGTGATGGAAGTGGGATGTTCGTGGGGCGGGACTAGACTAGTGACGTGCGACTACAGACGACTCATGCACCTACCTCTTTAATGGCTACAGCTGGAGATGTGACCATAAAACTAGAGGATGCAGAATGAGCGGGAAGACAGCCTGGAAAGAGCTTTCCAGCTGGAGAACAACAGCGGTGCGATCGGGAAACTGGCATGGAAAAAGCATGGATACATAGTAGCGATGTGGGGCTGGAGCGTTGGAGGGTTCTTGCATATACATGTAACCTCATGTACATTATATACGTAGGTTCTCTCCCATCATGAACCTGCTTGCTGTTGCAACTACCATGAAGCTGCAATTCGGTGGTGGGCACTTCAATGTGCCAAAGTTTAGGTTGCCAGGCAGTGGGAGACAAGCAGCAATGGGTAGAGTAAGCCGTTGATTATTGGATGACATGTATAATATTAATCAGACACGTTAGCGCTGATCGCGTATATTAGGGTGGGACCTTCAGTTGATACTATGAACCATATTTTGATGGTTCTCTGTTGCATGGTTCTGGAACAACAGCCAATTTCGGACGAAGTTGTGATCGGACAAATTGATGTACATGTATTATCGGATGACGTTCCTTGCTTCTTCCCTGAAGAAACTTTCTCTGAGATTATGACATCTTTCGGGAAGCCTCATGATCCCCCTGCCGCAGGCTCTTTTTTGTCACTGCATGTGGCAGATTCGAGCACTGGTAACTAGGGTCTCCGGGTCTACATTGGGGGAGTGGGAATGCCTCGCGCACACAAACGTAATTAGTAGGAGCGGCCCCATGTAGTAGACTGGCCACGTGTAGTCAAGTCAGAATCTGTTAAACAGCACTCCTGTTCAGTAGGGTGACTGATGGTCCATTTCTGCCAAAATTGGAACAACGAACCAACATTGGCAAAACAGCACTCCCGTAGGCACTATGCTACTGTAAGTATCTGGGGCTACGCAGCAGATGTGAAGCCAGTATTTGTGCCATTGCGATCAGCATGCACGGAGCATTCCAATGATGCCCACTTTACTGAGGGCTGAATTTTGACCCACATGAAATCCAAGGATTATATCCATTGGTTGCCAACAGTCATACCACACTGTAGTAGATGGTTCATATCACAATGATTTGTCATTACAATGCATACTTGCTGTGTGTAAGGACGTCAAAGAAGTGGTTGAAAAGTGACCTCCGGATATCCTCACTGGCTGTGCTCCACACTGCCAGATCTGTGTGTGTGTGTGTGTGTGTGTGTGTGTGTGCATGCGTATGTACATGTGTGCATGTTATATGCTTGACAGCTAATCAAAAGGCTACAGGTCCAAGTCTTCACAGAAATTTTCACGTAAACAAACATGCATTATTCACATGCAAACTCATATGTAGTAGCTCAAACATGTACAGGCAGAATGTAGGTCCAACGGTGAGATAGTGAGGAGGGACAGAGTTGGATAGATCAACAGACAGTTTGGACAGACAGGCGGACAGACAGGTGGACAGACAGGCGGACAGATCGCTCCAACGACATAAAAGATACGTCCCCAAACCTGGGTTCACTTCAGTACTCTGGAAGAAAATTAAAATGAGGAGAAATAAAGGAAAAGGGGGTGATGGCAGTGGAGGTGCAGGGTCACCCTGCACTCCATTAAATGCCCACTGAATTTATCTGCATCTGCATGACAGACACCCAGCACCTAACTGCACATTCCAAAAGCTGCTCTTCATGCTGGAAGTTATGGCAGAACCTTGGCTAGTACGGTTGTGGAGTTATATGGCAGCACAAAATCGGCAATGTAAAAAGAACCATAGAAAATGGTGAAACCTCAAGCCTCTGCAGCGAGTCACTTGCAAGGGTTGTCACCCATTATCTACACGTTTACAATCTTCAAAAGCTGCTCTTCGTGCTGGAAGTTACGGCAGACTCATAGCTAGTATGGTTGTGAAGATATGGCAGTAATGTCAGAACCAGACCCTTCGCGACTAGTATGCCAGCACCAAATCGCCAATGTAAACAGAATCATAGAAAATCGGCCAACTTCAAGGCCCCATAGTGCCAAATCTAAGGCCCCACAAATGGAGCTCCTTACAATCTCCAAGCTTCATGCTTTCATGATCCTTTGGTGCAAGTTGCATGCTCATAGCACCTTGCGTTTAGGAGGTAGCTTCAGCTACAGGCGCCCCAACATACACCCTTCCGAGGCGCTTGCTAACGTGCCGTTGTCGGAGTGAATAATGTCCCCCCGTGAACAATGTCCCCCCGGACATTATTCACTAGTGAATAATGTCCGGGGGGACATTATTCACTAGTGAATAATGTCCCCCCTTGTGCATGCGCCGCCAAGGTGATTGCCGAGGTGATCGATGTAGTGCTGCACTGTACTGGTGATCATTATCAAGGACTCCAAGTACGACAAGATTTACGAGTTGCTCACCTTCCATCACTACCCCACTAAAAACAACAAGAAAATCCAGAGAAGAAAGAGCCAAGAACACTTTCGAGCACACATCGCTAGGGGGGCACTAGTACAATGCTCTTTGGCAAGGAGTGGTACGTACCGCCGTAGGCAGTGCGCAGAGCCGCGAAGTGCCGATCAGTTCGCGCGAAGTGTATAAATTTTTTTACGTGTTCTTTTTAGCGATCAGGAAGCGCTCTCGTAGCATCTCTGCGCATTCTGGACACGTTCCCAGACGCAAAGAAGATTGAAAAAGTAACCAGTATATATCTATCATGGTACTCACGTGATGTGTGATAATAGGAACGAATTGTCACACTTAGCTTGTGCTACCGTTTAACCGCGGCTACCAGGAGTGCGGTTGCCCCTCGTACAGAAACAAAACTAATTGATGTAAAATTAAAATTGTGTAGCAAGCGTAAACCTAGCTAGCTCAAGACTATGTCTGCCTTCAGGCTTTCAGCCCGCGAACGGTCAAGGTAGGTACATGTAAGTTGCTCTTACATTTCAAACATGCAGCTTGCTTTTCTGCCTTGAGTGCACGGTCTGAGTCAAATAAATTTTTTTGGTTCTCCTTGAAAGGGGGGTTCCATGGAACCCTCGGAACCCCCTCTGGATCCGCTACTGAAAACGAAGGCAGTCCTTCAAAAGAGGGGTTCCATGGAACCCATGGAACCCCTAGCCTCGTTCCCAGTCCCCCGCCCAGCTTTTTGTCGCTTTCAGTACGGTACTGCAAGCGACGAAAAGCTGGGCGTGGGACTGGGAACGAGGCTATGGAACCACCTCTAGATCCGCCACTGGTTTACGCTCTATTATCTATGGTGGTACCATCAATCCTGTTGCAATATAGCTGATGTAGTCATTGATAGGGGGAGACACTATTCACTGAGGGAGGACAATATTTACTGGGGAATAATGCATGTAATGTCCTAGTGGGACATTATTCACTAGTGAATAATGTCCGGGGGACATACTGACCTCCACAAAATGTCCCCCCAGACATTATTCTAATTTAGAATAATGTCTGGGGGGACATTTTGTGGGGGTCACTCGACACTATAATGACACCGTCATTATAGTGCAAAAGCGTTCTGCTGCAAAAGCTTGTTGACCGTGTTTGACTCACTCTTGCTTCCAGCCTGGCAAACGTGATAGTCAGCCGTACTTTCTCACTGCGTGCCTTACTCGGAGTAACAGAGCACCCGGACCCCACGAGATACTGCAAGCGATCTTCGCTGGGGTTGTTTGGCCCTCAAACCGCATGGCATATCTTGCGACTTCCGAGTTGACCGCCCCCGGCCCCGGCCCCTGAGGCCTGCCATGGCATTCAGGACGTACGTCCCACCAAACCTAACGCTTGTGGGTTTACTTCCTGTCTGCCTGGGTACGGGTCATGAATACTGATATTCAAATTATGAAAGCGCGCAAGCCCGCGGCCCGAGGGGTGTGTGGGCGCCGGGCACGAGACTATACCAGTTGTACTGTATAGTTGACGATCGATATGCGCGATGGCCTTGAGCGGTGAAGTTTCGTTGGAGGATGCACTGTACCAGCAAGCACGGTGAGTGTGTAGTTCCTATAGATCCACCTGCAGCGGCCAAAACTTCTGCTGCAAAAGCTTGTTGGATGCCTATAGGTATTCTATTTAAAACACACCCTCATTTTGTTCAGTGATGTACACGGCAAGGATCTTGAAGAATGGGTGAGTAACTTGCGGAGCATTCTTCAGCTGAGTGACCGGGGTCCCAACTGCCTCACAATCCTGAGACAACTGTACGTGATCACAGCTGTGACCAAATACAACAGAAAGTGAGTGGCCCAGTACACTCCCAGGTCAGGGGATGTTCTCTCCCTCCTTTGTTAGGGGACCCATTGAATATCTAAGATGAAGAAACCTTGAATCAAGTGTGCTAGAACCCAAGAACCAAGTGACCATGTTTGCGAACTACAGTTACTAATGCTTCTATGACTTCCATTTTGCCAGAAATACCGTATACCGGGAAATTTTGGCGACCGTTTTAATTTGGCGATTTGGCGATTTGGAGGTCAGTCGCCAAATTTAAAAAATCGCCAAATTTAATGACCGGCCAGATCGACTGTCAGCGCGTGCGGCGAGGCAAGACCACCTTGAAATTGCAAGACCCAACATACTACCTGCTGAGCAAGGTAGCGCCTACTACTTCACAGAGGTGCACCGATATAAAGCGTACAGGCTGCTTAAAATTATTATCAAGGTCATGGCCTACTGTGTAGCTACCTGTGTCATGCATTTACTGCCACAGCATACGCATCCTGGACAGTGCTGACCTGATGACCTCCCGGATAGCTGTTCGCCAATTGTGTGCCTCGTTATGCCACTGAACATGTGATGGCGATGACACTGCTCTCCGTTTCGTACGTCTTCGTCCTGGGGCCGGGGTTTCTCAATCTCGTGTCAGGTCACGTTGCACTCGTGGCGCGCATAGTTACGTCATACTTTTTCTGTCAATCGCCAAATTTTAAATTCGCCAAATTTTATACCGAGCCATTTCAGGCGATTTCGCCAAATTTAATGGCCGCCAAAATTTCCTGGTATACGGTATACAATGCTGATAGAGAGTTAAATGCTAAAATATGGGTTTTTATATGGGAGCTTATATAGGAACATACCTTCAACAGGTATGAACGGAAATGGTCCGGCTACTGACACACTCTGCTAATGGTACCTATTGATTTTCGATGACGCTTGCTAAAATTCATTGTTAAAAGTCATTTCAAACCAATCAAAATAATTGTGATTTTATATGGGAGGTTATATACAAACATACCTTCAACAGGTATCAACACAAGTGGTCCGGCTATTGACACACTCTACTAATGGTACTTATGGATTTTCAAGCTAAATTTCATTGTGAAATGTCACTTCAAACCAATCTTCTATGGGGAAATGTATCAGAGAACACAGTAGCGTTCTTTATTTAGGGATGGCCAAGGAAATACCATACTGATGCACCAGCAGGAAAACGGCCAAAGAAGCTACTACCCCCTAAACCAAGCATGCAGACAGAATGACACTGCCTAGCAGTTCACAAAAACACTCGCAAACGTACCTGAGAGTATGCGGGAGTCGAGAAATAAGTCGCTGGAAAATTCCGATATCTTTCTTTCTTCCTTCCTTCCTTCCTTCCTTCCTTCCTTCCTTCCTTCCTTCCTTCCTTCCTTCCTTCCTTCCTTCCTTCCTTCTTCTTTCTCATTGACTAGCATAGCTGGACAACAAAAGCATTTCCTGAGGTAGTTCACTCACAGAACAACATCGCTTTCGTTGTAGTAGCTCCTTTCAGCCCTTTTGACTACATACTGGCAAGAACGGCACTGCTGGCTAGCTACGATTCCGTGAATTGCTACAACGAAGCCATTTTGATGCAACCAGAGGTCACACGTACCAAATGCGCATGCGCAGTTCACATGCAAACGCACGTTGCATTCTTTTTTACTGCATTTCGGACGCTTGCTGATCAGCTGAATCCTTGTGAATCCATCTTTCTACCAACCGTGACTATGCCATCATGGAGGCGTGGCTTTCTTTTCATGACATCACTACAGTGCAGATTATATATGTACCAATACTGTGAGGCTAGAGTTTGAATATTCATATTATTAGTGGAAATAGAATGAAGCATCAAAACCTGCTCAGTGCCCAGCAGAAGGTTCACGTCCATCAAGAGGAACGACGCAATTAATAAAATCAGACATCAGGCCCAGTACCCCGGTACTCTTACGGTGACGTATGTACCATGACTAAGAAGTTACGCGTTTGAAAAAGTACACAAAATTAAACTAGAGGCAAAATATTTTCTCCCAAAAATTAAAAAGGATTTAGTGATGGCCTGTCACGTTCGGAATTATTCAACCTCTCGAAAAAGCTAAGAAACAGGGAGAATGCCATTAACCAGCCTCAGTCCCATCCCACCTAAATTCTACATTTTTCAATGGGATGCGACTGAGCCTGGTTAATGGCATCCTTGAAAGGTTGAATAATTCCGAATGTCACAGGCCATCACTAAATCCTTTTTAATTTTTGGGAGAAAATGTTTTGCCTCTAGTTGTAATATTAAATGACTGCTAAAATAGTCACTTCACAGTCCCAAGTTGGGTTGGTTCAGGCACTTTTGCACATGGTACATCGAGTGAAATCCATTGGTTCAGGGTGGAGCTTCAATTAATCTGGACCATCATATGACATTCAAAGTCCAAGACGACTATGGTCAAAAAGTAGCTCTGCTCACAAACTGCTTGTGTGTGTGGCTTTGATGCAACTCATGTAGATATTCAGCAACAAATTTGAAATTGCTTCGCCTTCAATTTTTTCCATTGGGAGCCCTACCAATGTGACCTAATAACGAGGCCGAGGAGTATGCTGCTGTGTGCTGATCATCATGGCGTGGCATGGTTAGGAGCTAATACGATGGTTTAATTGGGCTGCTGGGGTATAAATTACCACCAGTTTCTATACGAGAAACCACCGTATAAGAATGGCTATGGCGAGGTAACCCGAACTAGCAACTGAATGCTAATAGTAAGTAGCCTAGGACCAATGGCTTTATATCCCCTCCGAAGGATGCGGTATAGGTGAAAGCACCTTCCCACTCATTTTTTAGGGTTGACTTCGTGGAGAGAAAGATTATCATCTATAACGTGGTGTAGCCTCGTTCCCAGGCCTACCCCGTTTTTTCTGTTATTCGGTTTGCGTTGATGGATGTGGAAGAGCGGCACGGCGAAAAACGTTAAACGGGGAAGGTATTATCCATCACGTGATTGATATCCAGGTGGAGGTAGGGGGTAGCCTCGTTCCCAGGCCTTCCGCGTTTTTCGCCGCCCTTCAGCATCCGTGTATTATTGTCAACGGAAACCGAAGAACAGAAAAAAACGGGGTAGGCCTGGGAACGAGGCTAGGTAGAAGGGGGGTGTGGCCCAATCGCAATATGTTTAAATACTGGCCGACAAAGCTGTGTAGATCGTCTGAGAGTCTCAACTAGCCGCGGAGCATTTGATCCGAGCCGACCGGATGATGAACTGCTTCAGGACCTGCTGAAATGACTACGGGCCCCGCCCACCACACGTCCACCTCACGTCTACCTCATGTCACTCACGTGATGAATGATACCAGGCCTTCCCCGTTCTTCACCGCTCTTCCATATCCGTGTATTATTGTCAACGCAAACCGCAGAACAGAAAGAACTTGGGAACGAGGCTAAGCATGGTGGGATTAATCCCTCGGCCACCAGCCACCTCTAGGATTAGCTTTATGCATGTGCACTCTGCCATTACATAAAGAACAAACAAAGTCATAGCTTATAGTACACCTATGTCCTCTTCCCTCCTCCATTCCCCAATTCCTCTTCCCACCCTCCCTTTACCTTGCCTTCCTTCCCTCCCCCCCTCCCTCCCCAGTCTTAGCCCAGTGGTCTACAGCCTACTGCGAGCAGTGGTGCTGGAACCAGAGCAAGGGGCCCCCCGCATCCGCCTACTGGCGAGTGCAGTCCTGAGAGAGCTGGCCCCCTCCTCCTCCATTGTGGTGCGGGATTTCAACCCCCCTGTGGAGCAGACCAATATTCCCTGCATCCTACCTGTCCTCCTTGCGCAGACCAACGCCAGGGAGAAGCTCAGCCAGACGGCACCAACTACCGTCAGGTGACACTCAAAAATCAAAGTTCATGAGCATTTATTGCCTGTACCTTTCCGGTACAATCAAACAAGCCTCAATTCTTACATGTTTGTGTATTCAGGTGGCTGACACAACCGGGCTATGATGAGGACCTTGTTCTGGCAGCTCTCTCCTTCCTCCACACCCTCTGCTCCCATAGCCATGCCCTGGATAGGCTGGTGGAGGACCACTTCAGGGCCGTGAGCACACAGCTGTCCATCTGGCTGAGACACGCCAATCGTAGCTCGCTCTCCTCCACTTCCTCCTCCCCTGGGATCAGCCTGTTTGGAAGTTCTGGGAAGAAACAGGTGGGGTCAGAGCAGTAACAGCAAATCTTATCTTCTATCCTGTTGAGCACGCAGCTGCCATGTCTGTAACCGTAGCTGACTTTATTAACTCTTCTGCCAACAGCTGGTTCCAGTAAAGGAGATTGATGGCTCCACATCCCAGGATATTTTCACTGTACTGAACATTGGTGAGTATTCTGTGGAGAAACTGCGTACATCAGGCTCATTCCCAGACTGCAAGGGATATGTATCCTGGGAATGAGGTTGTTACTTGCATTACTAAGTATTACATTCCTCCATCTAATAGGAGGATTTTACTCACCTGACCAGCTGCTCAACATTCATGCCTTCTCTTTTCTGCGCCGCTGGCTCCTCACAACTCTCTCCTCTGGCACTGCCCCCTCTCCCATCCCCACCCCCACCCCTGAGGCACACGGCCAGGTCTCTTCCTCCCCAGTTTACGAGAGAAGAAGCAGCTCCCGGGCAACACCTTCCTACTTTACCTCATCCCTCCCTTCCCCCCTCCCCCAAGCTCTTTCTCAAAACGTCACAGGCTCATTGACAGCTTCTGTCATCGCAACTGGTCGTACACGACAAGGGCTCAAGGACGCTGCTGTGCAGTACTGCCTGAGGGTCATTGACCAGTGTGAGAGAAGTGAGCAACTGACAAGTGTTACACACATCTTGCATTACAAGTTGCATGGTTCTCCCTCCCTCCATGCCCTTGCCACACTCCCCTCACTCCCTTCCTCCCTCCCTCCCTCCTCCCTCCCTCACTCACACATACCTCTTCAGAACCAGCAAGAGCAGTTGATGAAGACCTCATAGCAGCTGTAAGTCCACGCATCAGCTGCTGACCAAACACCACACACCTGCTGCATTCCACACAATGTCAGCTGCCCACACCGCACACCACACACCTGCACACCGCCACACACACATGTACACCATTCCCCACAATACACACACATGTACACCATTCCCCACAATGTCTGCTGTGCACCAAACACCAAGCTTACACCACATACCTGCTGCAATCCCCACATTGTCCGCTGCACAGGATACCCTTCAGTACTGTATAGATTATCCTTCAGATTCTACATGTAAGGCACCCACATACTATTGGTTATGTAAACAATTAGTACAGAGTACAAGAAAGGTTCACAAGTTGTAATTATGTAAAGCTACAAATTTTCATACAATGTCACCTGCTTACTACTCGAAGACTCGCTTGGCGATTCCTGTTGGCCTTCAAATTAATAGTCGGAGTAATAGGTTTTGTGGTGCCTCTCCAGGTGAGTAACTAAATTTGTGGTGTTCCCTGCGTACGGGAACTCGTCATTGTCCGTGCACAACGACCTTATTATCGCTCCAGAGTCGTCGCCAGAAATACCAAAGTAGCGCCACACTTGACTCTTTGCTCTTTTATTGGGAACTATCGCATTTGCCAGCTGTCACAACAGACCGATGAGCTAGCTACCATAACTTCAAAACTACACTGTACGTAGTAACGTGCATCTGTAACGTGCAAAACTAGCTGTACCTTTTACCACGAGGTTTAGCACATGCCTTCAGTACAGTCACGTGATATATCGATTTTTCGATATATCGAATTTCACATTTAGCTGACGATAATTGTATCTCTTGACCTAATATCGTGATATATTGCAATATCAATATATCGTTGCAGCTCCAAACACCTTACACCACATGCCTGCATACCAAACACCTGCACACCAAACACCTGAACACCACACACCAAGCACCACCTGTTGCATTGAGTGTATTCTTGATCTACTCCAGTGTCTGTATGAGAGTATCTTGACGTTGGACATCCTCTGTTCTGTGAGTCGCTCACTTACCCACGGAGTTTTCCCCACCATGAGGAAGCTGTACTCCAGGTTCGCTCAGGAGCCTCTGGCACATGGCAGATTGCTGCTGGCACTGGTGAAGTTCTTTGTCAATCATGGTGAGTGTATGTGCATGTGTGTTGTGAGTGTAATAGAACATGAGTCACCTCCATCTGCACATTCAGGCATGTTCACACACACATACACACACACACACACACACACACATACACACACACACACTCACACACACACACACAGGTGAATCTGAGATGTATGACCGTGAAACTCCAATCAACCTGTTCTTTGGCCACGTGCTGTCAACGAAATTCAGCGAGTGAGTCAGATCCTTTGTACCTCCTCCCCTTCCACCTTCATCCCCCCTCCCTCCTCCTCCTTCCTCCTCCCCTCCCTCTCCCTTCCTCCTCCACCCTCCACAGCCCAGGCCTGGCATATGACACGGTGGATTACCTGCTTGAAAACATGGAGGGGCTTCTTATCTCCACCAACATCTTCAAAAGATACTTTCCTAACATAATGAAGGTTTGTATACTGCAGTATATGATGGTATTGTATGATGACATGATTGTGACTTTGTCTCACTAAAGATCTTAGCATGGGCACCTGTCACATTTGTGGCCGAGTTCCTACAGCTACTTCCTGCCTTCGTCTCCAAGGCATCTGCATCAGAGGTCAAAGTTCTCCAGTTTGTTGTTTGTGTGCGATAGTGTCGGAATGTCTAGGTGGCCAGCTTTACTGGTCTGTTTTTCACAGGTGTTACACTCGCTGCTGGACCTGCCCTGCCTTTCTGCCACATTACAGGCACAGCACCTCATAAATGCTGGTATGTATGTTGGTGGTGGTGGTGGTGGTGGGGGAGCATAGGTTCTTTGTATTAATATTTTAATGTGTGTGTGTGTGTGTGTGTGTGTGCATGATGTTCACGGGACTAGACAAGTGACGCGCAACCTTCATACTTCAATTTACTGAACCTCGGACTCCGCGGAGAACATTGGGCATGGGCTGGAATCTTCCAGAACAGCTGGGGCTACAAGTGGATGTAACCGGAGAGCAGCAGCTGAAGAGGACGCAATCGGGGAGCAGTTGAAGCAAACACAATCAGGCAGCAGCAGCTGAAGTGGATGCAATCAGGGAGCAGCTGTCCTGCGCCAGATTACTCATGTAGCTGAACAAGGTGGAAGTAGCTGAGCGAGCGAGCAGAGCTACTTGTAATCATATATCACTTTCAATCCCTACTCACTCACTCACACACACAACCATGCAGCTCCTAGCCTGAATGATTGGAATATTCTGCCGCAATATGCCAAATGTCTGGTGGCATTTCAGGACCCTACCCACAGGCTGATGTTTGGACACTTCCTGCGCTCAGAAAATGGGAAGGGAGACACAATAGACAGGTTACCCCCCCCCCCCCCCCCCCCCCCCCACACACACACACACACACACACACACACAGATACACTCACTCACGCACACACAAGTGCTGAGACACGTAGCCTCGTTCCCACGTGCTTGGTAATTGGAACAAGGCTAAGACGGGTATATCTGTTCAACTCCATTTTTTTTTTCCACTGTGCAGGTTAAGCAACCTCCACCATCTACTGGGGAACTTTTCCAACCATCACAGGGTGATGGCAGCTGCCCAAATCGCACCACTCCTCCTTAAGTACGACCCTCCTCTTTTTCCCTGTCCTCTCTTCCACCTCATCTCCCTTCCCCTCTCCTCCTCTTGTCCCCCATCTCCCTTCCCGCCTCTCCTCCTCCTCTCCCCCCTCTCCACCTTCCTCCTCTCTTCTCCCTCCTGTCTCCCCTCCTTATATACTTCTCTCTCCTCTCTTCTTTCCTTGCTCCCCCTCCTCCCTTCCTCTCCTCTCTCCCCCTCCCTCCTTCCCCATCCTCCCTCCTCTCTCCCCCCTCCTCTCCCCCCCCTCCTCTCTCCCCCATCCTCTCCTCCTTCCTCCCTTCCTCCTTTTCTCCTCCCTCATCTCCCCTCTTCTCTCTTCCCTCCCTTCCCCCTACCCCAAACGGAAACCAGCTTGAGCCTTCTGATATACAATCCTCCCCTAATCTTGCCCAGGCTGTACTTCAAGACAGTGTTCTACAGTGGGGATGTGGCAGTGATTTCGCAGCTGGTGGGAGTGCTGCTGGAGAGGATGGTGATGCTGTACAACATGGCCTCCTTTCAGGCGGAGGTCAGAAGGTGAGGATGGAAGTAAAGTATAGTGCACATGGGGACGGGAGTAGGGAGGGAGGGAAAGGTGGAGAAGTGATTGAAGAGAAGCATATCATTATGTTTAACATGACAGCTACTCCCCGTTACACACACACACACACACACACACACACACACACATACACACACACACACACACACATACACACACACACACATACACATACACACACGTATACATGTATACACACAGGGTGATGGCAGAGCAGCTGCTACTGATCTTCCGCTCGTATCCACACCTGGTGGTGGACTACCATCACGACATCCTGGACTTCCTCGGCAACCTCCGTAATCTCTCCTCTGGAGGGGAGCATTGCTACCTCCACCTGGTGAGGGCAATACAACTACTTCGTTCACCATGTCTTCGTCCCAACTCCAGTTGGTACTGTATGCAACCAGTTGTCCCCACGTTGTGACTGGAAGATGTGTGATTGGAGTTGGGGAAGGGAACATGGTACATGGAACAAGTCCATGTACGATCCCTGCTACGGGGTAGTCATTGTAGCTGTCATACGGCTAGCCACATAATTATTGCAGGCACTATTACAAGTCATATTATCAATTTGTTATTAAGTAGTCTGAATGTCTTGGCACACACACACTCTTTCTCATGCTTCGTGGCTGTATAGGTGTGGATTCTAGGGGAGTACAGCCATGCTGGCTATGATGCTCGGTGTACCACCTCCCTCCTGGTACAGTACTTCGAGGTGGGATACGTTGTTAGGCCAACTGCAAGTAACCGATGTAAATACTCCTGTTCCTCCTCTTCTTCTTCCCTACCCCCTCCCCCCAGACATTAGAATCCATAGCGTATGAGGTAGGGCTAAACCTCCACCGCCAGGGAGACTACACCCCGCGGCTGGTGTTGGTGCTCATGAGCACAGTGGCCAAGATTGCCTCTCGATGTCAGGACCTCATCCCTCGTGCCCTCCTCTGCCTCAACAAGATTGTGCAGCTGGGATCGGTGAGTGTGTGGCTAATTCCTATAGGAGTCTCGTTTGAGGCTTGATTTGTCGGCTCATTTGTCGAGAACCCCCAATGACTTCACTCTCATTAGCACGTCACTAATGTACACTACACACGTTCACCTCGTACATCCTACCCCCTAGCTCCTTCCTTTGCTTACTTGCCCGCTCACTCACCTACCCACCCACCCACCCACCCACTCACTCTCACTCAACCCACCCACCCACGCACCCACTCACTCACTCACCCACCTACACACCAACCCATTGACTCACATACTCGCTCGCTCACATACACACAGGATAGCACGGGTGATGCATCGATGCACAAGGTGCTCCTTGGGCGAGCCAATGAGCTGGTCAACCTGCTCAAGGTTCCCAGCATTGCCTCCGCCGTGCTTAGCCCCTCTCCACACAGCTCCAAGCCTCAGGAGGTCGAGAGACAGAAAAACCTCGCCTTCCTTCTTCAATGTACTTCACACTATCTGCAAACTTGAGAACTCATACATGTATCACCATTTTGTTTGTTTTTCTTGTTTGTTGATTGTGTATGGTGAGTGTAATAATTGTAGTATTGCAATCTTCAAACTAGTCCTATTCTAACGGCTGTGTTTCAAAGAGGTTCTCAGTTGGCTGATAGTTTCCCAAAAAGTCACGAAAGGGAATTATAAGAGGGTGTAGCAAAAGTGTACCATAAAATCCAGGAATTCAGTTGCATGTATAATAAGAATTAATTAAAATTTGGATGACGATGAGTGGTACTGGGGATGGTTGGACTCAGGTGGGTTGTCAAGTTTCAGGACATGCAGCCGAGTTTAGACAAGGACATCAGACTATGTGACTAACTACTTTCAATGTTATGCTATCCTTCAAATGAACCCATAATCATTAATATGAAGCTTACGACCAATCAATCATCGTAACTTGAAATTGTCATTTGTGACCAATTAATGCTGACCACATAACTGATTTCTCCCCCATCCCTCAATTATTTTTCAACCATGTCATATAAAATGTTCCCTTTCTGCACAAAAGCAACACTTGCCATAATAAAAAACTACGCCACATGCAGTGACACATTTTTGGCTCCAACTGCAGGCTGCTGGAAGTTACTGCAAACTTGTAGCTTATGCCATTGCATGGGGGGTGTGGTTATGGCAGGCCACGACTCCATGATCCTAGCCTCGTTCCCATGCACGAGCCTGGGAACGAGGCTACCATGGCGCTTTATAATTAATTTTGTTCCTTATTTTCCTCATTTCCCATCCGATGGGGCCATGCATGGTGGCCGTTCGACAGTTTTGTGTAAACTGATTTAGGCGATCCGCAACTTTTTCAGAGGGACGACAAAAGAACAGAGAGCGAGTGGAGCTTGCTCCTTGCAGGTTAGAGCGTATACCTGTGTAACTGTATTATTCTCAGAACCTTTTAGTCCTAGGGCTACTTATATATACAAAGGCGTAGGAAGTAGTCTCAATAATAGGAGGTGCGCCATTTGATCCAGGTGTTTGGTTGCTAGGAGCACTGAAATGTTCTCATGCCGACCAGCGACGGTGACCCCAAAGCCTCAGGTTGATCCGTGAGTACTATCGAGATCAGCTGTGGGTGCACCAGCACCCAGAGCACCCGTGGTTCCTACGCCACTGCATGGGTCATTTGGTGTGTTAGCTAGCTAAGTGTGCAACTCCTATTTGGGAAACGGTGGGTTGGATCTGTGCAGCAGTGCCACGGAAACGACACTTGTTTTGTAAAACACAGGCCTGATATCTGTATAGCTATGACAGAGCTGAACAACCATTAATAATTCATGTTGACCATTAAATTTTACAGTGTATAGAAGAGCACCAGGTATAATGAGCTAAATAGTCAGTAGGTAACAAAGTACATTCTTCAGTATAGCCATCCACTGCTGCTGACGCCATACTCGTTCACATGCACATGGCAAAAACTGTTAACTAGCTAGAGTCTACACCATATACCAAGGCGGTCCACAGCAATACAGCTGACTAAGACCTAGCCTAGCATAGTGAACATTATTTTACATTTCTTGAATTTGCCTTAGTTGTAGCTATAATATTATTATGTAGCTAGCAGTGGTAGTTATTTACGTAATCTTATAGCTATATTACACTCCATACTAAAGTCCTATACAAAACTGTGGTATTATTCTGTAATACCACTGTTGTCAGCCAATGAGATCAGACTAACTTACAGGACTGTGGAATACTGTAATCAGCTTGATTGGCTGTTCAAGCAGGTGGGTGTGGCCATTCAGTGTCGTAACTAAGCAACATTATTGCGTCTGAGAACGAGTGTAGCCATTGCAGCATGGCAGCACTAGCGTTTGCAGGGTCTCTATAAACTGATGACAATGACTTGCTGTTCGAAGAACTTCCGCTGACGACAATGATTCACTGTTTGAAGAACCCGCTGGCAGTGCCTCCTCCTTCAACTGCTCCTGTACCCAACCCCGAGAATCCCACTCTTCGTTCATTCAACAACAGTGCACTGCAAGTCATTGAGCGTCGACCAGTCTGAAACCGAAGAACCGCACAATAAATCTACCGGAACATGGCGAAACAGTTGGAAAACAGAACTACGTAGCTACTATTCTCTTGGACTGTGAGCATTTCCATCTGCTGTTCATGTAGCTAGCTAGCTAGCTAGCTAGCTAGCTAACCTGCATGCATTATACCAAGAATATTGTTATACTGAAAGCTTTGAAGGTTAATCTGTGATAGCATGGTTTGCTGCGGTATTGGGGATTAGTAGCACTCATAGTGCAGTAAATAAATTGCACTCGGCTTCGCCTTGTGCAATTACCTCCTGCATTCAGACTCGTGCTATTAATCCCAAGTACCACAGCAAACCATGCTATTAACACCTGGAAAAAAAAAATCTCTTATACAACATACAACCTGTATTACCACTAGATAGACACTATCATTGCTGGGGTTAGTGTTAGGGTTATTGCCAGTGATAACCATGCATGAACTTCCACCCACATTATTTGCGAACTCAGATTCAGTAGCAAGCATCCCAGCAACAAGGATACCAGCATTTAGCCCTATCTAGTGGTACGTATACGATTTGTGGGATTCAGGGACACTGCAGTTGGACCTATGTAGCTATTCCGTGTTTGGAAGTGTTCCGTTCCATTCCATGAAAGAGCTATAGCCTAGATAGCTGCTTTCAAGGATCTGATGAAGCAGAGTTCAGATGTGTTTGCCAATTATTTGGTATGTAGCATTGGAACACGTACTGTGGTCGGTGGCAGTCATTGGAGCTACGTATGTACACATGGGCGTTCAAAGTGCTGGGTCCTGGTTTAAATACACAGCACAGTTTCTAGTAAATTTCTCTGTCATGTGATCTAGCTAAGGGTACATTTTGTTAGGTATGTCCATGCACCTGGTGTTTTGTTTTGAAAGACAGCTACAAGGGAGTTACCCTCGGACAGGTTGTCCCACCTCGCCACCTGGTGTTATTACAGTGCATTGATCACATAGCCACATGACACAGCCTCAGGATGTTACCCTTACCCTAAGCCCTTATAAGGGAGAGGTTAAAATAGAATGTTGCCACTGAGCCACTGAAGGTGCATGAAGAATGTATTAAGCAATTTAACCCCAATACGTATAAGTAATAGTTATGACCATGCAAGCAACGTGCCTTGCAAAACTTTCTAAGCCGCTTGTGCCTCCAGTCCAGAGCCTGTATTTATCAGATTCTCAGTCAATTCCTACTTTGTTGTGGAAACATGTGGGTGCACAAGGCAGTGGGTTTACAAGGCAGTGTCTGCACATGCATATTCCTAATTCTAGCATGCCGACGTTAATTCAAGATTGAAGATTATCAGGTGCTTACATTTAGGAATTTATGAAGGGTGGGGGGGGGGGGGGGGGGGGGGGGGGGGGGGGGGGGGGACAACTGCTGCTTTCTGTTGTTGGTGACTGACTGCTTGTGCATTCAGGGGAGTCTGGGTGTCAAATGTCTGTCTCACTGGAGCTGTTAAATAACCCATGCATAGAGTGGGTAGTTTACATTACATTTCAGGTTAATGAACCAAGCTATGGATCGAATCAGGATACATTAGCTAACTAACTGGGGGAGTACCATGCACATGCATACTATATACTTCAGTAGTAGACAAGTGTCTGCCTTTCTTTTACGGAAAGGTTTGTTCTTTTATGAAGCTTGACGGACTTTGAAGGGTGACTCTTTGATGCATGGAATGATGGATGGTAGACATGTTTGTCCATTCTCTTCATGGTTATAGGTATACATCCCTCTGCTAGTGTTATCTTTCCAGTGATATAGCTAGACAAGTTCCAATGCAGAAGGTACCTGCACAATAGACATGAAGCTGCACTTGTATCAGCTAACATTCCTTCTGCCTTTAAGTGTGTGACTTATAATTGCTTTAATTGTTAGCAGACCTATAATGGTCCATCCAGCGGTGTATCTGATCTGCTTGTATGCACATTGTTGTAGTGAAGCCGCAATTGTTTAACCCTTTACCAACCAATGATGCCATATGGCGTCATGAGACTTTCAGCTTCATGGTGTCACATCCGGCAATGTCCTTGGGAGATAGGCTCTGCGTCAGCAGAAAGGGCGGGACAGGGGGAGGTGGGTGGGTGCACCCGAAGGGTGCAAACAGCATGGCCGCATCTGGGCTCAGCTTTTGGTTGGAGCCGGGTAGGCGGTTTTGCGGGACAGGGGGAGGTGGGTGGGTGCACCCGAAGGGTGCAAACAGCATGGCCGCATCTGGGCTCAGCTTTTGGTTGGAGCCGGGTAGGCGGTTTTAAGCATCAATGGGCCTAGAAAACAGTGGTCTCACCTTGCAGAGCCTCGAATTTCAGTGTTCAAGGCTGATTTTTCTGCTAGAGCGAGTTACCATCGCCCGAGCATCTTGATCGCGTACACGTTAACGAATGGGTGTGGTCAGAATCACGAATGTGGAAAGCATGGCTGTGTGCAGTTCTGTGTGAAGTTTTGAGCATGAAAACCGATGGGAACCTTATCTAGGGTATAAAAAACTGACCTCCATAATCTGTGGGTGGTAAAAGAGTTAAGCATGACACTTATGCTAGAGGGTGTGAGACTTGGTAGTTATGCAAAGGCTGCCAATTTAAGTCTCAGTGAACACACAATAAATCATTTTCACTTTCAATGAATTAAATTATGGTTTCCCCTTGGTGTGTGTTCACTGAGACCTTAATTGGCAGTCATACCAAGTCTCACACCCCTCTGTATCACAAGTAATATTTAGATACCACTTTGCAGTGCATTACGGGTTTTAGTGCACGAGGGCAATCAAGTTAACGGTCGAGGGCGAGATAATTCACGAGCCGAAGGCGAGTGCATTATCCGCCCGAGACCATTAACTAGATTGCCCGAGTGCACTAAAGCCCGTAATGCACTGCAAACTGGTATCTAAACTACTTAGTGCAACTCACTGACCCGAGACAGCCTTTGATCTTTGAAAAGTGTGGATAATGCACACTAAAGTGTGCATTAAGCAATTTAATGCTCCGTCATGTGATCGATTCCGAGGCGTCTGATTTGTTGAGGGTCACGTGAGTAGCACTAAGTCTCACATAATTATGCTTTTCCCTCAATTTTGCCCTTTCACACCAAAACGCATTACTCTCTCATATCCGAGATCGATGCCACCATATTGGGAAATCTCACTCCACCAACACAAATTGTGAGAGCACTCTTTGTCATGTGAATTGCGAGCAGCCATGGAACTGCTTCACATAATGCAACCAAGATTCTGTCTGGTATCGATCGAGAAGAATAAGATAAAGCCATGGATCACCCTAAGGTCATATCAACTTCTCCCTGTGTGCACAATAGAAGTCAGGTGTTCCATACTAGACCAGCTACTTACGTACATTTATTGTAACCTCGATCTTTCTATGGCCACATATGACATAACTGTGAGTGGTATAAGGTGCCAGCCAGTCTGTCAAGATACACAAGGTAGCCCTTATCATCAGACAGGTATAGAATGATGAATGTAGTATTGTGGCAGGATGCAGTGGCTTGTCGCCAACATCACCGTTATTTTAACACAGTAGTGGCACATCTGGATAACTCATCTCACTTGGCACCTTTATCGGTATGCCCACGAAAGTGCACTGACCTCGGGTCGTTTACACAGTATACACACGCGGTACCAAGATTCAACGCTCTGTATCTATATCTCTGGTTGTACGATAGATTAAAACATGGGTCAAATGCCAGCAGTGAAAGGGATGCTTCGTCTAAAGCAGCAGCGCCTATGAAGCAAAACAGATGAACAGCACCTACACACTGAGTGTTAGCTCACTACTGTACTGATCAACGGTACATCTACATTGTGCTGTACGCTTGCTGTGCTCTTCAGACTTGGTTATTTTCTTAGACAAGGGATCCTTCTTGCTGATACTTTTTTTGTCCCATGTTTCTAGCTGTTGTAGAATACGCGCTACAAACCGTTGAAAATTAAAATTTATAATCATGTTTATAATTGCATTTCGGAATAATCTTTGATTCAAGTCTACACGGGACTGTCAGTTAGGGGCACCATGGATACACGGTATAAAATACACCATGCAGCATTGCATGACTCCACAGCCTTTTCACAACTTCGAAGTCTCACAGAGTGCTTGTAACCACTCACTCATGAACTATGGCTTCTTTTTGGACATCGTTAACCTTTTAACTTTGAGTTTTGATCACCTACGTAGCAACAAAGTGTAATAGTATTGAAGATCACTGCAATAAAAATACGATCAGTGTGCCTGGGATGATAGAGATCGTTATTGTTCAGGATAAGATGCTATCCCTACATCTTGTTACTAGTATGTACTATTATATCATCCATGCAGCTTCACCTAACAACCATATTTCACCATGGCGAACCGGGGTGATTCTAGGTATGTTTGGAAAAAGAAGTGTTGATCTGTGAACATGACTTTTAGTGTTACTTTGTTGCAATTAAAAGTGTAACACTGACAAAGATCATAATCAGTTTCATTATGTGGTTGTGAGTATCATTAACAGCCTCCACTACTGTATATTGGAGGGTGTGACTGTGTGCCGTTGTTACCTGTGAAGCCAACTGTAGCTTAATTGCAAGGTTTTCTTGACACTATCTGACCAGGGGGGTTAGCTATAGGACAAGATCACATGGGCTGCCATTTTCATAGACTCTTTGGAGTCTGTATGTAGGAATAGGGTGGACATGCAATATACGGTAACAGTAGTTTAATTTCACTGGTCAAAATATCTGATATAACAACAGATGTTTCGGTAGCTATACAGCTACCATCATCGGTGCATAAAACAGTAAAAGACCTGAGGGCGAACTTAAATACAAAAACGGCAATAATTTTATGCTAATACCATGGAGTACTATCAAGCGCCCACCATGTATCAAGCGCCCACCCCCCTCTTCACGCGAAAGTTACTGCACAGGGTTCAAAAGCAGTGTAGTAAGGGCCCACCCATCACAAATAGTCTTGAGCAGCATTTCTAACCTTTGGGTAAGGTTGTGCATTCAAAAAGACGTCAAGTAATGCTTTCTCTGTCAAGCGTTTCTTCTTCGCAAAGACGTGCGATCAATTTCCTTACGTGAAAAATGGACTTTATATATTCATAGCCGGTCATTGATATTCACTGCTTACCGCAGCACTTGTTGTTTATACAGTGCTGAATGGGTGGGCGGATACTACATGCTTAAGTAGTCTGAGTACCTATCAGTCGTATCTAGCGCCCACCCCCCTGTTCAGTGGCATTCTAATGTCCCCAAACCCTGGGCGCTTAATACGTACTCTACTCATACTCTACTCTACGGTACAAAAAAATTACCATTCGTCTTCGAGTATTTTCCTGGCCAAGAGGACTCCCAGTGTCGCAAAAAAGCATCGCAAAAGTAGATAATCTACCACACCAGAAAGTCGTCAAACCGCTAAAATTGGTTTTCTACTTCTTCTTTCATTAGACAGGCTAGTTCAAAATTGCCTGACTCCATTACAATTGTTTTCGCACAAAACAGCAGCCTTTTTACAATGAGCAGTGCATGACCCCATCGCTTTTTTACAATTTTGCTGCTGCAAAAATGAGGTAAATAATTGCAAAAAAGGTATGGAGATTTAGGGATACCTGAACAGCAAAAAGTAAGGAAACAAGGCATGGATGATGGCATAAAGCAGTTCAGTATACAACCCCCTACATATCTCTCTCATTATACATGTGATATGTAAGATGGGGTCGTATTCTCCCTACTGTGTTTCCTTACTTACTGTTCTGCTATCCCTACAGCTCCACACGTTTTTTACACTTATTGTGCTATTCGCTGGACTGGAAAATGGTCTGGAACAGTGGAATGGAAAATGCATGGAGTAGACTAGCTATGTAATCTCTAGAAAGAATGTCAGCCAGGAAGATTTTGTTGCGTCATTGAATATCAAACCAAGATTCCTGCTTTAAGATAGGAAGATTATTCCTTTTCATAATTTGTTTTTTGTTACCATTTGCCAACCTAGGTATCGCTATGGTGCCCGTGGATGCATGGATATAGTCTTCCATGCAATTGTACCACTTCGTGTGTGGGAGTGGGCTGATGGTGAATCCCATTTGCATGTTCGTTTTGATAATGCCTTGCTGGGGGACATGAAGCAGGACTGTGGAGAATTTCAAATTAATCGGTGAGTACTGTAAGTGGACAGGGGCGTAGGCAGAAATTTGAAAAGGGCGCTGCCGAAGGCAGTGAACAGAGGTGCGTATACGTAGCGCTGATCAGTCCTCATGAAGCGGGGGGGGGGGGGAATTTCGCGGTCGTTTCTCAGTTACCTGGATGGGCTCTCGTAGCACCTTGACCACTCTGCACTGCACTGCCGCTGCTTTCTGGTTTCCCTGCAATCCGTGACCGCGTCTCACTCTCGACGTGGGATAATCGCCCTGTAGCTAGCTCACCATCAGCTAGCACGTGGTGATCGAGTTATGTACTTCTATATAGAGCGCATTGTTATGACGTTCATGCCTATTGACAGTACTGTACACTGAGGCTGAGATGCTGTACTTGCAGCACTAAGTGTTATCGCAGTGTATCCAGCAACAGAAAGGTCAGAAGTACTGCAACAAGAACATTTAGCCAGCTAAAACAGTCTCAGTTAGTATGTGGGCCTCAGTTCGAATTCTCGGTCTGGTCCCACTCAAGTGGAATAAGGCGTGTCTCAATGATATTGACGTAACGCGGAAAGATTACGGTATTTCATTATTAATCCGCGGAAGCTTCCTCGCGGTTGCAATGTGAGGTCGCTAAGTATGACTCCGGTTCTAGTCGTCTGAAATATCGATCTGCTCTCGTGATAGTAGCTTGTTGTTACCTACGGTGGATGGCCTTTGAGTGTTGGAGATAGTAGTCTTTGTCTTCTTTTCGAGTCGTGTGCTAAGACCCTGAAAACCGCGATGGGAGTACCGCGGTTCATAAAAGTGAGGAAACATTGCCTCAGTCGAAGCAGTTCCACACTGAATAGCAGACTTTTTGTACTCGTGTTGCTTCACTACCCAAAGATCATCCAGGATCACGATTGGGATGGCAAAGGATGAATGTTTGAAAGAACTGTGACCTGATTCGTTTGTCAAAATCGCTCATTTTCGGGATCGGTGTAAGACAAACTCTCTTATCTCCCTTACGGCTAGTAATTTCTGGGACCCCAATGAGTTTTAGTTACTACGCAGACTGGGGTTTGCTGCAACAACAGTATAAACCCTAGCTCTACGGAGAACTGCTCTGACTTTTCCAATATTTGCGATGGCATATTTCTCTTCAACGGTGGTGGCGGATGTGGGCATGGCCATAAAATGACGTCAAAAAACCGTCATGACTAATTAATTCTAAATTTTTTTGAAGTATGAGGTTCATGGTGTACAGCTAACATGATATATGTCACCTCAAAGTTTAAGTACAGTGGTCACTCCTTAATCCACCAGAGCAGGGGAGGGGGGGTTTCCTGAAACCCATGAAACTCCCCCTGCCTATGCCCCTGTGGAAGGTTGATGATCCTCTGCCATTTGGTTACCATAGCTGCTCAATGCGGACTAGCTGCTAGATTGTGGTCTAACCACTATGTAAACGCTGGACTCCAATCAGGAAAAGGCGGGTAGAATAGGGACAAGACTCTCCTGGTTCTCATAGTGGGCAACTTCCTGCAGTTACCGTATATCTTCGAAAAATTCGGCAGGTTTTTATTAATAATTATTCATAAGCCTTGCCGAAATAATTAGAAGCAAAATCGCAAAATTTGTACCAAAATGCAGCAGTGCCGAATAATTAGAAGTGCTACCCGCGGTCGGTCGGTTGGATTTTTTTCCACTCGAGATTCAAGTCAAAGATCGAGCAGCTATATAGCTATACTGGTAGGACGAGGTACGTAGTCTTTCCTCTTGGTACAGACTGTAACACTCATACTTTCGACTAGTATATAGCACCTGCGTCAGAATTGTCGGCATATGAAGCGAACGATCTCGAACTGTGCCGCAGGCTGTACGATCGATACCCCCTGGCACTCACCCCGTGTCATTCTATGTTCATCTGTGTTGACTCTCAGGATTAGGGCAAGACTCGGAGGTTTGCGAGAGTACTTCAGTGCAGGGCTTTCACCAATTGGACGAACTGGTCAACGTGGCACGTACGTCGAACGCGATCGCCGGTTGACTTCCTGGGGCTTGTGTGCATTGGCGACAGCTAGGAGCTTTCACCGCTTGGAGCTTTAAACACCACCAAACTCACCGATCTCTCTCGTTGACTGACTTGTATAGGCCATCTCTTTCGGACAGGACAGCAAGCTGCCGAAAACGTATTACAATTAGAGATTAAATTACGAAATATTTGGGAATTCCCTTGCCGAAAATAGAGGCAATTTTTCCCATTTGCGTGCAGGGGTGCTGAATAATTAGGGATGCCGAACTTTTAGAAGATATACTGTAGTGAAATTAATTGGTGCTGTCTGTTCCTTCTCGAGTAGCAACCACACTCCTGGTAGCTGTGGTTTGTTCCTTAATTGGAAAGAGAGCGAAAACCTTGCTTTTCACAGCCCTTTGTACAACTGTCGTTTCTGAGGTAGACACGAGTAATTTGTTTCATTCATAACTTATATAAGGCTGAATACGTTCCTATTTTACTCAAACTGCTCATTTTAGGACATACTGACTGACTGGCATACTGACTGACATACTGCAATCACTTTACCCATTGCTGCGCATGCGCGCATGGGGTAATGAAGTTGTCCAAGGATATCGAAATGTTTCAGATTGAGGTAACCATAATGGGTCAAAACTAGGCCATGTGCTGAAATCAGTATCACAGCAGCAGAGGACATGCTTGAAGAGTATCCAGACGACCACATGTAAACACTAGGCTTCTAAGGTACATAGCAATTAAAATCTTCCAAATATGATGCTACATTGCTATGCAAATTCCATCCTGGCTAGCAACTGCCTATAAGGATAATTATGATACATAAGATTTATAATTATTATGAACTTGAGAACACAAATTTCGGCCTAGGGGGTTACAAATGTTGCAAATACCCCGAGCAGGAGCTCTCTAAATTAATGTGTCAAACATAGCGTTGTTAAGATAAGTGTTGTGATAGAAAATCGGTAAGCAATTTGCAATTCTGATGAGAAGGACATACCAGAGTATTTAGCTACAGTGGTAGAGAGTGGACGCTCTTGGACATCCTTCTGGCGACTGATGCAACAGTGCTGCTAGCCATCAAAGATGACCTGCAAGTTTAATTCCTGTAGATGTCCATGTTATTCAGCATCTGTGTGAAGAGTTGAGTATACTGAAATGTATACGGAAAACCCAACTCCGTGTCAACGACTGAGAGATCATGTGCGGTGCCGACCATCAGGTAGACACATGGAAGGCGGTGCCCTATGAAGAAACTCATGTCCTTGTATACTGTCTGTCCAAAGGCTGGATATCAGGGCCATTGCAAGGCAGACAATTCATTGTTCACACCAATAACCACTTCATTATTAATAGAAACACCTCAAAGTTACCATAATGGTAAAATTAATATTAGTTTCCAAAAAAGAAACACGAAAATGTGATGAAAGAATACATTGCAGCCAGGGCCATGACATGTTATAACAACCCTGGTCTTTTTACAGTGTATGTATTATCTGACTTCCACTATACTACTCCTATTATTGGGGTATTGTATATATATGACATGTCTACCTCAGCTTGAGCAAAGAGTGTACAAACATAGTATTGAGAAACTTCACTTTCATGGGCTACGATTAAGTCTTCGGGAGCCAAGAGCTTTTTTTTTTCAGCAAGATGCGGTGCAGTAGCAGAAACATTTCCATCATTTTAAAGGACATGACTGTAACCTGTAGATCCAAGTCAATTTTATAATGCTATGCAGCATATTTATTCTCTAGTACACATAAATTAAGCATGCTCAACTTGTTTTTTCTGTTATATTTTGCAGATATCTCACTGAAGACACTGTTGAATTGACAAGTGTGGTTTCCATACCACTGAAGGCATTCCTGACTCATGAAGTGGGCATACCATTTAAATATGTTGTGTATTCGCCCAGAGCAGAAAACGCAAGGTATCTGTGGGAATACCTGTATGGAGCCGAATCCACTTTCAGCAGTTACTACAGATGCCTTGCTGTTCCGAGAAGGATGTGTGCAGCAGGAGGTATGTTGAAGATCATAGAGCACTGATACTGTACTATCTACACTCACACACTGTGCAGATAGCCTCGTTCCCAGGCCTTCTACACCTCCAGTTTTTGATTGCTTGCAGTAGTTACGTAAAACTGATGGAGAAGGCCTGGGGAATCTAGCATGTGATCCGTGGCATGACTTTGTGGTTCATACAAGATTGTGCAATGTATATCAGTCTTTAATTGCCAGAACTCATTTATACAAATACAAGAGCGCATAAGTAGATCGCCCGCCCGGAGTAAGAGCATGTAACTTCCAGGAAATTCAAACCGGGAAAAATACATGAGTTGTACTAAAATAGCTATAGCATGTCCAAACACTCTTGTAGTGATTCTTTCCGCCACGTGATAATTGACTAGAGCGGCGACACTGTGGTCATTATTCTGTGTTGTTGTGGTGTACAGCTGTGTAGTTCTGAGCCAAGTGACTGCAGGAAGCGACAGCGACAGCTACCAGAGAACGCTCTGCTCTACGGCTGTGCTGAAGGCTAACCTAGTTAGCTTCGTACCCAGGCTGTACGAGGCTATAACCTAGTCTATACTCGAACACAGTCACAACAACGGTTATTAATTGTGTGGATGAGCTTACCTGAGGCTGGAGGTGGAGGACGTCGACATCTGATGATCAGCAACGATCGCCACGGTGGGTTATAGGTTCAAATAAGCTCAGCCAGAGCCGAATTGCTAGCCACTTAGATCTTCGCACTTCGCTAACGCGTTCACAATTACCACCATACGGCTTCAGGTGCAGCCAGATGTTCTATTTTTAGTACAACTCAAGTATTCCCCTTGCACCACGGGCGCCTATTGAAGTTACACGCTCTTACTCCGGGCGGGCGATCTACTTATGCGCTCTTGACAAATAGCAAAGGACTCAGACTACACTGTGGTCTTACTCCTGTTCTACATGGAAGTGGAAGCAAGATGTTTGAGTTGACTTGATCCACTGACATTGCAAACATTTTGTTTGCTGAGTGAGCTCCACATTAGTTGTAAAACTAGGAAGTCATACCCATGTAACTAATCACACGTTAATTACATTTGGGTATCCCACTACCTTAAGACAGACGGCTGAGATGAAAGCACTCCCATGACAGGAGATGACAGTCATGAGGTTTACAAGTATATATCCTGATTAGGGTGCTCTAATGGATGACCTCCCTCCTCGTGGAATTGTTATTTTGTGCGCCTGATGTTAAGGAAGTATAGGTTATATCCCTGGCCAGCGGGATGTATGACCCGTTATATCCCGCGGGAAAGGTCAGTGCTTGAGTGGAGCCGAGGAAGTGCCGAGGGCGAAGCCCGAGGCACTTCCGAGGCGGAACGAAAGCACTGACCTTTCCCAAGGGATATAGGGTCATACATCCCGCTGGCCAGGGATACAACTAACTTATACCATGCTTAGGCTATTCTAAACTGAGTACGCTGTGTAAACATGGATACTATGGTGTAGACACTCACCGATCAGTGGCAGAGGCATCCGTGATACTTGACTGAGGCAGCGGTAAAGGCCCAAGTCTCCTTGGTTAGACTAACAGAGCTTAGCCTTCGCTTTCTCTAGCACGCGATCACTTACGGTATGCGCGCGCGGCCGGCCGCGGGATATATGACCCGTTATTTCCCGCAAATACTGTAACGTGATTGGTTAGAATAGCCTAAGTATGGTATAATAATATTTAGATACCAGTGCCCCTTTAGTGCATGAGGGAAACATGTTAACAGTTGAGGGCGAGACAATGCGCAAGCTGAAGGCGAGTGCATTATCTGCCTGAGACCGTTAACTACCGTATGCCGGGAAATTTTGGTAACCATTTTAATAATAAAATCATCAATGTTAAATGGCAAATTGCAATACCCAAGATCACCTTGAAATTGCAAGACCCAAGGTATGTAACGGCCTTCGACTTAAGGTAGGAAGCACGGCATCGGTGAAATCGCGCAATTTTGCTCATGAATAATTAATGAGATGACATCACTTGCATACGGTTATTTAGAGTTATTCATCTGTTTACGTTTTCCCATGGCGGCAACCGGAATAAACAAGGGGGGCTTCTTTCTTTGATGCGGCTAGCGGCCCTTTCGAGTTTCAAATCGGTACTCTGATGTGGCCGTGCGGTACTTTGAAGATTTGTTTGAACACTCTTTTTTTTTTTTTTTTTTTTCTTTTTTTTTTTAAGTAAGAAGCTATTCTAGCTGATTGAATGTGGCGATGGGCTATCTGTGTGTGAATAGCTAGGTGGAGTGAGCAGGAATGTTTGTGGGTCTGCTGAAGTGGCCGAAGAACAGCCTGGAAAGTGAACAGCCTCCGACAGCTCCCTGGCCAAGGTACTCTAGAGAGTTGACCTTTCGGCATTACAGGCCCCGCCCATTTTCGTGTTAGGGCGAATTTGGCTGGTTTGGTAGCTGGACTGGGCTGGTGAGAGGGAGTAGATGTGTGGCCAAAACTCGGTAACCGAGAGGTGAACGTGGAAAAGCATCCCTGTTTTTGCAGGCGGTAGGTTGACCTTTTGGAAACTGGCCTTGGCTTGAGTCGGTTTTAGTTGGTGTGCGTGGAATTTTTTTTGAAAGCCTAGGGTAGCCAAACCTCTGTTTTTGAGGGTGGCAGTGAGTTTTGGGCTGTAGCCTGCAAGTGAGGAGAGCAGGTGGTAAATCCATCCGTAGTTTTGGGGCCTGTTTTGTGTGTGTATTGATGATGGGGTCAGAGTGTGGGTGGGGCCTTGGAGAGGGTCCAAGTTTTCAGTTTCGTAGAGGGCCTTAAAATTGAGTTTTAGGGCATTTTCAAGCAGAGGGAGCAGTTTGATGCAAAGTATTGCTGAAACTTGTGTACGCTTTGATGCTGCCCATTTATCCATCAACTTGGTTTCGGAGATCGCGGTACCCATGTTTACTACCTTAAACTGTAACAACTAAGTCACCGGTTCACTGCCATCTTTTTGCAAAAGATTAATCAGAGAGATGATAATTCCACGCATGCGCAGTAATGGAAAACTACGCACAAGCAATCATTACAAATCTCCCTGCTGAGATAAGATCGTCCTCGATCATAAAAAAGGTTAAACACAAATAATAGAAAACACCATTACAAACTACAGTGACTGTTCAAATCAGTTTACGGGCCATAGAGCGTGTCACGGGCCCACCTGGCTGTGGAGATTGTACTTCGGAATCCTTCGCACTTGCTGGTCTGGGGTTTCGGGGGGCACGATTCTTTCGAATTTTATTCTTTGAGCCAGTCCAAGTCACATTCAACAACTCTGGATAGCAGGGCCGCACTGTACTTATGGCCACAAAGATTGGGTCAACATCAGGGTGGTCCACCAGCCGTGCCTCAATTTTTGTTGAGGTGACACTCAGCACTCTATAGGGACCATGGAATGGACGTGCTAACTTCCAAGCTTTCCCAGTAACGGCGGAGGGCATGTGGATCACAACTCGATCGCCGACTCTGAATTGATGCTCTTTTGCACGTTTGTCATGTTGTGTCTTCTTACTAGCCTGTGCAATCTGAATCTTCTCACGTGCCAACAACCAGGCACTTGATAAACCGGAAGTGAGTTTCAACTCTGTAGTCCGAGGAGTCCACAACATAAGGAGAACTTGGCTGATTCAGGATAGCTTCTGATGGTAATCGAGGGCCTCTGCCATACAGCAGGCGAAAAGGGCTCTCTTTTGTGGATTTGTGCACTGAAACACGATATGCGAACAGAAGATAAGGGAGATGACGATCCCAATCTCTGCCAGAGCTTTGTGCAACTTTCGAAATCATGTTGATCAACGTACTGTTAAATTTCTCTACCAAACCATCTGTTTGCGGATGATATCCAGAGGTGTTTATCTTCTTGATGGAGAGGAGTTTACACACGTCTTGCACGAGTTCACTGAGGAAATTGGCACCACGGTCTGATAGAAGATGCTCTGGTGCCCCGTGGCGACAGAAGATCTCATTCACAAGGAGATGTGCAATTGTCTCAGCAGTTCGGTTTGGAGTAGTGAAGGCTTCAACCCACTTCGTCAAATAATCCTGGAACACGACAACGTAGCGGTTGCCAGGAGAACGTCAACCCCAACACGATGGAAAGGACCACCGACAGGGATAGGCTGCAACGGAGGATGCGGAATCCTGTTGGCACCTCTCCGAGAAACACACGCGAGACAAGAGCGGCAGTGTCTCCTGGTGTCAGCACGCATTCCTCTCCACCAAAACTTCTTTCTCAGTGTTTCATAAATCCTCTTTTCTGAGAAATGTCCGGCAAACCGGCCTCCTTCAGCAGTCCCTGGCGGAGATCTCTGGGTACAACTATCCACCACGACCCAGGGCTGACTGGATTTTCGCTATGGAGGACCCCATCCACCATATCATACTGGGGACTTTCCAGCACTAACTTTTTGGCTTGCTTCTCATCATCTTATTTTAGGGACTTCACGCTCTTTGGGGGCTTCTCACTCTCTGGGGGCTTCTCACTCTCTGGGGGTTTCTCACATTCTGGGGGCTTCTCACTCTCTGGGGGCTTCTTACTCTCTGGGGGCTTCTCACTCTCTGGGGGCTTCTCACTCTCTGGGGTTTTTTCACTCTCATCAACACTCAACACTCCGCTCAATTAGAGCTATCTTTATAGGCTGGTGGGGTGATCCAGTTGGGGTCATAACTGTACGCTGTTGGGGACTACACTGGGGCTGACCCTGGGGCTGACTGCCCTGTCCCCTTGCTGAAGCTGTAGCTTCTCCTGCACCTGAGGGATCCCCCTCTAATACAGGCCGTGTCACCCCAATGGTATCGTCATTAGCACACAGCAACTGAATGGCCTCGCCACTCACCTCCTCTTCTATACGATCCCGGTGACCACCACCCCTGGTTGAGTCTCTGGTACTGGAGTCCCTCACTCCAGCTGTACCGCCAACCGCAGCTTGAGATTCGCTGTAGTTGTCACCGTCGTCTGTCAGGCCTCGCCGTTCGGCCAGCTTGAAATCACCCAGCTCAAATTCCAGACAACGGATTTTCTCCTCGAGGAACTGCTTCTCTCACCCGTGTCTCACCTCAAGATCACAGATCCAGGCATCCGTGCGTTGCCTCTCCTCCTTGAGCTGTGCCCGCTCCTCCGTGAGCTGCTCTTGGGACTCCTGCCTTTGCAGGTTCAAAACGCGGAGTTTGTCCAGCTCGGATCGCAATTGTAGTTTCTCACACTCCGCCAAGAGGTTCTCAGCCTCTCTTTATAAAATTGACTATCTTCAGTTACTTTTCTCAGCTGCTCACGCAGTTGGTCCTTTTCGCGGTCACTCTTTTCCTTTTCCAGGAGGAGTTCGGCCGTCCTCTCCTCTGCTCCGCGCAGCCTCACCAAGAATTCGGTCTCATCTCTCTCTTCTTCGTCGGCCATTTCACCACGTGCACGCTTGTATCTCCTAGCATCCGCCACTGCGGATCTCGTTCGTCTCTTCGAGACGGCTTCGAATCCCCCTCTTGGGATCATTTTGCACTTCAGATCCTGGCAGGGTTGCCAAATGTAACGGCCTTCAACTTAAACTGTAACAACTAAGTCACCAGTTCACTGCCATCTTTTTGCAAAAGATTAATCAGAGAGATGATAATTCCACGCATGCGCAGTAATAGAAAACTACGCACAAACAATGTAAATCATTACAGGTACGACCTGCTGAGAAAAGTCTGCGGAGAAGTGCCTACTACTTCACAGATGGTGCACCGAATTAAAAGCGTACAGGCTGCTGAAAATTATTATCCAGAGCATGGGATCATGGCCAATTGTGTACCTGGATCGAGCATTACTGCTACAGTGTACGCGCCGCTTCGCGGCCCTCATAAGCTCCTGATGTACACGTCCTGGGCATTGCTGACCTCCTGGATAGCTGTTCGCCGATAGTGGGCCTCTGCTCTCCGTTTCGTGTGTCTTCGTCCTTGGTTTGTGAAGTCATGTCGCAATCGCGGTGCGCATAGTTACGTCTTACTTTTCTGTCGAGATCGCCAAATTCAAATTTTATACCAGCCATTTCAGGTCATTTCGCCAAATTTAATGGCCGCCAAAATTTCCCGGTATACGGTATATTGCCTGAGTGCACTAACTAACTCCATAATGCACAAACTAATGTGTGAATTATGAGATGTCATGTGATCGACTCTGAGGCGTCTGATTTATTGAGGGTCACGTGAGTAGCGCTAATTGAGTAATAATGTACAATGTCATGAGGAAAGCATAAGAAAATTCCAGAATATATGCAAAAATAACATTATTTCCTTATGAAGAGGTGAGAGGGATTGTTGTTTTTGATCATCCCTATCTTGTTTGGTGTTTTCGCTTTTTCTTACATAATTTGAAACTGGATCAATTATTGCTATGCCATCAACAATCATAGAGTCATTCGACTCTGTTTGACTCTATATGCAGTGTTCTTGCCAGAAACTTGTTTAAGAGGGACACATAATGAGATTCATGCTGGTCAGTGACCATGTGAAGCCATGTATTTCAAGTGGTTGCTAAAAGCTCTTGTAAAGAGTAATCAACATGTGGAGCACATTAGAAGCCCAAAGATCACAGTGCCCTTCGGTTAGAGGCCTAGCGATTAGGATATCTCTTGTCTCCACACATTGGAAGTGCCAGTAGTCTTGGGACCCATACCCTGCTCTTAGGAAGTGGGGATCATGGGTAATAGACGTATTCAGATCTGACGATCATTGTTCATGATAGTGACACTCAGGACACTGAGTCAATGTGAATTCTTCTGCATAGCCCAGTCTGGCATGGTATTTTTTTAATGTGTTTATGTTTTATTGATTGAAAATAAAGGGGGTACACTAGGCCAACTTAGGCCTTATAGGGGGTGCATTATCACAATAGGGGGTACAGCTTGAGAAAGGCTAGTTTGCAACAGTTTACAAAATTTAATGTTGTAAATGCTAATGTACAAGGCAGTTTACAAGTTTGTAAATGAACCCTTGTATGTAAGCAATAGGAGTACATTTACAAACTTGTAAACTGGCTTGTACACTTGCATTTACAACATTTGTAAACTGTTGTAAACTATATTATCCTTTCTCAAGCTGTGGGCCGGGGTAACAGTACCCCCCTAAGAGAGAACCCTGTCTATATGTAAGGATAGGGCGGACACTCAATAGAATTCCAATAACGACCAGCACATAGTCCTGGCAGCATAGCATTCATCTTTGAGAGTTATCCTGACCAAGAAAACTCCCATGGAGTGTTGTGAAAGTACTGCACCCAAATTTCCTAAAACCTGTTTCTTTCTTCAGACGGTTAGTTCAAAATTGTGTGACTCCCTCACGATAGTTTTTACACATAACAGCAACATTTTACCCTGAGCAGTGCACAAGGCTTGAAACCACCCACTCAATAACTATGCCTTCATTTGTGACGCCATTTTCTTCATTTGTACGCATATGCACAAAGTAACTTTGAACTCAAGTCTGCATACTGTGTGGTTAAGACTGACATCAAGCCTGTTGTGTGTGAAGACAGACTTCTGCTGCTCTGTGATGGGTGCAGCTCAAGCATGTGCCTGCTTCCAAAAAAGTAAATAGAAAAATGAAAGGAGATATAGGAATAGCAGAACTGCAAATAGCGTACGTAGAACAGTGCAGTGTAGTATACAACACCTGTACATTCATTATGTGTGTATTATGTGGAAAGATCTGTATGGTGGGGTTGTATACTACTGTTTTATGCTATCATCCCCACCTTGTTGTTTTGCCATTCTGCTGTCCCCGAATCTCGTTGAAATTACAATGTACAGCAAACTTGTTTAATCAGAACAGTTTGTTGTGCACTTCACTTTCTGCAGAGAAATTTCATCAGTATGACACAATGATCTACCCACCTCCGGAGTTTATGTTAAAGCAACTTTTCAAGGGTATGGTATCTGGACAGGAGAGTCACGAGCATCCTGAGATTCAATGCCCTCCTCCTGAACTGATGCGTCAAACGTGTCTGATATATTACCTGAAAGTACATGAACCTCTTTTGAACTCAGAAAGCATGCCTGAATCTGCAGCAGTGCTTATATCTGATGTTGTGCACATTTATGCTCAGCTCGCAGAACACCTTCTTTGTGTGCAGTCTAGAGTTCCTGGACAACCACCTTCTTATGAACCTTGGCCAGTGGACAATTCTAAAAACGTGAGTATATTAATTATTCTGTTCTGTATGCTACTGCTAGTGTAAGGTCCTTCATGCACTGAGGATGCAGTACCCAGCTGTTTAATGCATGTACATGCTACAGTCGTCAGCACCAAATTAGTAACCTGTGTCCCTCAAATCTTATAACTACTAGCACTGTCTACCATATTATAATTATCTGCTTTGTGTATATTTACCTTTTAGTGTAACTGTAGCCTAGCTATGTTTCTACAGTGATTCCACAGTATTCCATTTCTCTCCCTACTATGTGTAGGCCATGAGCCGCTGGTTATCATCTGTAGTGGGCCAACTAGATGGTGCTATTGAAACCAGAGAGAAGAAATTGTTCTCTGCAGTAGTGCTGTCTATGATATTGTACAAGCTGACGCAACTGAAACACAAAAGCACTTCAATCAAACTTGGAGGGAGAGATCAGTTTAACCTGGACCAAGTTATCACACTTTTGGAAATGCTTGTTTTAGACCCTGATATAGACAGGAAGGAATGTACCGAGTATGACTTCCTCCTAGGCATGCTGTCTGAGCAAAGGTTAGTTCATCACATTATCCTTTACTGTGTCTCGCTGTTATTGACTTTTGCAGTATTCAATGTTGTCATCAAGTGAACTAGTTTGTAGTTTGTAGGCATTAATATTTTTTTGTGAATTATAGTCTGCACGCTAAACCCATGGATAGCCCCATCATAGCAAATTATAACAATGAGATGTGTTTATGTCATTTGTGTATAGGGAGACAGCAAGCAGAGCTGTAACCACTCTCTGCAACTTTGCTGCCAGTAAATCTGGCTGGAACAACCCTGTATGGCTTCGTGTCTCAGCACTGGGTCACTTTCTATCTGGAGCTACTGAACCATTCTCTCAACTTAACCCTATTAAAGCGTTACCTGCAGTCAAAGCCGAACTTCAGATCCCTCTATCCAAAGAAGTGAGGGAAAGGAGATATCCACCGGAAACGGGGTATGTTAAGTCATAATTTTTTGGTTACTGCATACCTTAAATTGTTTGTGTTATGTGGCAATCCCAGGTATAGAAGTTGAATAGACACTGATTAATAGCACTGTCAGCTCATTAATAAGTGATAATTATGGAGTGCCTCCAGTATTTGATTGCTTGCAGTATGTGGGGGAAGGTCTGGGGGATCTGGTCATGCACATGCGGTGCCATCAGGTAGACAGAAGGTAGGCACACGGGGGGCAGTGCCCAATGAAGAATCTCGATGCCCTTTCTTGCACTGTCAGAGCATTCGCAAGGCAGACAATCATTGTTCACAATGCCAAGGATGGATCGACACGTTATTTTGACATAATTATTTTCTTTACAACACAAATTGATTGACTCAGGCATGTTGCCTTAACGTGCCTGAGAAGGTCGGAGTGACCTCACAAGATGAAAATGTGAAATGATTTTAGTGCGACTCGTAACTTGGTCTCTGACAGGTTATAACTAGCTAAGATCCAAACATGAGATCAACATCAAACTTGGATCGCACAGTGAGATGGACCCACTCTATTGATGGATGGTCATGCCCAACTTCTGCAGTTGTACCCTCTGTGCAAGCATGTCCGAATGTAAATTGTGTGTGAATGATTTCAATAGATATGTACATGATGTCGGTATATTCAAGTAGGCAGTATGTACGTTTTGTCTGCCTGCATGTTAATGAACAATTGTTGGTGTGCTGATTATACTGCAGAACATTTGGTGTTCACTATGGAAGGCTATCTGCATTAATCGAGGCAGACCCACTTCTGCTGCTTAAAGTTGCATCAGTGTGTCCAATTGAGGAAGCCCCCACATTATTCAAGAACATTCCAGCATACATCTGTGTGGCATGGATAACTGAAGTTCTGGTGAAGGGAGGAAAGATATCTTCCCAATGGGTGAGTACAGTTTTGCCTGTTCAATATTTGACACTCCCTTATTGGTATAATTATATCTGCATCACCTGGTAAGGGTAGATCTATGTGGCCACAGTCCTCTCATTGCAAAGAATAATTATATGCTAATGTGTAGAAGGTAAGGTGTGAAGCCGTGGAAAACCTGGATCTTTGCTTTGCTGTTCTAAACTGAACCTCCCTATTCTCGGTAGACATTTTCCTACTCTGGGGAAGCGTAAAACAGGTCGTATGGCAGCTGAAGGCTCTTTAGGCGGCATGTAAAACTGACAAGTATTGGCTCATTGCATGTGAGGATAGGATCGTCAGGACTATTTTGACATTTTCAACTGAAACACTTGGAGAGACCTGGTTACTGAGATTTTAGAACTTGTTAGCCTCGTTCCCAGGCGCTCTTGGTAATTGGGGAGAAGAGCGCCTGGTATCCACTGTTCACGCATGCGCGAGCAGTTCCGTTACATTCTCCGTATAATTTATCGAGATACGTAAGCTGAAATAACACGGACAAATATTCAGTAAAATATACGGCTCCAACATCATGCAAGGCCATGGTTTCGAAGTCTGTGGACGTCAATACGCAGCTTCTGCCTTTCCAAAGTGGACGCGAAGCACGATACAAACAGTAAGACCCCATAGCTAGATAAATTCGGCCTGGCCGTATGTAGCTAACCATACAAACCTTTTATGTACGTGCTGTATCGCTGTCAGTTGTTCGTCCTCGGCACCATTCCTGGCTTTCCGACCTTACTGAGGGCGTACGGCATGGCTTGGTTGAACAGAGCTGCGTCTTGTAGATGTAAAAGTCTCCCGTGTTTCAGTAATGTACGGTCGTGCAACACGGACTAGTATAACAGTAGTTTCCAAGTTCCCCACAAAAACCTGGGGAGCCGCGCATGCGCGAACAGTGGATACCAGGCGCTCTTCTCCCCAATTACCAAGAGCGCCTGGGAACGAAGCTAAGAACTTGTATGACTCCGTCGGTCAGACACATGGCAGTGACTTCCCCACATTCGAGCAAAATCACAAACCTATGAGTTCAATAGTGAATGTTTGCATGCCACTTACACAAAATCGATATCAATTCGCATTACATCATCAATCAGTCATGTTTATTTAGGTGAAGTAGTGGGTGGGGCTAAAAGTACAAACTTCAATGGTGGGAGGTTTCACATGAAACAAAGCGAAGCAACATAATAATCAGATAAAAGCAACTCCACAAGGCACCCTTGTCTGCAGGCATAACTACCAAAGGGTGTTTTTTTTCCAGGCAAAAGCATTTGTTCAGAAAGTGGAACTTCTCACAGATGAACTGAAGCTCCCATCAGTTCCTACCACCGAGAAAGAGTGAGCTGACTACTTTGATCATGATAGTGTTAACCTTCTTTGGTTTCACATTATATATGTTTTTGTTCACAGATTCCAGGATTTGCACTTAGCTTCACGAGCATCGCTTCAGATGCTTACAGAGCTGAAAGCTAGAACTGAGGAGAAATTAACGGATATTGCAGTCCAATGCATGAAAGCAGCACTCTCACTGGTTTTATATACCACCCAGCAACTAAGTGCCTCCAAAAGTGACGATCATTTTGCAGACTATAAGCCTTATACGTCTATTGACAAGCAAGACATATTTGTATCTGTGCAGCAGATTCTGAGTGAATGGATTTCAGCAGTCTTGGGTTCGGGAGAGATAAAAGCGAAGAAGCCAAAGACAGAAATGGAGGTAAATAAATTTTTCTTCATCATCACAGGTATGTTGATATCAAATCCAGTGTGTGCTTATCACCATTGCATATTTCTATCATTCTTGAAGCTCTGGCATGGGATCCTTTCAGTGGATTGCCCACTACCACTTAAAGAAGAATGGATGGTTATGAACACGTCTGTCTTAGAAGCTCGTATCATAAATGTAAGTTGAAAGTCTATAATCATAGTCGCATTCCCTGGTTCCTCCCCAGCTTTTTTGTCAACCACCACACTGTCCACGTCTTTTGCACTGTATGCGAACAGCTGGGGAGGAGCCCGGGAACAAGGCTAAGTGTATACTGTTGTTACGTCAGGCCCGGGGTTCGAGTGGGTTCGGATGAACCCCCCTTCTGGACAAGACCAAAAAAAATTATACAGCATCTAGCTTCCCAAACTCTACCGTTTCTTTGTAAGTAATCGACTAGCCATAGAAAAATCACTGTCGTCAGACTAAAGCAGAGTTTCTGCAGCATGTGCACCTGTCACAGCCTAGCGTCTGGCTTTTTCTCGGTCTACACAGGTGATGGTCGGCCGAGAGCCGTGACTACTGAATGCCCCTTGATGGGTGGGCGTGGTTAAAGGCACGAATGGCGCTAGCCTTCGCACATCGCCGTACGCGTACGTGTCAACGTAACGCACGCACGCTCGTCATTACACTTGTATGCAGAGTAGCACTGTGAGTAAGACGGTCACGGATTGCAAGCAAACCAGAAGCAGTGGCAGTGCAGGGCAAAACGGTGAATGTGCTACGAGAGCCCATCTAGGTCAATGAAAAACAACTGTGAAAAAAATTCTCCATATGCTTCTGAATCAAAATGTAACCAGACCTGTATCAGTATGTAAACTGTTCTGAATCTGGTCAGCCCTTCTACAGATCTGATTCATAATGATCTCATTTTCATTTAAATTACTCCCATGCACTGCTGAGACAAAAGAAGCAAGAAGTTGACGTGGAAAACAGGTTTCCGGAGTCCTTGCAATTTTCAGGCGCAGAATGAAAACCGGAAGTCACGTGAATGCAAATTCAAATCGTAAGAGCTCGAGCGCTCTCGATCTCACGGAAAATGGCTTCGTGTGAACCAGGGCGGACAATCGCTTACAGCAAAGACTTACGCCGGGTCCTACAATGGTATTCTGTACACCAATCACCGGTAGATCCACAAGGCTGACTAGTAAGAAGGCGCGATTGGGCGCTTTGCGGTCGAATCGCTTGCTGAAGCTAACTCCTGCGGTACAGCATTCAACTGTGAGTCATAAACGCTGCCTGGGAATACTTGAGTCTGCTTGTCTATTATCTACTGTACTTAGCTCGCATGCATGACAACTTGTGACTACTAGACGCTGATTGGTCAGAGAAGTGCTGTCATGTGACTTCCGTTCTACAAATTCAGTTGCAAGATCATTGAAAACCTCTGTAGATCGAAGCTTACCTGCAAGTAGTGCTAATTTGCAAGTGTTAGAGCAATCAACGGCTTTATCTCACGTTGCGTGGGCATATCAAACGTGCCGGTAGTCACTGTATACGCGCTACAGAAACAGGGGCGATGTATTTCCCTTTGATGTTTGATACATGCCCTGGACCAGGGCATGTATATCCCTTTGATGTTTGATACATGCCCTGGGAAGCCCCACTATTCATGGTTTGTTCAACGGCTTGGTCGTAGCATTGTGAACGCCAAAAGTCACAGATCAGTGGAGAATTATTTAGCTAAGCAATCTGTAGTCTAGATCAACAGTTCAGAAGTGGTTAGGTATTCACGCGCAAGCGCTATGGGGCTATCCGATAGATGGACGGTCGGCACAGAGCTTTCGGCTACTAGCGCTTTGCTTCATGCTATAAGCACACTCTCGCGTGGCCAGAACCAACCACGGAGACCAGAAGCTAATGGAGTTAGATCCTTACAGCTCACCTCATGTTCAGTCGTTTTGTCTTCAGTCCCTTTGCATTTACGGGAGCACTAGGCTTCCCTCTTCGCTTTCCTTCTATGTTTAAACTGCATTGACTAACATCAAAGACGGCCCTTCTTCGTATTTCCAACGTGGGAGTCGTCCCGTTTTCGCTGACACGCCATCCGTTGCTGAGTATAGACCCAATACACCTCAAGAATCGTGCGCTACTTGCTTCTCTACGGCGACATATTCAGCCAGCTAGCTAGCTAATACACACTGAACTGAAGCCAGACTAAACCATGCTGCAGTATGACGCAAGCGGTTACCAAGGAGACTCCGTAGCAACCGTGCTGCAGTATGATGTAGCCACAGTAATCAACGTGAGATAAGCCAGTTAGAACACGCCTAGTCGGGATGTATCCGGTTTACAGTCACTCGCACTCGGGCGCTTCGCTCCCTCGTGCTCGTGACTGTAAACCGGATACATCCCTCCTAGGCGTGATATAACTATAACATAACTCTTTGCATGGATGAGTTAATGTTTCACTTGCAGTATTATCTCAATAATCTGGTGGGTGAGATTCAAAGTTCTTTTGACTTTATGTGCCATAATTATGGTATTATCATATACAGGTAACTGCAGAGCTAAGGGTAGATTTGCTTGTTTACATTGAGAAACACTGTATCGAAACAAGCAAACCAGCGCCAGAGATGATTACCAATGTGGTCATACAAGCTACGGCTGAAGGACTGAACATGCTCTGTGAAAGGTACATTAGTGCACACACATCAGTATATGCCGCCCCACTAGCATGCTGCACTATTGAAGAGAAATCTTTCATTTGTAACTTTCAGAGAGCCGAAGACTGCAGCACGTTGCTTGGAAAAGCTTCTACGTGAAACTGGACCATCCAGGCAGACTGGCAAACTCATAGGCAGTATTTTAGTGAAGACACCGTACACTCATGTTCTCACCCTGAAGAGTTTGGTGGAGTGGCCATTGTGGCCTCCACTACTCAAAGCCTACAGTAAGTGAAATAGCATAGAGCATATTATTATTGTGACGGCATGGTTTTGGTCTGCTGCTCATGGGTGGTCTTCTGTTCTTGTCCACAGCTTCTTCCCATGTGCACTAGTTACAGGCCCGTAGGAAGCAATTTTAGTTTGGTCAGGCGTAGAGCGCTTTTGAGCGATGAGATTGTGGCAGCGCAATGGCGCGCGCAGCGCGCCTACCAAGAAGCGGAGCAAGCGCGCGAAGCGCGTCACATAAGGGGGTCTGGGGGCCCTCCCCCAGGAAAATTAGACCTTCTGAGATCGTTTCTGGTGCAATCTTGGGATGAAACTGCAAGATTCAACAACTTGCTAGCCAGACTGAGCATATTATTGGTCCGGCGGCCGCCGCACCTGCCGCACCTACTCCTACGACCCTGAGTTAGCCGCCCCACTTGCGACTCGTCTGGTTGGAATCTAGGTCAACAGAATGAAATTGACAGTTGCTACAAGACAGCATAATATTATTATAAAGTAGCAGCGTTATCACAAATAGTGCATTCTGTGTGCATAGCTATGCCTTACGTGTAGTAAGTCTGTTGATAGAGGCTGTAGTAGTCTTGTAGTCCAAGGATCTGCTAACCCATTCTACGTATACTAAACAGTGGGTCACATTTTCTTGGCCGGAATGTAAGTAGAAGCTGGTTTTACTGGGCAAGCATGAGTGAACCCCACGCTAGTCATAGTCGAGCGAGCAGCCAGGTGGTGTCTCCCATACTGTAAATCTGTGCCATATGCAAACATTAACATCATACCTATATATTCCTAGTCTCGGAACCAGACTCCCAATCCAAAGGGGGAGGGGAAGTCTGGTACAGTTGCATACATAGCAATTAGCAGTCCACGGAATTTCGGTGGCATGAATCTGATTGGTTGATTGCCATGTAATTGGGCTGTTCCACTTCACAGGTGGCTAAGTGTGAAGACAGTGAATTGATAATAACTCAATTATTAATCTAGCATCTCCTTGAGAGCCTTCGCAACACCTTTAATTGGCATCCTCACGCAAGCTGTAGCCCATAATGGCTCTCTGTATGCAACTGTACCAGACTCCCCCTCCCCCTTTGGGTATGGGAGTCTGGTACCGAGACCAACCTATTCCATGTAAAAAAGATGGCATTGTGCCAACACTTCGGTGCCAAAAATACATGCTTACCTCACCCCACAATGTCCTGCATTCATCTAGTACTGTATCAGTCCATCCGAGTATCTGCCGACCCATTGTACACTCGAGTCTATGATAGCAAAGGGTCACATTTGCTTAGGTAATGCAGCATGCATGTACCGCCAGCGCTCACCCCATCTGTAATGCCACCCCATCCCAGGGAAAGATCCATCAATTGCTGTTAGGTATCTCCAATGTGACAAACTAGATGCTATCAATAAAAACGTTTTACTTCCTGAGCAACTTGTTACTGGTATTTGTTGCACACCTTCCTATCAACCCAGAACACCCACTTATTGCGGCTGGAATGGAAAGGGAAAGTGCTTCTCTTTGTAGAGAGACTGCATCACGACTGGAAAATGTTGCTAAATGCATTGTTGAGGGAAGTATCAAAATTGAGGAACTGGAGAACATCAATGCTGATCGGGACAACAAAGAGCAGATGAATGTCCTCTGTGGCCTTGTACCATTTAGTTCTGATGTGGATTCTCGTCAGCTTTTGAAGGCTAGTGATGTGTTAAAAGCACTTGAAGTCCATCTGGAAGAGTATCAGTACTACAAAACACTGAAAGTGCACCTTGGGGAACTGTGCAATCACATGCAAGATGTTGATGGTAAGTAGGCATTGGATTCGTACTGCACTGAGTTCCAATGCTGTGAATGTCTAGGACAGTGATGCTAATGCTAGTGCTGCTTTGCCTTTGGTTTTATACACATTAGGTGCTTCACAGCTACTAGCAGACCTACAAGCAAACTATGGAGGAAAGCAAATTCGAGCTGTGTGTCAGAAGACCGACAGCGGAGGAGTGAGATTCAGTTTGTTTAGAGGAGTTTCGGAAGTTCAGACAATGTTGAAGCCTTTCTATACTATGTGTAATAAACACAAGAGTTATACTTTTCTGGTTATATGGGATGAGCAGATGAAGAAAGCAAAAGCTTCATACCCTAATCTTACAATAGAGGATGTTCCTGAGAAAGTTTGGAAGCCAACTTTAACATGTTGTCAAAGATTTTCAGAGCAATTGGAAAGTCGAGAGGTGAAGCTAGCTGAGGTTGATAAATATTTTGAAGGCCGAAAAAATTTAGCTAGCCGACGGCTGTGCACGGATCTTGAGTCATTTTCTGCCGCCATTGCTGCATGTCGCAATATCCAGAAAAGCAATGCTAGATGGATACCTGGCCTAGTGGAATTACTGCAGCAGTACTGGTTGCTTTGTAAGGCAAGAGATGCAGCACAAGCACTCATCAGCTTGCAGATGAAACTGAAGTTTGCATCTTCTCCAAGGTTTCAATTAGTTCAAAGACTACCCCAAGAGGTATGTAAGAGTAGTGTAGTTTTGTGAGGACTTAGTATTGTGCCCTTGACCTTTATGTGGCTATCCACATGATTGTCAGGTTGATTCGGGTCTGAGGGGCCGACGATTGTGTGACTTACCTACAGAGCTCATTGAAACAGGACAACATCTTAAAAACATTGCTGAAAATCTAAGCCGAGTAGAGTGTTTGAAAACACTTGTTAACTGCTGGCAAGTTATTGAGTGGATTAAGAGTTCTTCACCACAAGGTCAGCTAAATGTAGAGGGTATAACTTCATCACAATACTAGATTTGTGTGAATGGAATTGTATACCTACATGCAGGGCTTCAGGATCTTAATACATTTGTGGACATAGCCTCAAACACTGGGGAAAAAAGTGAAATGGATGGTGACAAACTTCAGGACTTGCTAACTGTTGGAAGTGGATTCCAGTCACTCATTTATGGCTTTAGAAGTGGGGATACATACGACCGTCTGGTCGAGCAGCTGCTCTCTGTTTGGGAGGCTCTCAAACAAACCAGGAATTTGTCAAAATTGCTAGTAAGTATAGATATAATTGCTGTACGTTTTGAGTGGGAGAGTGAAACACAACCCTATAAGGAAACTGTGACTCAGTTGAATTTTCATATTGTCCTTTTGCTTGGGCAGTATCAGTAGACAGAGCTCTGCCTTATAGTGCCTCCTCAGAAGTTTTTATCATCAATGATTTCTGCCACCTCTTCGAGGGCCAACCACACTCCTGGTAGCCGCATTGCAACTGGTTGCAACATGTTGGTAGCGCAAGCTAGGCTCTGCAGCTCATTCCGATTAACACACATGTCACGTGAGGACCACGCTCAGTCGATCGAGTCAGCAATGGCGGCCAAAGGGAAGACAAGAAATTGTTGTAGCACTCACAACTTTGCGCCGGCTAAGCATGGTGAGTTTCGGTGTGTAAGCGTTGGTAAACAAGAATCTTTGTAGGCCAATCCTAAGTAGTCAAACATTATATTAGCCCACAGCACATTTTTCCCCTACCAGTGTGCGGTTGAGCATCCAAATAATATTGGTGTCCAGTGGTTCATCACTTACTCTAGCAACCATTCATTGCCAACTTCATCTGTCAAATATTGGTCTATAGAGATAATTATAGTTAGCTACTCGATGTTTTAATTCTCTTCATTCATGTTCATGGGTATCTACGATTATTGTAACATCCCCTTTTGTATTGCAGTAATGTCTATGCTGTGCTACTACTACTCTGATAATCCAGATATTATTTCATCCTGAATTATAGGAACAGTGTAGTGGAAACCTTTACTGGTACACTCAAGTGAAAGAAGAGAGTGAGAAATCAGTGGAAGCTGCAGCATATAGCCAAATGTGTAGAATTAAAAAATCTGGGGACTATAAAATTGGTTCTGCAAAAGAGGATGTTTGCTATGATATCCATCAAGTGTTATCTCTCGAGGTTAGGGATGGAAATGGGCACGAAAGAAAGTATTCCCTGGCTGAACTTGAAGAACTCCAGAGCAAACTCCTTCTTACCACTAAGAGTGACACAGAGAAACGAAAACGTGTGGATGCATTTTCAGATGTGAGTCTACCTATATGCTTTCTACAACTTCTAATTTGCAGAGATTACATGACTATGCATCCTCTATCATAGCAGTATATATAATAGTAGGGTGGATGCTTTATATCATGAGAAACCTGAGTGAATATTTTGTGCTCTGCTAAGCTGCCCAGGTATCTTCAACACCTAATTTTGAAGTACTGATGTGTTAATTGGTTTCATTCGGTAAGGTTACGATGACCAGATTTCACGACCAGAAGTTGTATAGGGATAGCAGAATGGCAAAACGTAGGGAAGCATGGTAAGGGTATGCATGGATATGGAAGGCTGGGGGGGGGGGGGGGGGGGGGGGGGGGGGGGGGGGGTTGGGGTTGTATGCATGCTGTTCTGTGCTATCATCCCTTCCTTCATTCCTATGCTTAGCGGAATCTGAAGGTGTTCACCAGCTCATATGTACACCAATTATCACACGCATGCATACATGCAATTAATAATTATATGTTAGCTGTCCATAGTCATGCAGCTTTCAGTGCAATGCATACGTAGTAGTTGTTTACCATCTTGATCTGATTTATTAAAAATGCACAGGATATGCAGATTGTGCGATCACTCGGAGATAAGCTAATGCTGCTTCAAAGAGCAGGGAACACTCGATATTTTGGATGGTCTGTAAGATTTAGTTGTGGCAAAGTCACCCAAGCTGATATGAAGAAACAGCTTACTAGACTAAGTGTTGAGTTGGATGTTTGGAATGAGCAAGTGAAGCAGGCTCGTAGAAAATATTATCACCTGAACAATTTTACTAATAAACAGCTCTGTGCTATCAGAAGGGTCCTTTGTCGGGCTAAGTTTAGAACTGCTACTCCACAGTCAGATATCATGCCAGGGATCTTGGCCATGCTGCAAAGCATATCTGCTGAAGTATCCAGTAAACAGATTTGGCATTCAACAATGCAGGTCATTTCCAACCCAAGAGGTTCAGGTTTTGCTGTCATTTCATCATCTGTATGTACAACATTAAGAGCTCCTCAGAAGGCTGCATCAAAGGAGTGCCTACCGTCAGACACAAATGAGATTAATAGAATACTAGATCAAGGACAGCAAAAATCCTTCCAGCACCTTACAGAAGAGTGTGGCTTTCCAAAAGATTTGGTTCACAAAGCAGTTCAACATTGTGGAACTCTAGATGATGCATATCGGTACTGTCGAGAGAACTTAAATGACTTTGAATCTGAGGATGAAGTAAGCCTTGGTGGCATCTCTGACAGTAGTGATGATGCATGCCTAGAAATGAAGTATGATAAGCCAAGGGTAGAAAAGTTGTGTGAGATACCCTTGGTTAGCCCCCATCAAGGCTTCAGTAAGAATCAACAAGCCATGTATGACCGTCTGACAAAACAGTATAAATTCCCTGATGGTATTGCACACGAAGCAGTGCAAAGGCATGGTGATAATGAAGGCAGTGCATATGATTACTGTCGAAGGAGGACAGATTCACAATCCGAAGATGAAATAAGCGTTGGTGGATTTTCAGTTCAGAGTGTAGAATCAAGTTTGAAAGTGAACTACCACACAACCAGGGAGCGCCTTGCAAAACAGCCTGGTTCCTTGGTATTGCAGTCTCCTTCTGAGCCGCATCATGAAGCCAATACATCTGGTGGTGCCCAGCATACATCCCTTGACCCTGATCACGCAGATGGAGTATTGTAAGTGTGCCTTGACTCTTTGTAGCATAATTATGATTAATTCACATCAGTTTGTTCCTTCTTGACAGTATCAATGAACCAGCAGAGGAGCCATATTTAAGTCTTGAGGAAGTTGGAGTAACACTGGAACATCTGCGGAGGTTTACAGGTAACTGGGCTGCATTAAGACACATCTCAATGACTGTGTGAAACAGAGGACACTACAGAAATGTATCATCAGTACACAGAAGCTACCTTGCTGCAATGTGAGGCAGCTACTATTCTTCTGTGAAGTCCTGTGTGGTTGGGTGTATCCATGCCCAGTGTATTAGCTCGCGCACCAACCAAATTAAAAGTTTGAAACAGACGTTTGAGCCACTATACAGTGGCCCTCATCAGTGGAAATACAAACAAGCTACTACGTACTCGGCTGACTTGTTTTTGTTTTTGTCATTCACAGAATTCAGAAAAGTGCCATCTGTGCTAGGTAAACAGTGTAGGCAGTCAACGTACTATTTGCGAATATAGGCAGAATCCTAATCGTCCCAGTGAGCATCCTATAAATCTGCCCCAATAGATGGACCAAAGGTCAATTATATAGATTCCATTCGCATGCAGAGAGTAAAATCCACCACCACAAAGCAACCAGAATCAGTCAGTTTTGCACGTAGCTACGTACGTGTTTGTTGTACTAGTGTAGCATGCCAAGAGTATGATGGTTGTCCTCCTGCTAAGTAACTTCCACCCAAAGCATTTTGAAGGTGATCAAGTGAGCATGAGTGTGGGCACATCCATGGGCTACCAGGGAGTGGCACTTGTGCTTTGTAGATATATAGCATCAACGTTGTAACATGAAAGTTCAGTTCATACACCTAGACAGTCCTTAATGCACCTGAGAACATCAGAAGAACCTTAATTGGTTTACAGTGCAGGCAGATCTGGTATACTTTTTATCACTTGAGTATGATACTTTTGTAGGACGATAACCAATTGCAGTATTTGGGTATATTAAAGTTTGCTGGATAACTTCATGTGGAGTGGAGAGATTAGAGAATACGTGTGGTTGATCTCTTGAATTTGTGAATGTGATAGCAAAGTGTGATGTTAACTCTTGCATTCAAAGATTCAACTGTGATGTGCATTGGACAAGTTTAGCGCAGAGTAGCCACTTTTGAAAATATCAAGATAAACAAATGGTCTGATGTCAGGTAAGGTGCCATGAAAGATTAGTTTTCATATCCAACTTAAGCATTTTCTATACCCTAGTTGTTCGTTGGGACGAATAGCAGCTTTTGAGTGAGATACAGGCAAACGTTAGAGTGCTAATCGTATATTGCCCTACAATCATTGCACAACTTGTCTTCATATAACACACCTTTGTGCTGACTGTAATTTTTCATGTTGTTGGCAGTTTCATGTTCACTAATTCTACCTTGTAATTCCTGTTGGTGGAAATAATCTGCCAATGTCAACAACACCCCATGCACATGCATGCATGTACATTTGTTGATATCTAGAAAAAGAAGTCCAGCAGCGGCCGTTTGAAAAGAGTTTTGACACTGGCTCACCAAATCTCATTGTTACAGATCCTGGTACGTACGCTCACATGCAATTTCATTAAAGGGCCATTCTGAATTATGTAAACCTATATTGAACCAATAGGTAAAGTTCTTGCAACTGTTCTTGCGATGTACATGGCGGACCAGTCTCTTCCATTGCCTGCATTTGAAGAGGTTCTAGTATGTACAGCAAGCACTACCTTCGAAGAGGTTTGTCATATTTCTTTATTAGCAAATGTCACCCACACACTGTTACCTTTTTTGGTAATTTATTTCCACATTTACGTAGGTGAATTTGCTATGGCACAGAGCTTTAGGAGACCCAGGCTACAAAAGGTTGTTCTGCCTGGTGCATGCTGAGAGACTTTCATATCGAGTTAGCGAAGATGCATTTCAATCTTTAATGGAAGTGTCAGACCAGCAAGAAGGTAAGTATGGACTCCATTATTGAGTCATGGATTGCCCTTGGTGTCAGTGTGTCATTGTTCACTACACCACTACACAGGAGAATACAGGCTAGTGATCATATGTAGCAGTGAAGATGAGGAATCTCCAGTAGTGTCAAAGTTTCATCGATATTTGAAGAAGTTTCCATTCCTGTTTAAGAACAGCGAAATCTCTGGATATCTGAAAGAACACTTTATAAGCCATTCTACTGGACAAGTGAATCATGCTGCACATGTTGACCTTGAAAAGTGAGCAGTAAATGGATGGTTTCCATTGATGTACTGTATTATATACACCATGGTTGCTAGCTCCTCCCTGATAGTATGGAGATGCTCAGACTCAGTGAACAGGATGAATATATACCTTCAGGCCACTCAGCATTCAATAGTTTTCTATGATCTGAAAGTCAATTTCTGAATTGTTGGTACCATTTACCTGAAATCATTGGTACCATTTCCAGAAGCCATGGCCAGCTTTTGAGTTCTGGCTTTTGTGAAATAGTTTAGCTCTTAGAATGCTTGTGGACTAAAATCGTCGTAGTTTGACATGTTTGATGACTTGCTATTTACTGATAATGGCTGCACTATCTTCCGTAAATCTGATATTAGCTTGTGTAATTAGCTAACATATTAATTAGCAGCATCCCGATTATATACCTGGTTAACTAAATGGCGCACTGCCGCACACTGTTCAATTCCCCCCCCCCCCCCCCCCGTGATTTTTTCTGAAATAAACCTTTGGTAGACTAATAGTGTGCTTCCCAAGGAAGTTCAATCCACACATGAAACTCTAAGTACGAACTCCTGAACTCCAGTGAGGTAATTAAGTGGAAAGTGGAATGGGTGGACAGCACTCTCCTTGTCCTACCGCTGGCGATTAAATGTTATGTTCTCATCATCCTTATTTCATTTGCATGTAGGTCAATGGTACGGCTTGTTATTTCGAACCGTGCTGGGATGGGAAAGACATTGTTCATCACACGATTGGTTGAGAAACTGGATCGGGTCAGATCAAAGAGACTACTATTTCAAACTGCTCCTCAACAACGCAGACAGGCTGGTGATAATCTTGTCACAATCCCTATTCATGGGCCACAGATTTCCAGTGATGTTATTATGAATATGCTGACCAAACCTACCATGCAACAAAGTCCAAAAATTATTCATCTAGATGTGGCTCCCCAAGTAAGTAACTACTGAATCCTATGTAATTACTCTGCGTGTGCATGCACAAAGCATGGCAATTGCCATCTGTCGCCGTCTGTTGTGTGTGAAATGTTTTTTGAAATCTTGCCACGTAGACATTAACCTTTGAAAGGTAGTCAAAAAATAGCATAAAAATGCTCTATGAGTACCCAAGTGAAGTCAAGGTGCTTTTTTTGCTCTTATTTCGGCTATTTCCTACTGTTCACAACATTGGCTCCACCTCTTAGTGATCACTCAAGAAAAGAAAACATGCTGCATTTGGAGACTTTATGCTTTGAGATGACCACTGGAAAACAGTCTTATCCCACCATCTATACTTCACAGATGTTGTGACAAATGTTTTGGCTTTTTTTCCAACTATTTCCTATTATTCATAACATTTGGCCCACCTCTTCAGCTTCACAATTAGCCTATATACGGCAGGCAGTCACTCCCACATCCACAGTATGCAATTCAATGTGCATTGGCGGAAATGTCACGTTGAGGCATTCCACACGGGGTATGTGTTCTATGAACATCTCTAGTTACTGTAAAGTAAGTAGGCATGTGCTTTTGTTGCCATAGTTAGTGATGAGAGAGAGATTCGCAGTCCAACCACTGAGAGAGAGAGAATCAGTTGGAACCTAATATAGCAGCCTTTGTGCTGCCTCTCTGCCGTTGGTCAATTGGTAAGGGCATCTGGCTAGTATCCATGCAGCTGCAAGGTCTTGGGTTCGAATCCCAGCTGGTCCCAGATTTTTCTCTCTCCCTCTGACATCACTAACTATGTCAACTGCTAGGCTCTCGAGATAAGATTGCCTGTGTGAGTAACTGTGCCGGAGACTGTGGTGGTGGATAGTGAGAGTATCTGCTCAGGCAATGCGCTTAAACATACAGTCAACCCACACAGGCTCGCAACCCCTTCTGCAGGGGACTCCACATGTTGAGGACTTCGGTCACGATTGGTGTTCATTTGAGCATCAATTTACATCAGGACTTCTAAGCCAGTCCACCTGTATACCATGTATGTCTTTTCTGTCTATATTAGGTTGTACACAAAGTGGATACTATTTTGTTCAATATGCTGATTCTTGGGGGCCTGTGTGATAGCCAAGGCAGAGTATGGAGAAGAAATCCTTCAGATATGTGTGCAGTGGAATTAACTGTCCTTGAAGAGGTATTTACACACATAATTTAGTTACGTACATCATGTAGTTACAAACACTCTATAATCAGATATGTAGGTATAGACTTTGATGAACTAAAGTATACGTTGATGCCCGTTTGCGGAATCCACTTCTGCTGCTGTGCCACATTTCCGTTGAAAGCAAAGCTCCGGAAGATCCATAAGTGAAGCTCCTGGAATTTTTGGAAACTATAAACCCATTGCTCTACACATGAAGCCTTAATTCGGAAATAACTTTGCAGCTCTTGGAAGAAACGTATTGATTTGTGACGAAGCTGCACTGCAAATACATGATCAAAATAACTTCCTGGAAGTTGGCAATCATTTTTAAGACACGTACCGTATGAGGCCACTCCCCACCTCTTCATTGCTTGCAATACATTATATAAGTGAGGAGGGCTTTATTCAATCTCACATGCATGGGCACAACATACCATAAGTGGAAAGCGAACTGCTGACAGTTTGTGTGTTGCTTGAGCAACTTCCTATTCCTGTGTAAGATAGTCACTTCCCACTCACTAGATATGTATTGTAAGTTATCTTGCACCATCTTTCTTCGTACTGTATGTTGGATGAGATTAAAATCCCAATTTTCAATGCTTTTCCATGCTGCTAGTGACAGCAAGACTGGTTGGAGCCTATGAAGGAGGTTACTACTTTGGAAAGATAAAAACATGCAACAATAAAGTGTAATATAGTGCTCTCACCATAATATGGCCGGTCTTTGGTTTAGATCCATATGTACCTCACTAAACATATTAGTATTAGCAAGTTATTTATGAAACGGTGTATATCTATTTTGCATGAGCGATTGAAATTGCTATCAAAACTGGAAGCAGCTTGCCGTCATGCCAGTACCTCTACACGCCATGTGTGAGCCCATTGTGATTACTGAGTCTAGGATCCACAGCAGAGGAGTGGTACTGTACCACTGGTACAGCCATGCATAATTATGCATTGCAACATGCAAAACATGGAATCAGATCAATTCATAGAATTTACTATAATATGATATGCAATGTGCTGCATTCTGATAACAGATTGTGTGCTATATTGCCAATGTGCTGCTCTTTGACGGTTAATGAAATTAATACCACTTGCATTGTAGCATGGAAGGCTGAAGTATCCTGAATCAGCATTGATTGGTTTGTTGCCATCACATGAATGCAAGAGTCCAGTGCAAGTTCACAGGGGTATTACATCATCCAAAAAAGGTTAGTTATCTGCAGTGGTAGCTAGCTAATCATGATGAGTGCACATCCTTAGTTATGCCTTAAACATGCCGTACTTTCCTGATTATACACCCATGGGCAATGAACTTTAGTGGCTACTCAAAGAGGGGAGTTGGACGTATTTTTGCCATCTCTCTCAAAAAAAGGATCACCCATTCAAACATAGGCCTATACCCCAAGGAGTCAGGCAATTTTGAACTAGTCTGTCTGAAGAAAGAAGAACAACAACAAAAAAAAAACGATTTTGGCTGTTCAGTGACTTTTGGGTGCGATACTTTCACAATCTTTTCGTGACACATGGAGTCTTCTTGGCCTGATAATGTTATAAGCTGGCATAAACAAGAATCGTGCATAACAGGATGTGTAATGTAAAAACATGGTTGTATGGGCATATTATCAGGAGGTTATACAGTATTACGAAGCAATAGTGAAGACCATGACTGTGTCCTTGTTATTACAATAGGCAATATTGGAGGAATGGATGACGACAACTTCGAAAGCAGGCCATACCAATGTGTTTATCAGTATCTCAAAAAATATCAGGCAGGGGAGAACTTGGACTACTTCTCTTTCCAACAACAAGCCATACATGGTACTCCTCAAGAATGCCTTTCCCACATGATGCAGTAAGCTTACAGTAAACGTACAGTTTAAGCTTATAGAAAAGAACACCATTGTAACATATCTACTGCTGTGTTGCAGGTTCTGTGGGATCCGAAACCCTTCCTGGAGAGAATTGAGTCACTTCGTTCAGTTCTTATATCTTCAGCTGAAATCATCTGAACAGTCTGATTTCTGTAACGTTAATGTTAGTGACCTTGCTGGCATGAAGAGTTTTGTGATCAAGTTCATGATCAGAATGTCAAGGGTAAGGTCCAAACTGGCCAATTTTATTTCAGTAGAACGCATCTGGTGAAAATATTCTCTATTATGGTACAGGACTTTGCTACCTCCTCTTTGAAAGGAGAAGTTGCCCAGGATGAGGAGGAGGAAGAAGCCATGAGGATTCAAGAGGGACTACAGATCTATCATGTTGTTAACAGAAGGCTTTGGGAAGAAAAGTAGGCAACCTGTGTGTATCCACTTCTGATGTAGTTCCATTTACGATTACGATTGCAGTATGTGCACATATTGCATGAGCAAGTCGCCAATGATCAGGCTGTAGCTACTCCTGGTAGGGGAAAAATAGTGCCGCTTTTTGTTTTATCACTGTTTAGGGATGACTCTAAACCGAAACAGCTGATTCCATTAATTCTACCATTGGCTTTTAGTTGTTCTAGTCCCTCACTGCATTAGTGCATTAATTTAAGCTAAAATTGTGGTACTCCATTGAGCTTGCAAGCAAGCTGGTTTGGATTGATCTTTACGATGGAGGCTCCCAACCTAGCCTATTCGATTCCAATTGCTGCCATGGGAAATGAAATGTAAACAAGCCATGCATGCCATTATGGTCACGTGACCTCATTAATTATCAATTAATTGGCCAATGTGCAATATATGAGCATCCTGACAGCTAGGGGTAAACAGCAATAATGGTAATCATAGTGCTCAGTGTCTGTTGCAATAGTACCATCATTGATGATATACTGTGCAGCCCTAGAAGTGTGTGTAACCATAAACGGATGGAGATTGAAAATTGTTATTGCATGGACAGAGAGATGTCCTGATTCCACCACCCCTATAGGAGTGCATAATTGTTTCACAGTGCTATGTAGACAAGTGTGAAGTTGATGTTCATTCTTTCTCTCCATAGCTTACATTGAGTGTTTATGTTGACAATATGTGCTGGATTTTTACACAGCGTCCATCCCTACATCTTCTTCAATGAGGACGGTGCAACTATTACATTTGTTAATGTCAGAGTGATCCTTGAAAAGCGTGGTGAAAAGCAGATAGGATGCCTTCAAGATCCAGTTAATCCCAAGACAAGAATTGAATACGACATCATGAGTGGTAGCCTTTTCAATCAACTTAAGCACAACAAAGTAAACTTTGAAGAAGATTACAGATCATGGTGAGTTTGCAGTTACCATTGTAGTAACATGTAATTTACAAAACAAGTTGTAATGTTGGGAATAGTAGAGTTCATCCCAGTATGTGCTGATCATAATTTTATTTTGTCATACAATTAGACCCCCCAAAAAGTGAAATTTTTAGTCCTGTCATGACTGCTATGTGCACATAGCTCCTGTGCTGCATTATAGTACTCTTGGTCTGAGAAGACGAGGTAAACATCTAGTTCTCTGCTTGCCTTCCGATGAGTCACAATGAAGAGAACCCTTATAGAGTGACTGATGGCATCATGCACCATAATTCATTTGATACTCTTCAGTCCAAGACGAACCTCTCTGGCTGATTTGATCCCTATTTTTGGCAAATGGCTTCGTAGCGCTGAGTGGAGTCTTCCAACCAGTTTATTTTAATCAGTGTTGGAAAGGAGATTGAGGTGCTAAAAGTTTGCATTAAATTTGTTGAATCTGAAACTGGACGCTTACTGTTGTGTCATAGTAGCTAATCTATTCGTGAATTGAGAGGACTGATGTTGAAGAAGTTGATGCATCATGTTTTTTTTCCCCTGATAGGACAAGAGAGGATATTTTATTGAAACTTACCTGGTTCTTGGGCTTGACTCAAGTAATTGATCCTGACCCTTCCTATGCACTGAATGTGGACAACTTTGTAAAAATTCTGGCCATACAAACAAGATTCAGGTTCGAAATTAAGCCAAGATTATAATATACTTAATACCTACATACAAGGTGTATGTGCTGTAATATAATTGTTGTATTTTTTTCAACCAAGATGTGGTATTCCAGTCATTATTATGGGAGAAACTGGATGTGGCAAAACCAGGCTGATCAGATACATGTGTGACTTTGCAAAGCAACAAGCAAGTCTACAGAACATGTTTATCATGAAGGCAAGTGCTGTTGTTTGAAGTTGCTGACAAGATATAAATTCTTTGATTAGACTTGGCAGTAATTACTGACACTTTGTGTGGGTTAAGACAAGGGTGAACTAATGAAAGGAATAGTACAGTATTTAATCTGGTTGAAGAACTGATACACTTAACCAATCAACACTCAAAGCAGTGAATATACTTCACTACTGGCATAAAGTTGGGTTGCCATGACAATAGGAAGTGACAACTCCACATGGTTAAAAGCTATAGGCGCATGTGATGTTGTGGTTAATTGTGAGGGTGTTCCCTCCTAGGATGACCTGGAGTGCTTTTTTGCTATAGTTTTGAGCTTGTACATTGATCGCACGTTTATGCGATTGCATGTGACATGGCAGATCGGGACATTCAGTTGGCAAGCCCAGGACTAAGATGATTCTTCGACTTATGTTGTAATCTCTAACCTTCGTGTAGAGCATGTAAAACTGTAGAAGGCAGCCCCATCAGTGTTTGGACCAGCTAACCTACAGATGGCTTCATTGGATGGCAATCATTGGCAGCTCAAGACAAAGCCTATTTCTACACACCTCTCGTGTTTGTTTGGCATGTATACCTTGTACTCCAGAAAGTTCACTTGGCTGTAGCGTAACCCACCAATTATCATCACCTGAATTTGCATGATTTGCAGCATCGTCTAGGAACGGTTCCAGGATACCAAACTTGCACCGACGTATAGACCGTCACGCCCTCTATAAGCCCTACCACCTTTAAAGCTGTTACGTATTTCCGGCTTTTAGTGGTGCACTAGCGAATGCAACCGCACGCAAATCAATTATCGGCACCCTGTACGTATTATCGTCACTGCCTAGTACTCCCATAGATAATCCTGGGTCAATTATCGGCACATGCTGATGGCATCGACTCACCTCCATCCCCTGAAGGCCACAAAAATCCACCACAAATCCCCCAGGTTCATGACCATTCTATCTATCACCCAGTGAAAAAAAAACACCAAAGCATGCAACCCCTTAACCGTTTACCAGCTAATGACGCCTTAAGGTGTCATGAGACTTTCAGCTTCATGATGTCACATCCGGCAATGTCCTTGGGAGATAGGCTCTGCGCCAGCAGAGAGGGCGGGGCAGGGGGAGGTGGGTGGGTGCACCCGAAGGGTGCAAACAGCATGGCCGTGTCTGGGCTCCGCGATAGAAAGGTCTTGGTCGGCACTGGGAGGGCCATTTCCGCCGTTTTTGGCATAAATGGACTTAGAAAGTAGCTGTCTTGCCTTGTAGGGCCTCCATTTCCAGCATACATCGCCCGTTTTTCAGCTACGGCAGGTTGGCATTTCTCGGGAGGCTTGATTGCAAGCTCGTTAATTGGTGGGTGTGGTTAAGTCACGTATATGCTCAGTACAGCTGAAATTACCTGTGTGAGCAGTTTCGAGCCCAGCAATGCCAGGGAACAGAAATTAGGGTATGTTTAAGTGTTCTATAGACTGAAAATGACCTAGAGAAAGAATTTGGCCCCTAAAGAGTTAAATTCGTTCATCACACTACACAGTAAAAGCAAAACAATTCTCTTTCTTCCACATCCAGTACGTGGCACATTCGTGGAGCCATCTCTTGCACACGCACTCCACCGATTCTGATCCAGCACAGTCATGCTAGTCGTCCTCAAAAGTCTGATCCAGTGGCAGGAGAGGACCCAAGGTCGCGGTCTCCCCCTACGCTTGTTTTGATTAGACATGAACAGCCCTACAACATAAAATGGCTAAAAGGACAGTAAATGACATCCAGTTATAACCTTTTAAACAAAGACAAACCTTCTGCAAAGCTTCAGCCTTGTAAACAGCTTGCGCGATGATGACGTAATGCAAACGGAATCCGTATTTTCGCCGCTTACTCTCCGTTTACTAAGCGCCGATAATTGGTCTGTCGGGTGCCGATAATAAGGTCATGCCGATAATTGGTGGTTTACGCTATATTTACTGGTCGTTGCCTCATCCCTAGTGTCTTGACCTGATTGTAATTGAAATAATTATAACCACTTGCAATGAGTTAATGAGATACACTGAACCGTATTTCCACAAATTGGTGCTGCAGCATTTATATAGTTTGTAGTTCATTTTGATAGGAAGGCGGCGTTTAATGTTTTAGCATTGTACCCAGCCAATTTTGGTTGAAACAAACCCTTCAATATGCATATTTAGCTACTGGTTGTCGCAACAGTACCTCACCCCTAGCAAAGCGTCTATTCCCATGAGAGTTTGGGAAACGTTTGACCTCATGGTAATCGAAATAATTATGACGTCCAGTGGCTTCCCTGCTAGACAGTCTGCCAAGGCGGTGCTTGGGCAACCGTTTGTCCTGAACTGCTCAAATGACACTTCCCTCAATCACTATCCCTGGCATGTCATGGCTACTGATGAGAATTATTCCTGCCATTATTATGTTTAGGAAAGTTCATCAGTTCCTGAGGCATGGAGTAAATGGCTTTAACAGTTTCCTGTTATTATTATGATGGTACCACATAGGGCTGCATAAAGAACAACTTCTTGTTCTTCGCTGGTACACAGTACTCCAATCCGTTTCCTAAATTTTAGGAAACGGATTGGAGTACTGTGTACCAGCGAAGAACAAGAAGTTGTTCTTTATGCAGCCCTATGTGGTACCATCATAATAATAACAGGAAACTGTTAAATCCATGCCTCAGGAACTGATGAACTTTCCTAAACAGCTCTCGCAGCGTTTGTTTTGTTCAGCCCTTCTGGAGGTGCAGCTATCATTCGATGGCAGTCACTAATCAGGGCAGTGTCTGATCAATGAAGTACGGTATTTCTGTTTCTATGGATATGGCAACAATGTGCTATTCCATTTGATGTCCGACCCCCCTCCCCCCCCCCCCCCCCCCCCCCCCCCCCCCCCCAACAGTTTGTCCAGGGGGTACAAAAACATGGCTGTCCAGGGTGTTGTTAGCCTTTTTTGTTGTTGTTGTCCAAAGGAGCCTTGTCCAGGGGGTAAAATAAATTTAGTGTTTCTTCCTGGGGGTATAGGACAATTTAGTCATTTTGTCCAGGGGATTAAAGCCTGAAGTGTAGTCCATACACTTTGGTCATCTGGGGGGGGACATCAAATGGAATAACCCAATTTGAAGGTTGCAACCACTCACGTGGATGCCTGATATGATCTTACTGTTGCATACAGGTACACGGAGGGACCTCTGAGCAGGATATTATCAACATGATTGAGAAGTTGGAACAGCAAATTGCCGAGAACCGCAAGCACAAAATTGATTCCGTGCTATTCTTTGATGAAGCAAACACAACTGAAGCAATCAATCTCATCAAGGAAGTTATGTGTGATCGTAGGATTCGTGGCAGGCATCTTCCAAGTGATATAAAGTTTATTGCTGCCTGCAATCCTTACAAGAAGTAAGTTCTAGAGTTGATGTTGGATATTACCAAATCCATGTAAATTGGTGCTTTTTTGCAGGCACACAAATGAGATGATCAAAAAGCTTGAGTCAGCCGGGCTTGGATTCTTTGTTAGGACAACGGACACACAAGAAAGAATTGGTATACGCCATTACTTATATTTGTACTTCTTAGTCTATGTTGAATTCATCTTTGCTATTAGGGAAAATCCCCCTGAGGCAACTTGTGTACAGAGTTCATGATTTACCACCAAGTATGCGACCACTTGTGTACGATTTTGGACAGATTCCGAGTCGAAAAGAGATGGACTATACCTACAGGATTGTTCAGAACTATGTAAGATAATAAATGTTGCACATTAGATACACAGTATCTACATGTACTTCCTACGTACGTACAAGGGGTGGTGATGTATAAGTCCAACCAAAGTAGCATAGGTAGCTTGGAGGGCATTCACAGTCTGTACTTTAGCTGACCCTTGTAGAGCTAATGGCTAGCACATTACCTTTGTAGCAAGCATACTGACCTCTAGGAGAAGAGCATCCACACTGACTTTGACAACTGATTGTAGTGTACTTGATTAGCTATTTGTGCACAATTAATGTCTGAAGTAATTCCTTTGTGGTTTATAATTGGTTGGGTATGATGAATTGTAATGTACTGTCGTTGTAAACATAGGTAAGTTTTGTGCAGCAGGTATATCAATACCTCAGGTATTTTATGAATAGGTTTGACCCTTCTCACCATTAATCAGCTGTGATTTTGTTATTTGTAGAATCAGAGGCATCTAAATTCCAAGCTCTCGAAAAGTTTGGTGCCTGCAATTTCACGTGTCCTAACCTCCTGCCAAACTTACATGCGGAACAGAAAGGTAGGCATTTTAGACCAGAGAGCAGGAATGTTTGCTACTAGTATGCATACAAATACTCAGAAATCATTTTTAGTTCTTTCATTTCAGGATGAGTGCAGCTTTGTCAGCCTACGTGACATAGAGAGGTCCATGATTGTTTTTGATTACTTCTACTCTAAACATGAGCTTTACTTTGAAGGAGTGTTGAAAAAAGCTGAACAAGCTGAAAAAGGCCAAAGGCTATTTCTTCAGGTATGCACTTCATGCACCCTTGATATAGCACGAACGTTTGTCTTCCAGTTGTGAGTATACATGGTTTGGTTGCAGTCATTCAAAAGCCTTTTGCATGTGGTTGATAGCCTCTTGGAACACATTATGCCCAAATATTTGTGACTTCAACCTACAGCAGCTCCAATCAACTGATCGTTCCACTCGCTCACTAGTTCTCTCTGTAAGTGTGTGCTACCTTCCTCGATTGCAAAGTGTGCAGAGCAGGATGGAGTTTGTTCAGGGCATTACTTCAGTGTTTCAGAAGCCACTGTCATTGCCAGGAGGGGACCATCAATTTCACAGTGAAGTAAAATGGTATGAAGTCCTTCAGAATGAATACATGCACGATCCAGTTTTCCCATTTGTGTAATGCATGGAAGAGTTCATGGCTGTTGTGTGTAAGGTGTAGTGGATGTGGATGAAAAAATCCTGCCTGAGTACATTTATACATAAGTGGTGTAGACACACTCGGGCCCGCCCGACATACTGTATGTCAGTGAATTAGTTATTATGGAGCTGTGGCTGTGTTGTAATGTTTTAGGGCCAATCTGACTGACCCATAAACTGTATACTGACAATTAGTTGGAGAAGACACCAATGCCATCATCTACACTTGCTGGACTTCCTCCGATAGTGAAAGGACCTTAGCAGGTCATGCTGGATACTCCTCTTGCTCGTTATTGGTTCGTGGTGAAAATGAAACCCCACCAATAAGTAGTATGCAGTATATGCTTGCAAATCCACAAATCAACCAAATTTAATCCCCACCAATATTTCTGCCTGTGTGCTATGAGCCACTAAAGAGCAAAATTTGATGTGCATGAATCACAGAATTATCACAAAATAATTGTGTTCCACTCTCCACGTATTAGGTGTCAGGAAGTACTCCTGGAAAGCATGCAACTGGATATGAATACAGCCAAAAATGTTGCATTGCGTGAAAATGTGTTTATGATGGCAGTTTGCATTGAGCTAAGGATTCCTCTATTTCTGGTTGGAAAACCAGGTAGTTCAAAGTCTCTTGCCAAGTCAATTGTAGCCAAGTCCATGTTAGGACAAGGATCACAAACAAAGCTTCTCAAGAGCTTCAAGCAGGTAAAGAAATTTATATTAAGTTTTAAGATGCATAATTATTATACTGTGCTGATTCCTCTTACGTAGGTACGGATGGTATCTTATCAGTGCAGTCAGCTTTCAACTTCAGAAACTATTGTTGAAGTATTTAACAGAGCGATGGCTCTTCAACGAAACCAAAACAGATCGAACTTTGTGGCTGTAGTTGTACTGGATGAAGTTGGCCTTGCTGAGGATTCCCCCTTTTTGCCACTAAAAGCTCTTCATCCCTTGCTGGAAGATGGCACTGAAGGTGCTGACAGCTCCCATCAGGTAAAGTTAAGAGTAATGATCCTTATTGTACATGGCAATGGCAGTTGTGATCGGGAAAATGTCTTCATTAGCTGTTTGCACACATTGCTACCTTCTGGAGGGATGTTAATTCTTTGATGGCTGTAACTCCTATACCATGGGTGGCTAAGTAATGTAGCGTTTTCCTTCACCATGGAAAGATTAATTAATGTCATTGCACATCACTACTAATTGCTTGGAACTGGTTTACTGATGTTATCGTGTGAAATTAAATTTTACTGAATGGGTACAGTTATTTGAATTGCAAGTGACTAACATCTGATTGATGTGCAGGATTGTTGTGCGGCTTGTGCTCAAAGCCACTCGAAGACCTATAGCAAGACATGAAGTGCTTCAACTATATAAATAGATCCTTACAAGTAGCTTCCCTCGCTTCACTTGCTCAGCTACTTTCCCCTTGTTTGCCTATGTGAGTAATCTGTTGCCGGACTGCTCTCTGTGCAGAGCTGCTGCTCCCCAATTGCGTCCGCTTCAGCTGTTGCTCCCTAATGCATCGATCAGCTTCAACTGCTGCTCCATATTTATGTCCGCTTCAGCTGCTGCTCCTCAATTGCGTCCGCTTCAACTGCTCCCTGATTGTGTCCGCTTCGACTGCTGCTCCCCTCATGCCCAACATTGGAGTTCAAGGTTCAGTAAATTGAAATGTGAAGGTCATGCATCACTAGTCTAGTCTCGCCCCACAAACATCCCACTTCCGTCACGCAACACACTCACATTATGATACGTAGTTATATTTACAACTTACATAGTGGTATCCACTGAGCTAGTTCAACTCAATAACGTACATACTTCTCAATGGGACTTTGGTATTCTTGTATTCAGAGCTGATATAAGCTGGTTTCATGGCTTGATCAATCTGGCAAACACCTATACAGCTGTATTCATTTGGAGTTACCTAAAATAACGCAATTGTTGGTGTACAATGTATTCGTTTCATATGTACAGTTTCAACCCCACTCTAATATTTACATTACACTAACCAGATTCTGGAACGTGAAGAGAGAGTTGCATTTATTGGTATCTCAAACTGGGCCCTGGACCCAGCCAAGATGAACCGTGGTATTATGGTAACGAGAACAGATCCAGATGTGACAGAGCTTGAGCTCAGTGCAAGGTTTGTTCATTCCGTTGAGTGTAATGAGTTGTAATAATGATTCTAAGCAGGATCACAGAATTATGAATGTTCTCTTTGCTTCTTTGCAGAAGCATTTGCTCTAATGAGCAAAACGATCCAATCACAAGGGCTCTGCAACCATACCTTAAGCCTATTGCTGAGGCATACCTAGATGTATGTGGACAACAAAGCAGGGAATTCTTTGGTCTGCGGGACTTTTACAGGTAAATGACAATATTTTCTCTTTGCAAGTATCCTATGCTTGATTGTGTTATTTCTTCCCCCTAGCACAATCAAAATGCTCTACTGGATGTGTAAGGAAGCAGAACTCACTCTTACGTGGCACCAAATTGAACATGCAGTGAAAAGAAATTTTGGAGGCTTTGAAGAGTTTGATCCACTAGAAGCATTCAGGAGAAAAGTAATCATGCCGAGAACGGTTGACATGTCTCAACATTCAAAACAGGTTGGCATGCACTGTATAGTAACTACGTATAATATATTATGTAATACTTGTGCAGAAGAGATGGAATTGGCTGTGATATTGCTTGCATGCCATGATGCATACCACTTAGTTTCTTTGGTGTACCATTATAGTTGGACCTACAACTAGTACGAACATGAATCATTTCTTTCTTGGATCTTTACAGCTTCATTCCAAACTTAAACCAGACAGTTCACCAGTCGCATTGATAAAAGCTAACTTGAAACCCAAGGACACTGAATGGAATGGGTAAGCACAATAGTTACTGTCTTAGGTTTCATATGCAAGATTGGGGCCTGAATTGTCATTCTTTACAACGTTTGTTTTTGTGGTTTATTTTACATGGAGCCTCACAGTGATCTGAGGTTTGAAATAAACATATTTGTAAGTGAACACTTCATGCTTTGCCATGGCAAGTTATTTCCAACCTTGTCATATATGTACACCTTTACTAAGCGTGACATTTAAAGGCGCTAGCATTATGCAAACTAAGATTGCCATTTCCAGTTTTTCATGCACTGGTTTTCCCTATCTGACAGATAGACCAGGAGTTCCTTCCTTTTGTTGATATTTATCCTCCTTATTTCAACACTTCAGTGTCATCTTTCACACCTGCATACCCCAGGACTCTTCTTTCTCCGTATTGATTTAGCTACCATCCCATTGTTCTGTTTGTGTGTCATGGTGTTTATTTTCTGCATTGATGTATACAGGGAGGACCGCTACTTGTTGTTCATCACGGAGAATTATGCTGCCCTGCGGACCCTTGAACATTTCCTTCTGGGTGATTTATCCATGGAGAAACCCTTGATTTTGTTTGGGAGCAGATTTCCCAAGGAAAATGAGTATGCAAAGGTATAATTATTATAGTCTGAATAGTGCACAGTATTGAGTTGGTATTTGGGAATGGCATACTCTGCATTTCAGCCCCAGATACATGGGAGTATGTCTCAACTCATCTAACTCCAAACAACATAAATCTATGTAATATTTAAATACCAGTTTGCAGTGCATTACGGGTTTTAGTGCACGAGGGCAATCTAGTTAACGGTCGAGGGCGAGATAATGCACGAGCTGAAGGCGAGTGCATTTTCCGCCCGAGACCGTTAACTTGATTGCACGAGTGCACTAAAGCCCGTAACGCACTGGAAACTGGTATCTAAACTACTTAGTGCAACTCACTGACCTGAAACAGCCATTGATCTTTGAAAAGTGTGCATTATCTAGATAATGCACACTAATGCTCTGTCATGTGATCGATTCTGAGGTGTCTGATACGTTGAGGGTCACGTGAGTAGCATCTATAGCTAAGTACATTAATATTTCAAGTGTGTGTGCGTGTGATTAACGGAAGTGATGTGGGAATGGACAATTGACATACATGGCGTTTGTACATAATTCTTTTGGACCTCAATCTTGCATGTCGCATAAAGGGTGTGGCATCGTCTTTCAGATAAGATGGAGTCAGTACACGTACAAGGTGAGCTTAGTGCTTATGGTCTTCACCAAAGATGCTACACAAGTCTGTCAGTGTGCCTGAGCTATGCAGTAGCTACTCAGTAAGGAAGGCTGCAGCTAGGTACTAGGTGAGAGCTTGGGAGGACCTCTGCACAGTACAAGGAGCTGACCGGTGCCAGACTCATACAGACTCAATAGGCGGCAGTAGCCGAAGTGAGCGAAGCAATCAAAGCTATACTTGTGCTGTTTATACTGCAGCTACACTTGAGGTCTTGCGGAGGTTATTGGTTTCACATGGAGTAAATGAATGCTGTGAAAAACTGCTTAGGTCTTCAGGATAGTATCACACGCAAGTGACACAATCCTATTTGGACTATTCATGATGTCCAAGTGAGAGAGCTAGTCTTACAACGTGATGTGTGTTTGAGCTGGATGAGCACTAGGTTCTGTGGCCTGTACACAATCTTGTGTTATGAGTGTGAGATTTAGGTTTGATCCTAGCAGGTCAATATGTTGCTCATTGCGTGTTCCAACTTCTTACAGGTCTGCCGCGACATCAGTCAAATCAAAATCTGCATGGAAACTGGAAGGACTGTGATCCTTCTGGATCTGGAAAACCTATACGAAAGTCTGTATGACCTCTTGAATCAGGTACATGAATTATCATTTAGTCGCTAGACTCTATAATAATATTGTGTAGGTATACAACAGACATGCAACATAATCATGACATTACAAACATATCTCTCAAAATCTCAAAAACGGCCGACGGATAAGTTTGTAAATATTTCCTGCTATACGGTATGATCTCTACCTTGTTTCCTTACTTTATGCCGTTGTGCTATCTCTACATCAGTACATTTTCATTACTTAGTGTATTTATTAAAACTGTGCAATGTGGTATTGTTATCCTGTGTGGTAGGAAACATTTACAATGAAAAGCTGAAGCTAACTACGTAGCTTTGGCAGCTGGCTTTGGCTGATGTCTTGCGATCGATTATGTATTGCAGAAACTCCCACATACCCCTAGTTAGGCAAAGAACAAGAATGGGAAGTCTATGTCACTTAACATTGAACCCCAATATGGATGTGTTTGATATATGACAATGTAGCTGTCTCAAAAACTTTTTCGTGCACGGGTATTGCTTTGAGTGGAAATAGACCTGAGAAGTACTTGTAGGAGTTGGCAGTGAAACCCCAAGAAGATACAGTGGTAAAATGGTTATGCATCGCATCCAAAAATGATTGTTGAGCTAATGGGGAAGCATTAACTGGCCTCATTTAGCCTTTGTTGCCTATTTTTGTTCAGTACCAGATGTTTACTCACTGGTCTTGCCATACACCATTTTCTAAGCAATTGGTTATCCAGTTGCTGAGATACAGCTTGAAATGCACACGGCATACACGATATTGCTGTAATTTTTGACATTGCTACGGTGTGTTCCGTGTACAATGCATATTACATGTCTTCCATTGTGGCCAGCTGAATGTGTTCATACATAGCTTTACCTAGCTAGTCACCGTTGTTGCAATTCAGCTGTGTGAAAGCCAGATCAGACAGGGTGAAATGGATAGAAAAATCTAAAAGAAAGTGTGAAATGATGCTGTTTGTATAGGTAATCACATGGGTTTCGAGTGCAATTATTCCCAAATGGCACGAGAATACATGTGAGTAAATACTAATCATATACTTCCAGGCATGGCATGGTCGAAAGGAAGCAGTTTGAGTGATTAAAGCTACGCCCCAGCCACAAAAGCGCTCGAGCGCGAGCAAACTACACGCTACTAGTACTGCTTATCTTATTTGCCCAGAGTACTGACCTGTTGTGTAGTGAAGCTTTATGACGGAAGCGTGGTGTTGCAACTGACACCCAGGGTCCCAAAACAGCAGCACAGAGCCTGTGTGCATAACAGCCACGAACAGTGTGGCACAATGACTAGCGCCACCGTTTCTGTGACAACACTTTCGACACCCTATCGTTTGGTTCTCACAGCATTTCTTCTGCTCGGGTACAGAAAGCTTATAACGCGAGCGTTCACACAGTACAGCCATTTTCAACCGTTGCTAATGAAGATGAAGCGTAGCCATGGCACGGACGCTTGTTGCTAGGGCGGAGCTTGACCGATTGGTTAGCGAGCGCCGCGGCTGTTTAGTAAGTGTGCAATTTCTGATGGCCCTTGGGCTACAATAACCGTGCAATTTTCGAAAAAATTTCACACTTTTCTACGGGAGTAAATGTATCGCAACTCTATAAGTATGTGATTAGTGGTAAATAGTGCATTCTGTGTGCATAGCAAGGCCTTCCGTATACTAATCTATGTACGACAATACAGTACCCTTGTTCCCAGGCCTATATACCCCACCCCGTTCATTCTGTTCTTCGGTTTGCGTTGACAATAATACACGGATGTGGAAGGGCGGTGCACCGCACCGCCCTTCCACATCCGTCAACGCAAGCCAAAGAACAGTAAAAACGGGGTAAGCTTGGATACAGTGTGAATTTGAGCCAGTACCTTGTATCCAAGGGTCCGCTGACCCATTGCTGTAATAATTACCCTCCTGGTATAAAAGAAATTGTGTCGCGTAAATAGATAATGTTTGACTACTTAGGAATGGCCTACAAAGATTCTGACTACACCGTCGTGATCGCTATCATGCAGTGACCCAATTAACCCCATAATTTTGGTGCTGGAAATCACCTTGGTGGTGGAGATACAAGCGCTTTTGTCGTGCCATCAGCCACCATTGGTCGACCACTCCAACTTTCATTGCCAGTATAGCAATTAAGAATGGCACATGACCACATGGTTATCATCACTGTCGTTCACTGACACTTACATGCCGAATCTCACCATGCTGGCTAAGTTGTGAGCGCTGTAGCTAATAATGTCATGTCTTCCCTTCGGCCGCCATTGCTAGCGATCGACTGAGCATGGTTGCCACATGGCATGTGTGTTAATTGGATCAAACTGCAAACTTAGATTGCGCTACGGCAAGTCGTAACTAGCTGGAGTTACAATGGCTACCATGTGTGTGGTTGCCCCTCTTCACATTAAAGTTTTATGATTGTCTCTAACAGAAGATCTATTTTTACAATGTGCCAGGTTATTCCTCAGTTGGTCACAAAATATTGTTGAATTGTTACCTCCCCCCCCCCCCCCCCCCCCAATGAAATGTTCCACTGTGTGCATGGTATTACTGTGGCTGACAGTCTTTAAGTGTTGCGCTATTACATTTTTTTAGTATTACACCACATATGGAGAAAACAGATACGTTGACCTGGGGTTGCAAAGCCACCGAGTGCGATGCCGAGTTCACAAAAATTTCAAGTAGGCTTGAATGTGAAGAGTTCATGGTTTTGCCAAAACTTAATGTTTCATGTACTTGCATGACAGGTTGATCCTGATTGCAGAGAAGATGAAGGTTTACCAACAGTTTCCCATTCCTTTGATCAATCGTATGGAGAAACACTTTGTGTTCACTGAGAATGTACTAACAAGAGCACAGATCCAAATTTCAACTGAAATTTCTGACTGGATAAGCAAGTTCTCCAAAGTGGCAGCATCGTATGTTGGACCTTCAATGTCACATGAGCATAATAATAATTTTAGCATTTGAGCCGCATGATACCGCCTGTTTTTTGCCTGTAGTAACTGCACCTTCAATGAACAAGATGCTTTCATTGGATACCAAATGGACACACCTGCAACTGTGGTTCTTCAGGCTACTCACCTCATCCAAAGTTCCCATCCAACCCTGACAGAGGAATCTGTGGAGTGGAAGGATGAGGTTCATAGTGTAGTTGAATAGAAAGCTCCTTCATTCATTTCATATAATTTTCATTGTTCTTTCAGGTGAAACAAAAGTCAAAGAGACTGCTCCTCTACACTGCATGCCCCGATGCTCTAATTCGGCTGCAGAAAGCAGCACTTAGGGGTTACCAGAAAGAACTCTGCCAAATTTACTTTAGTGAGCAGCATCATTCATCCCTTCAAGATTTCTTGCAACATCATGCAAGTGCCCAGAGCGCAAAGAATTATTTCCAGGTTAGTGAAGAATTCTTCTCTCATATTAAATGGAGTAAGACTTTGCTGTTCCCGTACAGATTACTACTCACAGTCGTCTTCTGTCTAACGTGGAGGTAAATGAGCTAGGAGAAGCGCTCAGCATGCCAACATTCTCCTGCTTACTACAGGAATTTGATACTGAACAAGATTTTCTGCAAAAAATCAGGTCTGTTACTTTCTTCACAGGTGCATATATGTTAACAGTGTCAACCTTTTGGTGAACTATGCATTTTCAATTGCTCTCCACGTTCTACTAGTCCCTTACACTTGTAATACGTTCATACACATGGATTCCGTTCTTCCAAATTTGCCAGTCCCAGATAGAATACCATGTTGGTCACGGCCTTGGGGCTTCCTCAACATGGTGCACACGTCTCACCACTATACATGCCAGTATAAGAGTACCGTATATCTTCTAAAAATTCGGCAGGTTTTTATTAATTATTCGTAAGCTTTGCCGAAATAATTAGAAGTAAAATCGCAAAATTTGTACCAAAATGCAGAAGTGCCGAATAATTAGAAGTGCTACCCGCAGTCGGTCGGTCGCTTTTTTTCCACTGGAGATTCAAGTCTCAAGATCGAGCAGCTATACCGGCAGGGCGAGGTATGTAGTCTTTCCTCTTGGTACAGACTGTGACACTCCATACTTTCGACTAGCACCTGCGAATTGTCGGTGTACGAAGCGAACGATCTCGAACTGTGCCGCAGGCTGTACCATGCGATCAATACCCCCAGTAACTCACCCCATGTCGTGTCGTTCTATGTTCATCTGTGTTGACTGTCAGGGTCAGGGCAAGACTCGGAGGTTTGCGAGTGTACTTCAGCGCAGGCCTTTCACACTGAATTGGACGAACTGGTCGACGTGGCACGTATATAGCTAGCTACGTCGAACGCAATCGGTTGACTTCCAGGGGCTCATGTGCATTGGCGACAGCTTGGAGATTTCACCGCTTGGGGCTTTAAACAGCACCGAACTCACCGATCTCTCTCCTTGACTGGCTTCTATAAGCCTCTCGGACGGGACGGCAAGCTGCCGAAAACGTGTTACAATTAGAGATTAAATTCCGAAATATTTGGGAATTCCCTTGCCGAAATTAGAGACAATTTTTCCCGTTTGCGTGAAGGGGTGCCGAATAATTAGGGATGCCGAATTTTTAGAAGATATACGGTATTTATGCCCACAAAAAGTGCATTGACATCAGTGACACGTGGTGCTGTAAGCAAACGATATTATTTGGGCAACGCTTTGTATCAATAGCTACAAACAATGGGAAAATTGCAACAGTGAGAGGAACCTTCGTCTAAACCAGAAGCACCTCTGAAGCAAAACTGGCCAACAGAACCTACACACTTAGTGTTAGATCACTATACCGACGGTATGTTCTCATTGTACTGATCGGATGTTACAATGTGTACTACACTGTCATTGCTCTGTTGTTATCCTTCAGACTTTTCTTAGTTAAGGGATCCATCTTTCTGCTACAGTTAGTCCCATAATTATTTCTATAGCTATGGAAGGGCAACCACACTCCTGGTAGCCGTGTTGCAACTGGTAGCGCAAGCTAGGTATCGCCGCTCATTCCAGTTAACGCACATGTCAGTGCTCAGTCAATCGAGTCAGCAATGATGACTAAAGGGAAGACAAGAAATGGTTACAGCACTCACAACTTCGCCAGCACAGTGGGTTTTGGCATGTAAGCGTCAGTGAACGACAGCAATCATGGCCGTGTGGTCAGAATCTTCGTGTGCCTTTCCTATGAGCTGTACTGCCGACGGAAGTCGAAGAGAGCGCTCGAGCAATGGTGGCAGACGGTGTATATCTCCACCACTATGGTGAGTTTCAGCACCAAACTTTTATCAGTGCTTGATAACGATCACGGCAGGCCAATCCTAAGTAGTCAAACATTAATTTATGCGGCACAATTTTTCCACTACCAGGGGTGTAATGTACAGCCGGCACTAGAGTGCTATGAAGATTTTACATTATCAATAATTGCATTCCGGAATAATGTTTTTCCGGGACTGCCTCCAAAGTTGTCCATGTCATAATAAACTACACACACAGTTATAATGTACGTTTATTTCCTTATGTTTAGTGAGGCGCTTGAGTCCAGGAAAAGACTACTTATTGTTCAGTGCAGTGCTGGAAGGAAGTATGATCATCTCATTGCATATGCAAGATACCGAGTTCCCCTTCTCCAAGAGACGGTCACACCCCAAAGGGATCCAACTTCTTTAGTTGTATTCATAATCTATATACCACGCCGCCACATTGATACTTCCCTGGTTGGATTGCAAGGAGGCCATTGGCTCTCAGCCCACATTGATGACCTCAGAGAAGGGAGCGTTGCAACCTTTTCGGCAATGGGGAAACATATTAGTGAACTTCTCTGTTCTTGTGAATCACTTACTTCCGGTAAATACCATTATTCTATGCCACTTTATCAAAGGCTACACAGCTGCATTCAGACTGCTGCTTCACGCCTTCATGAGTCTGAAGAGCAACCATCAGCCAGGTCAACACAAAGAATTAGCATCCTGCTGGATCTGATTCCGAAAACTGAAACTCAATCTGCCGGGCATGGTATGTTTGAATAACCTCTGTAGCTATATTCGTTTAACTATTGTATCGGATATAATTTGTAATGTGTGTTTCAGTACATATATCTTGATCACTTAACAGGTTGTGTACAAGGGTTTTATGGAGCACTCATGATGCATGTACACCAAATGGTGGTTGATCATGAAGATACCTCCGATTATCTGAAGGAATGGGTGCTGAATCTGGCCTTAAGTTCAAAAGAACTCAGAAGCAGAGGAACATTCCAACGTGTACTTTCCCAGAAAATGGATGATATCATAACACCGAAGTTTGCTGAAATTCTTGCATTTATTGATTCCAACCACAATCTTGACTTAGTATCCCACAGCAATCCAGCCATATCAAGATTATGGATCAATTTCTTCAGTGATCCTCAGATTTGCCATTTTAGTTATGAAGAGTTGGTTGCTAAGTCAAGGCAACATATTCCTGCTGAAGAGGAGTTCAGATGTAAGTTCCCTTTTTCCTCACTTATAAGGCAGTCAGTTGAAGAAGAGTGGAACAAAGCAAAGAACATAGCAGGCAAGTAATCTGACTCTGCTCCCAGGAGTCCTCACCTTGACCTATTGCTCACTTTCAAGAAACCAGATTTGGCCATTACTTTCATGATAGTGCACTGATCTCAGTTTGTGCTCTGTTACTGCAGATTTCACAATCTTTGCACACTGCAGACAGAAAATGTTAATAAAGGCAGGAATAATGCCACCACACTCCCAGTGGGGTTTCCAGCCATTTGAGTTCAAAGCTAGCCATGTGTTCCCTGTTATCTGTCTGCAGAGTGCAAAGGTTGTGCAACCTGCAGTAACAATGTCTAGCTTCATTGTCATACTGTGTGAACTCTGGTTTGACGTTTCATTGCTCTATTATAATTAATTTTTACCATCTGCAGATGCCGACCAGCTTCATCGCTACAGCCAACTATGTGAACTACTGAGTTGTATTCCAATTGGAAAACTGCTGGAATCTGTTCAGAAGGAAGGAACTCAACTTGCTGAAATGTACATGGGTGACTTCATCAGAAGTACTCAACATTTGCTTCAACAACCAAATGATCAACTGCTTAAGGTAAATTGAATTTGCTCTTACCTGCATATGATACATGTTGCTGAATAAGGTATGTACGTACAGTACACATTGATGCCGAGATTGGGAACGCTATTCCGACATGCAGTTGCAGTGCAGCTGTATTTAGGTCTTCCAGAGCTGAGTTTGTCACATAAATCCGGTGCCATGATGAAAACGGTTATGCAAAAATGGAATCATTTTGAGATTCTTTGTCATCAGGGGTCCACCCATCTCTCTCTCTCTCTCATTTGTTTGCACTGGGAATCTGCCCTAAGGCGACGTTCTCATGTCTCCTCTTCACTGCCATTGCAAACAATTCACAGCAAGATGGACCTCAAATGCAACACAGACTATTGGCTTTGCTGTGCTCTGTTTACTCAACAATTACCTTTGTGCAATAACAAAAACTTAAGCATGTTAGTTATCCTTTTATCAACCATTGCAATGTATTGTGCCGTGTGATGATGGTATGGTGTCACTTCCTTCAGCTAATGGAGGAGATCTTGTCCAGTAAAGCAGCTGGTTTCTTGGTGGAGGAATCTACACTGATGCACAGGATTGCAGCAATTCATGTGGCCTATCACTCATGTGAATCGCAAATCCTTTGGTGTGTCCAGCTGATTTACTCGCTTCCAGAAATTTCTGAGACTCTCACAGAGAAATGTGGCACTTCAGATGGAGGACTGGTATACAGTTTGATTGCCCTTTCCTATCTGGTTAATATTCCATTCCTAGTTTTCTCCTTTTAGAAGCTACCTTTAGTTGCAGTGGAAGAGACTTTGAAATGCCTACAGCCTCCATGGGATCAAGATGAAAATGGTCTGTGTAAATGGCTAGGAAAAGTGTATCAAGTCCAGACTGCAGTTGAGTCGGTCCTCAGTGGTCAACAGAATGGGTCCTATGATGAAAATATAAGGTAAAACTATCCTATTAAGGAAGTTCCTTTGGTAGTTGAATGTGACATATTTATCTTTAATTCTAGACATCAATGGTACTCCATTGTTGTGGTGCGAATGTTTGTGGAAGATATAATCCTGAAGTGTGGTAGGCAATTGGTTCAGTACGGAAGATGGCTTACGATGGTGAGTGATGTGCATAAGTATATTCATGTTGACAAAATGCCATGTTTGACACACAGACACCTTTTTCATCTTTGAAGGATGTTAAGGGTGGTGCAGACTTCTCCAGAGCTGAAACCCTCAAGGTGGTGCATAAGCTAATCCAAAGTATCGACAAGGATCTTCCCCGAAAGTTCAGCATGTGAGTTAGTTAGCTATGGATGCAACTGTGATTTCTGATAACGAATTGAAGGTACCACACATTTTGTGTATGTATGCAGAATGGATCCCAAAGTTCTTCGTACCGTGAGGCACTGCTGTCATCTGTTTTACATGGAAGTCTTATCTAGTCTTTGCTTTGGACAAGAATCCTTACAGCCAGACCTAATCCAGCTGTTGATAGACTCCATCTTCAAAACAGGAGTATCTGGTGGGTTAGGCACCAGACCCCTGACTCCCTACAACACAAAGGCAGATGATGTTCCTACTGTCCGCTCTTCACTGCTTCAACTACTCTTAGCACACAAGTTAGTGAGAATTACGTTTACATAAGTCATTGATGCAACACCAAATTAAGATTACAATTGTGGCATGTGCTATTACATAATACACACCTTATTCCATTCATTTTACAAGTGTGGACAGGCAGTTCCTGCTAAGCTACTTCGACAAAATGCAGCAGGTCCTATTAAGCACCCGAGGCCAAGGCCAAGTGGAAGAGATGAACAAGATATTCTTGTTTTTCATAATGTGTTATGAGGTTTGTGGAAAATAGTTACTACAAGTTATCAAAATATCGTTTGTTATCATTAAATTTTGTCTATTTTGCATGTCTTACGCAGGACTCAAAGTTCAAAGTCAATTCCACCCTGACTCTATCAGAACAAGTTTCAGTTGCAACAACTTGCTTAAAAGAAGGCCATTTATCCTTAACTGAGGATACTCCCCAACAGAGACTCAATTTTGATTTCATTGAAGGGTTAGCAAAAGCTCGGTTTGCCCTTGGTATTGTTGCAGAAGTGCTCTGCACACACAGTCCAAGTAGTTGTGTTGAGATTACACGCTGGCAGGATCTGCTTGAAGTTACCAAAGCTATTGTTGGAGATGTGAAAATCAACCGGGCTGATGCAGGTCCAGCTGTATATTTACTGAAGTTGATAGTAAGACGCTATGGTCTTTCATTGATGACAATACTGCAGAAACAACACCACTGGCTTGTTCCTGCAAGTCTCACCAAGTGCAATAAGGTATTGAATCATATTCCTGTCGCATATTTTGTGATCATTTTCCTTGTCCAGAAAGATTCTGGTACAGTACTATCAATCCCACCACCCATACTGTGATTCAGAGTTCATTGCCTAAAGCAACATTTCACTTTATCTGATGATGTGACCCCTACAACTAAATCCTCATCCAATGCTACAGTGTGCATTTGAATTTCTGGAACAAGAGGTAGTGGTTAGAATATGCTTATCTCTGCACTTTTATCCTCACTTGCAGCAACCAGAAGTGTTGAACCCATTTGTAGTGTACCCCAAGTATGGAAGTCTGCATAGAATTGTTTCTACTGCTGCCTATTCTCCACCAGCAGAGGGGTTTAAGCAATTTATGGAACAAGTTCAGGCAAGTACACAAAGCTAATTGTGTGTAAAGGTCACCATCATGTCTCCCTCTTTCTGCAGGATATATTGCCGGATGATATTGCTCCCTTAATTGGAGCTATTTATGAAGTTATAACACTTTCCCGGATGAAGAACCCAACAGAGCAAATTAATCCTGAGGTTTGCTCATTGCAGATACGGCAATGGAATGCATATTATAACTTGCAATCATTGCTTCTGACTAGATTTTGCAAGAGTTTGCTCAACTAATGAACAAGAGTCAGCTGTTTATCAAAGCTAGAGCAGGAAAAGTAAGTTATGACATATACACCCTATATCATCTTTGCTCTTAGCTTGTACCACACACACACACACACACACACAGGTGTATAATTATATGGGGTACTGTCTCTCTACACAGGTCCGCTCTGTAGCAGTTTCCCTAATCAGGAACACCTACAGTGGTTCCCTGAATGAGTTCCGTGCATCAGCCAAGCAATCACATGAATGTCAGATTCTTTCTGCAGTTGTTGTCCATACAGTGTCAGCCTTCTGTATGCAACACAATGCACTATTTCTTCAGCCCTTCACAAAAATGCTGAGTGGTTCTTCAGCTCTACTGGTAAGTTATTCAAATGGTTGTATGTGCCACGTGCTTTTCAATGCTTCTGAGTTACAAATCAATTGTCTTAGTAGATCAAGCCTGGACCAAGTATTACTACAGCTGCACTATTTTATGTAGTTATTTCGCTTCAGGCCTGATGGGGTTCTAGTCATGAGTATAGCTGTAGCTCAGATATGAATAGCTACTCAGCCGCATTAAGGAATGGTTAGCCTATTTAGCAATGCTATCATACACTGTATTTGTAACTGTGTACATCCAGGTGTCTTGGTTCAGTTCCAATATACTTATGTTTATTGAACAGGTGCACCTTTTGTTGTTGTTTACCAGTAAGTCCCGCCCCTTGGCTCCGCCCACATCCGGTTCTAGAGGCGTGTCAGCGAACACCCTTCAGGGACATATACTGTCTGAGGCGGAGACTAAGACGCCAGAGCTCGGGCCTCAAATTTCGTACGTAGGTTAGGCCTGTGGGGGTTGTTCATAAACCGGCAGGGGACGCGGGTAAGCCTTACCAAACAGCGAAAAAACCCGAAAGTCTGCCTCCACGTCAGCCCCGAGCCATTGTAAACAAAGTGTTTTGACCGTTATTTCAGTAATGACAATAGACTGACAAGTCCCCCGTCGAATTCTAACTCAGTGTTCCTTGGAGCTTCTCTTGCGCCACATAACGCTACAATACAGGCACGTTTTCATCTCCGCCTTCGCTCCAACACTTTCCATGTACACGATCGGCAGCATACAGTCTGAAGGTCAAGCATATACTGCCGTTCGAAATCCACACAGGAGCGGCACCACGGAGTCACACAAGCAACTACCAAAGGTATAGGCTACAACTAGCACAAAGCGAAGCTACAACTTTCATCCAGAGAGACACACTAGTAGACTATACTCTGCTTGTTTTGTTAGACCGCCATTATCTTTCTCCGTACACTAAATGATTATTTCCGCACACTAGCAATTATTTCCGCACATTCTCCGTGTAACGTGCATTAGATTGATCCACCACTTAATACACCCGAGTAATCCACTCAAGGTGAATGTCTATAGCTACGGACTGATGCAGCATTTATACCATAGATCGGGAAATTTTCGTGTTAAAAATATTTCGTGCGTAAAATTTTCGTGGTGTTAAATTTTCGTAGTACAGCTCATCAACAAAAATTTTTAACAATCAATGTGTCGACAATGGAGATGTTCGAACGAGCTGCTGCTATGCTTACCAACCGATCTTCTGGGCTGTATCGATATCTCCTGTACGGCCCGCACTGCTTCCCAACTTCACTTGTCGATTCAAGACCTCCCGATTCACAGAGGCAATACCTTGCGATGGAACGGAGAGCGACAGAGATCTTTTGGGATCGGGGAGTCCATCTACAGGCTTGAAGAATCGCAGAAGGGCCGTAGTTTTGACGGACAGTGTTCAGATAGTCTACACGTGTGAAGACTGTTGCTGACTGATATCCGTTGTGATAAATTTTCGTGCATTAAATTTTCGTGGTCGAGGGCAACTACAAAATATTTTAACAACGAAAATTTCCCGATCTACGGTATATAAGCACATGTACCTATAAGACTGCCTCCATGTGCTAGGTAATAAATTTGTTGTTGCTGTGCTTTTTGCAATTCTGATCTGTTCAAATCATTGTGATGGCGTACCATTTCGACAAGTACTTCCTATATTAAAGTGGCAATACTATTCTGACCACTGTTACTATACATATTCTTTGTGCAGAACATGTACCTACCAGCAATGCCTGAGGATCTCATTCCTGATATCTTGTCTGTTTTGACTCAAAGACAACACGACCCCAATGGAAAATTCTATGGTTAGCACTTAAGTTGTGGATTTACAACCTCTTTCCCAGGCTCTATCCTAGCTCTGTTAGCCTACTAAACAAGGAGAGAACCTGTCTTGTGTCATGTGTGTACTGGTGTAGGGTATGTGACTTTGCAACGTGGGTAGTTTAATTATCTGCACTTTTTACAGCAAGTATGATATCGGATCTAAAACCACAAGGGGGCTCCATGGTCTGACAGTGTAGTCAGAATTCAGCTCAACTACTTGTAGCTAGTAGATAAAGGGGATAAGCATCTCACCGTGATCTAACAAGGTAGGTATGGTCTTATATCAGAGAATGCAGTAGCATTCTCTATTTAGGGAAGGCCAAAGAAATTTCAAATACTCGTGTAAGTGTACCTTAGAGAGTTGAGAAACAAATAGGCGAAATATTCAATTCCATCATTTTCTTTCTTATTCATTGGCTAGCATATAGCTGACCAACTAAAGCAGTAGCCTCATTCCCAGGCCTTCTCACCCCAGCGATTGTCACTTGCAGTAGCAACAAATGCTGTGGTGGGAAGGCAGGGGCTACTATAGCAGTTCTTGAACTGCTTTAACTAAAGCAGCCGTTGCAAACACATTGACTACCATGAAGCTCTCTGATGAAGGGTGAGTGCCCCACATGCTGCTTTACACACAGAACAACACCGCACTGCATTCCCCATGCAGTAAGTATAATACATGCCCTCAGATAACTATCAACTCTTATCTCCACAGTCTGCCCCAAAGGACATCCATATTTCATAGGAATTGTGAGTTCATTTCATTCACATCCCTAACAAATATGTTTAAGGTTTGATGCTGAAAGGTTTCCACAACCGTGGGTATCTTTCTACTTTCAGTGTGGAAGGCCATGGGTTGAAGCAGTATGTCCCTACTGTAAATCTAAAATTGGTGGACAGAGTCACATCCCTGCAACTGGAAATGCTCAGTACCTGACAGGGTAAGCATACATAATTATATTGCATTTAATATGTGAATGCAAGCCTACTGGTGTAATTCTGACAGCTGTAGTGATCATAACTTCACCTTAACCACTCTGACTTTGCAAGAGCACACTGCTGCTCAAGTGGACTTGGGGTTTGTCCACTATGGCGGTGCCTTTAAAATGCCAATGAAATGGGATACAAACAAAGTCTGTGCATGGAAGATAAATCTATAGTTATGAGAAACTTGCATTCCTGATCTAAATTTCCACTATACACCCTCAAGTGAAGTTCAATGCACAGTTGATAATAGTCATTGTGACTTTGCGGAAGCTATAATCCAGCAACATCATTACACATATAAGACAGGAAAGCTCCTGGTACTTCTACAGAAGAGTTGCAGTGAGATGACTTGCATCGATCAGAACAGCTTGTGGTTCAGAGCGATGATATACCTATTCGGCGAGAAACAAAACACCTGATAACTGTGTTCGCTGAAATCCATTGAGAACTGAGTACATTCTGTTGAGAAAGTTGCTCCCATGGGGTGTTCAAGCGAGTGGAACTGACCTACAGTTAGGAATTCGGGGGCAAAACAAAGGGGAAGGGTAACTACTCCAAGGGGGCATGTAAGCAAGTGTCTCCAGTAATGCTTTTGCATTTCTAACCTACTGCAGTTGCACAACACCAGTTGGCTATATCTTAGGAAAGCCTGAGTATAGGATAGCAGAAGCCACAGCTGAGAGAAAGTTGTCTCCTGCTTCCTGTGCTTTGATGCAAGTGCTTAATCACTCTTGTCTCTTGTGGGCAAGCTGCAACAGTGGGGTATGTTCACCACACAGACTATCATCAATACATATTATAGGATTCTAACCGTGTGTTTTTGTGTGTGTGTGTGTGTGTGTGGGTGTAATGGATGTGCATGGGGGTGGACTAGACTTACTGAACCTCAAACGCTGCAAATGCTCACACAGGGGTTGGAGCCTTCCATAACTCGGCTGGGCAGCTGAAACGGATGCAGTTGGGGAGCAGCAGCTGAAACTGACACAATCGGGGAGCAGCAGCTGAAGCAGACGCAATCGGGGAGCAGCAGCTGAAGCGGACGCAATCAGGGAGCATGCAGCAGCTGAAGCGGACGCAATCGGGGAGCTGCAGCTGAAGCGGACACAATTGTGGACCAGCAGCTGAAGCGGATGCAATCGGGGAGCTTCAGCTGAAGTGGCAATCAGGGACCAACAGCTGAAGCGGACGCAATTGGGGAGCAAGGCGAATGAGGAGGAAGTAGCTAAGCGAGCGAAGTGGGCGAAGCTACTTGTTAATATTAATCATCTTCATTTTCTCTGTGCTTAACGTTTAGGGTGATACGACAAATCTGGAACGTCTTGCCAGGATCCACTCATCTGAACTTTCCCAGTTCTTTTGGAAACACCTGAAAGTTGACATGCAAGCTCTTAGTGCAGCTGTTGGGAGGAGTTTGGAGGAAACAGCCTTGCTGGTGCACCTTATACTGAAGGAAGTTTCATCTAAGGATCCTCCTAAAGGTAATAATACGAAGCACTCTGCACTGTTAAGGCATGGCTGGATTGTATTTTGAATTAAATTTCGGTCTTCTTCATCACACGATATCTCAGCACATGAAAGTGGCACAGACTTTCAGTCTGCACTGAAGTGAAGCTCCACCCTTGTGAATTCATATGGCTTCATAGTTGACCACGCCCACTAATCACGTGGTGCTCAATACGCGCTGACAAAGCGGTTATTGCAGGTACTTCTCACACAAATACGGAGATGCCTTAAGGCACCTAGGAGCTTCAAACTCTCCATCGAGGCTTAGCACGATGTCATCTTATTTTGGGAAACTTGAAACAAACTTACGTTTCTTCAGAACTGACAAAAGAAGCCTTTTCAAGGGTGTTGTGAAGGTGCTTTTCAGCTGCCTTAAACGCTACAGTAGACTACAGCAGATTTCCCAAAATAAAATCGTTGAATACACATAGGTACCTACCTCCAGAACACCAAAAGAGACTCCAGCAACAGCTACAAGAGCTCCGTGTCGGCCTTCACCGTCGTCATCTCTACCCTCGCTCCGCGATTTTCACAGTCCTAGCACAAGATTCAAAAGCGGATGGAGGCTACTTTGTTTTGCCCCGAACTACCCATCTACTATGCGTACAAAGAAGCGGTCACATCCTCGCAGTTTCATCTGTGGATGACACAAACAAACGCTGGACTAAGCTAACTCACATCGCAACCGCGAGGTAGCTTCCGTGTATCAATTACACTTTTCCGTAATCTCTCCGGATTTGACCAATTCATTCAGTCATGCCTTACTATACGTGAGCAGCCAGTGTTATTTACAAAAAAAGAAAATTCTCGTGAATTTGTATGTCTGAATGGATGTTATTTATATTTGGGCTAATGGATACTCCAATCAAGGACAACATGAGCAGACGTCATCCTCATTGGAGAGCAAGGAGAAAAGAGAGGACTGGGAAGATACCTTCAACCATGCGTACATACAGCCAGTTCTAAAGGTGAATTGGTCTCAGTCAGATTCGTTTGTTCTAATTATAATACATTTCATTTTGTTCCAGGAGAAGGACAGCAAACTAAAGCTCACTATTGAGGCAGCAATTACTGGAGAGGCCCAAGGTAATAACTGTTGGTTACAGTACTAAATTGCAAAATGTAAGAGCCTCTTGCATTTAGCTGTGTTCTTTTCTTCTTATGAATTCAGAATGTGATCAATTGCTTTGCGTGCTATATGAGAGGATGGAAGTCCCACCCGTAGATCCAGTCCTTCATTTCTGGACGTATCGAACTCCATTTACTCTAGCACATCTGATGCAAACACTTCAGAACAAGAACAGTAACCGGACCTTCCCCATTCTTTATGAATTTCTAAGGGAGGTTAGTTCTACAAATAAATCGCCAAGAAACGTAACAGTGTTACGAAGCTAGTACGGGGAAACTATTCATGCAATGAATCATACGTAATTCTACATGGTGTTCTGGGTACCAGAAACCCCTATCACAGAGCAGCAGAAGTCTGTCTCCACATGCAGCAGGCTTCCTTAGTTGAGATGTACTGTCTCAGACTTGAGTTCTTTGTTCAAAGCTGCTTGTGTAAAGCCATAGTTGTTGAGTGAGTGGTTTCAAGTGCCTCGTAAGAGCAATAGAGTCATACACTCCTCGGTGAAAAGCGTCACGAAGGAGCCATGCAATATTGAACTGGCCCGTCTGAAGAAAGAAGAAAACTGATTTTGGCAGTTTGAGACTTTCTGGTATGGTACTTTCGTGATGCTTTTTCGCAACGCTAGGAATTTTCTTTGTTAGGACAACACTCGAAGATGAATGGTACCTTGTCGGTTCTGTGATTTTTGAGTGAATTTTTTTTATCATTATTGCATGCTCCCTCTATCCCTACAATAGAGTCTACCAACTCTATGATTACAAAATTCCCCTAATTACAGGAAGTAAGTTTGAGGGCTACCCAGTACATATCAGACATTGTCAAGCTACAGCAGTTTCTTCATGACAAGTTTAACCATCGCCTGTACCAAAGTGAAGCTGCAAACAAAACCATTGGAGACTTCCAAAGGACATTGAGAGGTAATATCTCTATTTCAGATGTATACGTTGTATCACATAATGGTTATGGCATTTGTTTTTGTCTTTACAGAACCCCAGAAATCAAAGTTCTCTTCGATGCTGAAAGGTGTGTCCAGAGCATGGACTCTGGTGAGAGATAAGCTACTCTTCCATGGTACGTAAGTATCACACTCCGTAGAAACATATACATAATATTCAGCAAATGTATTATGTTCTAGAATAGTAACATCATTGCAGAATTCAGCATGGTCTGTGTGCTGACTATGCTCATGCGCACATGTTAATACCCACAGCATTTCCAGAAGTCATTTTCAGTCTCTGGAACCTCATTACATGTGGAAAATTGGAAATGATGTTTTGATTACCACTAGGTCAAAGTGTTTTCGGGCATAGACACTTTGATAGGGGTGAAGTATTGTAATGACAAGTAGCAATACAGCCAATTGAACATTTTGTGAAGTCAAAAGTGTGACAAGTGTGTAGAAGTACTTCCCATGACTCGTACTGTAAGGGGCGAAAAACTTCCAAATTTGTAGGCTACTATCTATCTTCCAGATTGAGTTACATACATAAGTAATGTATAATAAGTGGCTTTTGTCTGTCCTCAATTTTCCATAGAGAGTCTTGACAACAGCTTCCTAGACTTGAAACAACATTGGAGGTTCATGCAAACAATTCAAGGAGATAACACATCATGGGACCAGAATGCACTTACCATTGGTTGCTGTTTTAGTGCTAGGTTTGGAGTGGGTTAACTTTGTTAACCCTCTAACCACCATTGGCTGCAAAAGCCGTCATGAGCTTCATGATGTCACTTCCGGCAATGTCCTTGGGAGATATGTTGCTAATGAAGAGAGCATGGCTGTGTCTGTCGGAGCTCGGTGTGAAATTCTCTTGTACATGGAATTCAAAACACTCCTCACCTTGTAGGGCTTCCAATAATAGCTAGAGCAGGCTAGTATTGCCTGAGCGAATAGTGCGGGTAGAGTTACAGATGTACTTAGGATGGCTGACAGATGAATACTGTAGTGTTGCGAAAGAGTGTCCATGTGGGGTGCATCTTCCATAGTCATGGGTAGTGTTTCTGCATTCATCTAATAAAGAGCTCCTGTCTTTGTGGTTTGCAATAGTGCATCGTTGGCTAGCATCCACAACTTGGAAGGATGCCAGAGCAGTCTCAGAAGTTCGGTAGCTGCACTCAGCCAGAATTCTGTTTTAGTCTGTAGAGCCTTCAGTACACCTGGTAATTTTGAAAGCCAATCATGTTGAGACGAAACTGTACAGCTACCTGGGTATGATTTGTTTTACATTGCTTCAGTGCACTTGTACCAACACTTACTCTTGAGTGCCCAACACTATCTCGTGAGACTGGTGGGTGACCACACACAGGGATTGAGCTGAAAGTTGGGGCTAGGTGCTCTTTCATGACACTATGCCAGTGTCAGACAGAAATCAAGTTTTTAGATAATGTTTAGCTCTCACCTTCATCGTGTGACAGCTAGCTACACACGTAAGACAAACTGAAGCAACAATACGAATCTGAGAAATAGCCAAGTCTGAAAGAAAACAGCTAGGCACAGTACATTATAACATTATCGGCAGAATCAATAGCTACATACACTGTACAATCGATCCATATTGCTACGTATCACTCAGTATGCAGCTAGGTTTTGTTGAGATGAAGGACCTCTCTCGCTGTTAGGGTTTGACCAGTCTAGCCACTAGCCCCTCTCCACCTGGCCAGTCAAGCGGGTGCGCGATTGCGTTTCAACTGACCAATCAGATCTCACTGAAGTGATTCGTTCCAATTAAACCGAGTCGTTCGCGTGTGATCAGCCCGGCGGAGAGCGTCTAATAGCCTACACTTGAGCTAAACTAGTCCAACCTGGATGCCTCCAAGCGTACAGAAGTCGTCCTCAACTCTAGCTGGCACTTCACCGGTTCACAGGTACATGTAATTGGCATTCCAGAGAAACATGATCAAGTGCAATGTTTGCTAGACCCTCTCCGCCCTCCGCACGCGGCTTTGTCGCACACCCGCTTGATCGGCCGGGCGGAGAGGGGCTAGTGGCTAGACTAGGGATTGACCCACGTTGAATTTATTTGTGTGTTTATGGTTGAGTATTCCACGTATAAGTATGTAAAACCCTGAGATCAATTCACTCTTGTGGGTTCAAAAGTACTGAATGGCACTCACCATACTTGTGCACTATGTGGGGAAGCCCCTGTACCTTGATTAATACCGTTAGCTCGTTTTTGACCATGCCAGAATCATATTCGACTTCTAACCGTAACTGCCACATATAGTGCATGCAGCAACATTAGAACGGCTCCACCCTTTTCAAGTCTGATTTTGTGAATTTTAAAAACCTGCTCATATTTCCTTCAGCTCGATTTCCCTTGGAAGAAAAGCACATTGTTGCAGAAATCACTCCAGATACACCACTGGTACACCTACTTCCAACCACAACTGGTGCTGGAGTTTGTACTACAGTGCTGATTGACTACCTTGTTCAAGTTCACAACAGCTTTGTTTCTAGATGCAGACAGATGATGAGTGAAATGCAAGAGAGGTTTGTTCCAATCAGTAATAGGTGATTTTGGGTGCTAAACCTGTATCCCAAAGTACTTTTCATGTAGTATGCATGCACCCACTTGAAAGAAGGATAAAGCTTGTGTGGTAAAGCTTGTGTCAAAGGTCATTGCTCAACAATGCATATTTGATGTGAGACTATATAATAGTATGTAGCTGTCCTGCACATGTACTCACGGCTGGTTTTACAAATATAGTAACTACCACCACCAGTAGGTTTAGTGCATATACACCACCAGGGCTTCGCCAGAGTGGTGTGTGCACTAGTGGTGCAGAGGAGGACGGCCAAGGTTGACCTTTGCTAATCAGGTCTCATTAAAGTCACGTGTAATCCGATAATATAGATTATGTAATGAATGTTAAGTACAGTACTTCCATAGACAATGTTTTGACAGTTTTCAACATCGAGCCCCGACGCAATCACCTGGAATATCGACTCACAGGGAAGCGTAGGCATCTGTTGTCAATATAAAGGCCGAGCCCTTCAAGATTCAGCTGAGGTATGGCAGAAATGAGTGGAAGTAGTCTCACGGTTCAGACGGTCCCCACGCGCGCCGCAAATGTCGGCCCTGCGAGACTAGAGTGGAGGTTCGGGGCCGTCTCGTCCATTTGCAAAGCGCGTTCGAGGATTGCCAACTGGGAGCACTCCACAGCAGCCCCAGAAACGGACTTCTCACCATACAGCTATTTGCAATAACTTTTAATAACCGTCCACTGTCACATGGCAGAAAGGTAATAATTACTCGTGACGTATGCAGTGGCCAACCTCCTCTGCTAGTGGTGTATGCACTAAACCTACAAGTGGGAGAGTGGGAGGAGTATAACCGGTTTGACAGTCTTCACTGTGGTGTATGAGGCTAATTGTGGTGTATGGTGGGATGCTGAGTCAGCCATACACCCTCAAACCACACAGTGTACTTAGTCTTCCTGGGAATACACTACATGCTGTACCTTTGATCTGTATGGCTTCCATGGTACAAGGTGAATGTGAAGAGGTTGTCAGTATTTGGAACCTTGAGGTACCAGAAATGTACTGATCAGGTGCACCAGAGCCGGTCCCGCAGGTCCTGCGGCCGCCAGACCAATGCTGACCAAGCGCTTATTTAAAATTCTACAGTGGTCAGCGTTTGCGTGATTACAGAATCACAAACTGAACCCTTATGAATAATACGATTTTCTGGCCTGAATAAGCAGTGGCCTTTACACGTTCCTAATTATGGTGAGGCATCATACTCTGCGAGCGCAGACAAGCGACAATTCGCCCACTAGTCTACGATGCCCAGCTATACCCCGTAATATGTGCACGACTGCTCATGAATAATTAATGTTACTTTCAAAAAATTGGGCGTGCTTCGCGAGCCCACCCTCGCCAGACCAACACTAATTTGCTTCCAACGCCCCTGCTAATGGTGGTAAGACTATCTGTGTGGGCAGTATCCAGAGGAGTATAGGGTGCTGATTCCGCTGGTGGCTACACTGACTGTAGGATCTTGTCAACAGTTGGTACACTCATGGTTTTCAGAACTAGGACAGTTACAGCTCTCTGGTTCTCAGCACAGCGTTGTTAATGTTAACGTTCAGCTAGGATTTAGCAGCGGAGGATAACAATCCTCTTAAAAGGACCACCCACACAGAATCAGGGTCAGATCAGAGGGGGGGGGGGCTCATTATAGATCCCCCTTTCCCTGATTGATTCCGGGTATGCCTATGGGCACGCCCTATAGTTTACTATAATACGTGCTAACTGTACAATCACAATACTGAGAAAAGACACTGCAAGCAGTAGCAGGGCAGTGGAAAGCACCAAGTTACGATGAGAACACTTCCTATCGATCCTGACAACTGTAACGTTGACGGTGAGAACATTTTCCGCGCTTCGCACAACGGTTTCTGCTAACACTTTCATATAAAAGACGCAGCTGCAGGGAAGCAGAAAAACAGTTGATCTAGCTAGCAGAGTAGTGGAAAGCAACCAGAAGTTACGATGAGAGCCCTTCCTGATGACTTTTTTTTTCTGCACTTCATGGTTTTTGAAAGCACCTCCAGTGTGATACTGACTTCGAGGAAGCTACACCCCCCCCCCCCCCCCCCCCCCCCCCCCCCCCCCCCCCCATACGTTTTCCTTGATCCGCCCCTGAGAATACCCTGTCAAACATCCTTACAGTGACCACTTCTACATAATATTATAGCACAAGCCATACTATGAATTCTTTGATTTGCAGGAGAATTGTCTGGGACCCTCTTAGAATCTCTGTTGTCCATGTTCACCGATGCCACCTCATTGACTATGAGAGGCACATCCTGTCGGTAGTGTTTTCCCACTGTCACCGTACACTGAGGGTGGGCAAGGGTGAGGATGTCAAGTATGATCTTGAAGCCTTGGAGCAGCACCTAGTCAGCAGGTTCATTGCTGGAAAGCCGATTATTAACCTGGAGATCCCTCTTGTACTCTACCACTCCGATGTGTACACTGCAGAGAGGTTTGCTGCAATTCAGAAACATGTTAAGCCTCAGGTAAAAAGACTGACTGAGACCTAGAGGTTGGTTGTTGTTATAGTTTAATGCTGTTCATTCCTGATAGATTGAATTGTCATCAGAAGAAAAGAAATCAATTGTCGAGAAGTTACACTTTGAAAGTCAAAATGTTCACCAGGTGCTGGATGTTGTCAACACTGTCTTGGGGTTCCTAGCGTCTGGAGGGGGACAGTCAGCCAAACCATTTGTTGAATATGTTGATAGTGTTCTAAAGATGGAATGCCCATTCAGTCAGGTTTGTTACACAACTGTGCAGTGTAGCTAGTTTACTTTACTAAGATTATTAACACTGAACACCTGCTGTTAAATTTTGTTTCTTCAGGCTCTCAAGTGTTGCACGTTAGGGCACATCATATCCTTGTGGAAGGTCCTCTCAGTAGAGCTTGCAACACAACTCATTCTTCATGGAGAGGTGCCTAATAGCATTTGTTACATGCATGGAAACACTGAGCATATAAGCTGCGCAAATTAACAATTCACTGTGTTATGTAGAACAGCCTTGTTCCCTTTGTAAAAAACCAAGAATGGTACCATGGACCTATTAAATGCTTTGAGACGTGAAGTTTTATCCTCTTAGCTATGATGAATGTACAGTTGAGATGATACAATGTGTGCCTTGTAATAGAGCTAGAGTTGTCATTAACTTGGACTGTCCATCCCACTGTATTATACGCCATCTCCCAATCAACAGGAACCATTTGATACTTTCAAGCCAGAGTTCATGGTAGAATTGCAGTTCAGTTCAGAGAAGAAGCAATTAGAAGATGGTCTTGGCCGTTGGAGGGCTCGTGATCGCATGGAGTTTCTGGAAACTCTGTATGAATTTATTGAGCTTCATGTCAGGCACTGTGAACTGCATGAGAAGAAACACCCGTAAGTTGAATGTAACCTTCCACTTCCTCCAAATAATAATTAGGTGGTGGAAACTATGCTCCTGGTAGCCGGTGAATCATCGCCCAGATGATGGTCGGATTGATACATAGCTATAGCAGATAACGATGGGCTTGCTCTAATCAGTTAGCTAACACACATGGAATAAACTGGCAACTGGCAACTGTACTCCCGGTAGCTAAGTGCAACAGACTTACCTCTTAGGATGTAGCCTCGGGCCTTCCTCTCACCTTTTGGATACCTCAGCTGACTCTGATTGCATCCACAACCAAACTGGACTTGTAGTTACAATTAACACTGACCTTACATTAGCAATGGCGGGTGAACGGGTAGACAGTGGAGGACAACAATGCTTCCAACTCTGCCACCCGTAAGGTGCATTTCAGCACAGTTATTATACATTTGGGTCAGTGCATGACGGTGATCATGTTTCCTGCGAGCTGTGAGGTTTGATTATTACTTGACACAATTTTCCCCCTACCAGGAGTGTAATAAATCAATACATGGATAATAACTATCCCATGTAAACCAGTTTATGGCTCCAGGCTCATTATTTTTGTGTCATAAACTTGAAACAGCTGATGGGGTATGGGTAGCTAAGCACAAAAATAGTAGGTATTACCACCAACTCGGCAGGTTAACAGCATGAACTTGTGAGTAGTACCATTGTTGGGAACTCATGAGTAAGTCATTAAGGTGGCACCTACCCCTTTACGTTAGGTTACTTTTATCCGTCAGGGCGCCCCAACAGTTAAAGGTAACCTAACATAAAGAGGTATATGCCACCTTAACACAGCCTGTTGGATTAGCCAATGGCCCTCCCCTAGCACGTAGGTGTAATTTCATTAATAAAGTGATTTATAGTAGCCATTGCAGGAAGACATTGCTTGTTCATACGTAGTGGATAGCTTCAATGTATAATTATGTCGCATGTCCTTTACAACAGCCTACCTGGACCTTAACTACATGTATGCACAGAGTGGGATGTCTCCCACAGGGAGACAGCTCATGGCTGAATTTCTTCTTAGGTACGGTATTGAAGTGCCCTGACCATTCCTGTACTTCTGCAACTTTATTTTATCCAGTTTGCTTGTTCACTGTAGGCTCGTTGATCACTTGGATGCCTACTTAGAGAGACATGGCAGATCTCTACGTATTCAGCAAGAGCGAAAGGGATTTCCAGCCACAATTACACTAGGGAAAGCAATTGCAACGTGGAAGTATGTGGCTGAACTTGATTATAAACGCAAACAGGAAATACATCACTAACTAGATAGCATTACACCTGGCTACTCTTTAGACTACTTCATATTAATGTACTTCTGTAGAGGAATTACCCTTTTTAGCTATAATTATAGTAAATTCATGACCACTCAAATTTACTGGTTCCTAAGTGGACCATTGCAATGCTGTCTATCACGTGTATCATGTGTAATACAAGTTACTGTATTGTGTGAAAATTCAAAGTTTACTTTGACACCAGTCTGACTTGGTTTACTGCTGTACAATTCTGGACTATGCAGCTAGGGAACCTAGAGGGCAAGGGGAGGCCATCGGTTGGTAGAATGCAAGTTGTAATGGTACACCTTTTTGTGACATTGTACAATACCTCATGAGCTAGCTAGCTCCATGTCTGGTTTACCATCCTCAGTCTATAGACCATATGGAACCTCCCTGCCAACAAGCTGATGAGACCCCTCAATATAATTATAGGTCCACACCGCTTAAATTATATAGTCTGTATTCATAATAATTATAAACAGACAATTAAGATTCAAAATCAAAGATGCAGCACAAAATTGTGGGTACCTGTGAAAGCCGGAACGCAGGAACGCGGAACGGAACGCGGAACGGAAGTAAAATGCGGGCCGCGCGCTATCATCACGCGCAGGGCGTCTTTATTCACTGGAATGGACTGGACTTACCCAAAAATCTGTTTTCCAGTGTAGGACAGAAGCTAAGCATACTTATTTATTCACTAAAGTTGCTTGCATAGCCTGCTTTCGTGTCTTTCCTCGAGTCGGTAGAGGTCAAAGGTCACGTGCATATTTAATGAGCTTCAGCAAAATGCTCTCCAGTCAGTCGTGGATGATAGAGGAATATCATTTTCTGTTTTCTATGCTTCAGCAAACGGCTGGAGTTCGATGTCTGCGGTAAATAAGTGCTCTTCTAATCTTTTCATTGAAGCTCATTAAATATGCACGTGACCTTTGACCTCTACCGACTCGAGGAAAGACACGAAAGCAGGCTCTGCAAGCAACTTTAGTGAATAAATAAGTATGCTTAGCTTCTGTCCTACACTGAAAAACAGATTTTTGGGTGAGTCCAGTCCAGTCCAGTGAATAAAGACGCCCTCCGCGTACGGTGCAAGTGATGATAGCGCGCGGCCCGCATTTTACTTCCGTTCCGCGTTCCGTTCCGCGTTCCGTTCCGCGTTCCTGCGTTCCGGCTTTCACAGGTACCCCAAAATTGTTGACAAGAAGTCTGGTAGCTGACACATACATGTCTGCAGAAGAATTCTCTTGACTGCTGAACTGCAATACAACGTTACTACATATCCATGGATGTGAGGGGCAATCTTCTGCCTGCAGGTCATGCTGCACTCCGGGTCTCCGACACTGGCCTGGTTTGGCACAGTATAATATAACGGTCACTATTAGCCACATCATTGTCTGGCCCTGACTCCTGAGGAAAGAGGGGAAGGAGTACAGACTGAAGACCGCCTCAAGTGCTAAGCTGTATTTCAGTGTGCAAGCGTGTGCATGCATGACTGTGTGTGTGTGTATGCGACGATTATGTGTGTGCAAGTGTGTGTTGTGTGTGCATGTGTGTTGTGTGTGCATGTACATGTACGCAGCATTTGTGTCGAGTTGAAGCCTGCAGCTCATCAGACTTATGAGAGCTTACGAGGTTGGCACTGCCAGTGGTAGAGGCTTCTGAGGGGGTGGAGTGATGGGAGAGAACGTACCACTGGAATCTTCTTCAACTCTCTCATACGCAGCCTTCTGCTGCCTCCAGCTAGGTCTAATGGGCAGAATAGGATGGAGATCGAGTCAATAACAGAATAGGTCATCCTAGTTACATGCACCATAAATATGATTAGGATGGAGGAGAACAGACCCATGGCTACATACACCATGAATATCATTAGTTGCAAAGCAAAGCTGCACTGGAGTCCAGCTAGCATATCTGCTACTATAGGTCAGAGGACCAATCGCAGAACAGGCCCATGGGACATCACTACCAATTATAATACTACACCACTCTCTTGCAAAAGAGCACCCACCCCCAATGTTGGCTGTATAGGTTCAAAGTTTACTTGAATGAGGGCCCACCCTTGCACTAGTATCGTACAATTCGTATGACAGACAATGGAGCACATTCATCAAGATGTTCTATGTGTATAAGGAACTTTTGCTTGCAGAAAGTCTCTTTGAGTTTATGCTATGTGTGTTGCCTTGCCTGTGAAGACAAATATATATACATGGGACCTCCACGCAGGACCTCATCAAGTGCTTGATGGCAGTAAAGACAACGTAGTGAGCAGTGATACTGCATGCTAGCGACTCCAGCAATGTAGATGTGCTGGGGAGGGCTCTGAAGCACACACACTTACTGCTACATACGTAAACAAAAGTTGGTGCTCTTTTGGGGTTGAAAGTGGAAACCCATGTTCAGTAAGCATGAAAGGTGCACACTGCCCAGCCATCGCAAATTGCATCATGTGGTCTCATACCTTCCTTTTCTGTTTCATGCTTCTCCATTAGGTTTTCCTGCATCTTGATGTGCACGAGTGAGAACAAGGAAGGAGAAGGAGAAAAGAAGGAGGTGGAGGAGGAGGCGGGAGGGCAAGGAGGAGGAGGAGGAGGAGGAGGAGGAGGAGGAAGATGAAGAGGAGGAGGAGGTTCTATGTAGGCAGGTGTTGGATGCAAGCTTTGGTTGGGGAGAGAGAATAATCCACAGAAAAAGATTCTGGGATTCAAACCCAAGACCTTCGAGTACTAGTCAGATGCTCTTACCTTACAGGAGGATGAAGAGGAGAGGGAATGCAGTGAGGGGGAGGAAGGAGGAGGAGGGGGGGGAGGGGGAGGAGGAAAGGGGAAGCAGCAGCAGAGGTGAGGAAGAGAAGAAAGGGTTGTGAGTTCAAATCCTCCTTGTTTTCTTGTACATAATCAAATTTCCCTAAAAACCAATTACAGACTTCAAATTTCACTCACTAGTCATGAGCTCATTGAGTGAAATCCCCCTCCCTCAGTGGCCAGGGCAACTCAGTCAGAAAAGATGGTTGTTCCCAAGGAGGATATGAGCACCGTGTTGTAGCTGGACCCTCTCAGTAACAGGTTGGACATTCACAAGGGGTCAGAGAGGAAGGGAGGGATGGAGAGGGGCAGGGTGAAAGGGAAGGAGGGACAGAGGGAGGGAGGGAAGGGGATGTTGAGCAGTTGCAGGATGATACGGTCAGATGCCTACTTTGCTCTCATCATTGGAGTGAAGAAGATCTCTCCGTCCACAATCTCGATAATACAATGTTCATTCGCAATACCCTACACAACCTACCTGCATCAGTTCCTACCAATAAAGCAGAATCTATCAGTAGCCAAGCCAAAAAAGCTGTTGGTAGCTGCATTCCGGATGTTACCTTGAGGCAATAAACGAGCAGTTCATTCATGGAGGATCTGCATTAAGGTAGTACTTGTCCGCCTGCACTCCGATACCCGAGGGTTGCACCGAGATCCCCATGTTCTCCAGCGCTTTCTGACACTCCTACATGGAAGATGGGGAGAAGGGAGGGGGAGAACAGAGAGGGAGGGAAGGAAGGAGAGAACAGTGGGGAAGGGTGGATTGGACAAAAGCTTGGAATGTTCCATGCACAAGCGACTTCAATGCATGGTGGAAAATCCAAGCCTTAGTATACTACAGTGCATCACAGTAAACTATAGCACCACTACAATTATACCTCTGCGTCTCAAGAAGATTCTGCTCCCAGCTTTGGCACATTTATCCTATGAAGTCCTCGCTGATTCTCTGCTTAATTCTCCATCAGCTCGCTTAATTCTGTGGCACCAATACCACCTCCCTCTCCTCCTGTTCCTCCCCCCATCATCTTCAGATGCAGCCGTTCCACTACCTTACAAAGCGCATGAATGATCTGCAGAAGAGAGATGGGGAAGAATTCCGGAAATCTAATGGGGGAGGGACACTGTTGCCAAATACAAGCTTCTTACATGCATAGTGCAGGGTTGAGAAAGTTTCCTCATACAGAGGCTGGACTGACAGACGCCACCATCACAAGGGGGTGACAGTCCATAGACGCCATAGTCAGAGCTGCGACCGGGCATATCAGCGTATCTTGACCCCGTATACTAAGGAAGGGGTGGAGTCGCTATGCATTCTTCCGTATCAAGTGGTCAACGGCTGAAATACAGCGCTGTCAAACGGTCAAGTGTCTTTTGCAATGTAGTCAAGTGGTCAAGCAGCAAAAATGACAGTCAAGACTTCTTCACCCCGGTCGCAGCTCTGACTATGGCGTCAATGGGAGTGTCACCCCCTTGCATCATTGTCTTGCTGTAGCCTCCCAGATTTGGTGTGCGCATGTGTGTGTGTGTGTGTGTGTGTGGGGGGGGGGGGGGGGGGGGGGGGGGGGGGGGTGCATTTTTCGTGTGCAGTGACTATAATCATGTGATACGCTCATACATGTACAAGCCATTATGTGACTAGAATCCAATGTCATGATACATGCATGCACACATACAAGCCATTACATCACTGTAGAATCCAATGTCATGCAATACACACATACAAGCCATTATGTGACTAGAATCTGGCAGGGGATGATTTATGGTGTTTATACTGCAGGTAGTAATTGCATTGCATTACGGGGTTTAAGTGCACTGCTCTGCTTCAGAGTCACTGTCCCAACTGGGCAACATGAGGCACGAGTAAGTAGAGTAGCAGATGGTGAGAGCAGCTGCTATAAAACAGACTCATCTCTGTGCAAAGTCATTCTGACTGCAAGGTTGTAACTGTTTTAGTTGCTAATACAGACAGCGATTTGAATGGCTGCCGGCTGTATTGTTTAACTCTTTACCAACCACAGATTCTGGAGGTCAGTTTTATAGCTTGTAATCTACTTAAACATACCCTAGATAAGGTTCCCATCGGTTTTCACGCTCAAAACTTCACACAGAACTGCACACAGCCATGCTTTCCCATTCGTGATTCTGACCACACCCACTCGTTAACGTGTACGCGATCAAGATGCTCGGGCGACGGTAACTCGCTCTAGCAGAAAAATCAGCCTTGAACACTGGAATTCGAGGCTCTGCAAGGTGAGACCACTGTTTTCTAGGCCCATTTATGCTTAAAACCCAAGAAATGGCCTACCCGGCTCCAACCAAGGGCTGTTCAAATCTGAGCCCATACACGGCCATGCTGTTTGCACCCTTCGGGTGCACCCACCCACCTCCCCCTGCCCCGCCCATTCTGCTGGCGCAGAGCCTATCTCCCAAGGACATTGCCGGATGTGACATCATGAAGGTGAAAGTCTCATGACGGCTTTTGCAGTCATTGGTTGGTAAAGGGTTAATGGGGATGCAAATAAAATTAAAACGGAGCTATTTAATGATATTCATGAGGATTCTGGCAGCCATTAGGGTCAGACCATGTCAAGTGTCAGCATACAACCAAAGTTAGCTACAGTTGGCTTCACAGGTACAGTGGCCATACCGACGGCATACAATGACACCCCCCAACAAACACAATAGTAATTAGGCTGTTAATGATATTCATGACCTACATAATGAGACCCATCACGGTCTCTGTCGGAGGTACAGTCAGGTACAGTTGGACAGAGATTCAGTGCTCGGTTCAGCTTCATCTTGCCTATCTCTTGACTGCTATCCTACATTTCAGCTGTTTTTTTCCCATGCCATTAAATGATGAAACCCACCAGGATTTAGATCCCCTTAGGCTGTGTAAACTCTGTACTATTCACACAAGGAGCCTGCAGCTATAACAATAAGAGTGTGCAACTGCCATATGGGTTCCACTACATAGACAATCAGTGTGGTCTACATGTACATGTACATAAGGCTGTGTAAACTCTGTAGTGGTGAAGTAGCCTCGTTCCCAGGCCTACCCCGTTTTTCTGTTCCCGTTTTTTCTGTTCTTTAGTTTCCGTTGGCAATAATACACGGATGTGGAAGGGCGTTTTTCGCCGCCCTTCCGCATCCGTGTATTATTGTCAACGGAAACTGAAGAACAGAAAAAACGGGGTAGGCCTGGGAACGAGGCTAGTGGTGAAGTAGTAGAACTCTTGCTGATATTTATAACAGAGCTGGGACGGGCTGGGCTATCAGCAGTGGACAGACTGTAGCAGAAGCCAATACAATTTTTCCACTGGAGGCACATCAAGTAGAGATTTTGTGTGGGCTTCAATGGGAAAATCAGGAGGTTATAACAGATTTACTTCAAATCTGGGATGGTGGCCAATGGGTGCAAGGTGTTGTTGTCATAGCAACAGAAAGCTGGAATTTCATCTTAGCAGAACAAGGTCTATTCCCGGTTAATTTATAGCCATCCTTAGCAGACGTGTGCTTTAAGAAAACCATTACATGTACATGAGTAATTAAGGATCGAAGACTGATTTCCCTAGCCTTGTTCCCGCACCGTTTTCGGTTGCACGCATGCCCCACATAGACGAGTTTGCTGTGAATTTTCGTTGTTTATGCCGTTTTCGGCTGTATGCATGAAACAGGAGCGCATTCGCCGCCTTTGGCGGCTCATGCGCTCCTGATGAAAGAATGCCATTCTTTTGTGTGTGCAACTGAAAACAGTGCGGGCCTGGGAACGAGGCTATGATTTCCCCACAAGATTATATATCAAACATCCAGAGTTACAGATCTTGGTCACGAAAAACCATCGTGAAAGTACCGCACCATAAAGTTGCCTTCTTCTTTCTTCAGACGGGCTAGTTCAAAACTGCCCGACTCTCTCACGATGGTTTTCACACAAAACAGCAGCATTTTAGATTGAGCAGTGCACGACCCCATCGCTTTTCACAACTTTGAAGTCTCACGAGGCACTTGAAACCGCCCATTCAATCACTTATCTACGACGCAACATTCTTCATTCGTACGCATGCGCACAGAGCAACTTTGACCTTTGAGCTCAAAATTGTGTACTGTCTGCAGAGTGAATGTTATCAAGTATGCTGCTGCAAAAATAAGAAAAACGTACAGAGATGTAGGGATAGAAGAACAACAGAAAGAAGGTAAGGGTGATGGCATCAGAATACAACCCCCTACATATCTTCTCATAATGTGGAAAGGTATGCAAGATGGTTGTATATGGATAGCAGAATGGCAAAAAGTAAGGAAACAAAGTAGGGGTAGGGATGACAGAATAAACAGTTCAGCCCCTACATATGTTTATCTACACGATTAGTGTTATGAAAAAGATGTCTGTAGGAGAGTTGAATACTGAACTGTTTTATGCCATCACCCCTACCTTGTTTCTTTACCTGTTCTGCTATCCCTACATCTCCATCCTTTTTGTCTTGGCACCGAAGTGCCGAGACACAATGCAGTGCTGGATGCGTAGGTACATACGTGGTACGTGGTACGTACGTACGTACGTACGTACGTCGCTTTTGTATTGCACCTGCGCAAGTGCAGCAACCTGCTAGTAGATCCTCAAAAAGTGATTATGGGTTTTGCTTGGCTGCTCATGAATCCATTTACCAAGACAGCTGTATATCAAAATCAGGACAATGAATACTCACTCATCTACAATGAATACTCACTCATCCCTACACAGTGTGCTGCACTCAGCCATCCCAAGTGCTACACACACTCAGCTCTTAGCTAACTAGCTACGTAGATAACTAGACGAATGCAGAACATTGTGGGGCGAGCCTGAGCGAGTATACATGCAGGTGCTGAATGTGCATGGAGCAGTTGCAAGTGCTGAATGTGCATGGAGCAGTTGCATGTGGTGAAATGTGCATGGTCCAGGAGCAGTTGCATGTGGTGAATGTGAATGGTCCAGGAGCAGTTGCATGTGGTGAATATGCATGGTCCAGGAGCAGTTGCATGTGGTGAAATGTGCATGGAGCAGTTGTATGTGGTGAATGTGCATGGTCCAGGAGCAGTTGCATGTGGTGAAATGTGCATGGAGCAGTTGCATGTGCATGTCATCAGAATGAGTCCGACAGAATTTATGACACTAAAAATATACTCGTGCACTTCACAGCGTTGAAGCAATCAGGCAGGTAGGTCCAGCTCCAGGAGCGGTCTCTGTCGGCCATGTCTTTGAGTTCCTCCGCGTTCTCTGCTGATGTAAGATCTGTGTCATGACTGGTCACAGTGAGTTTAGTGTTACCGAGTGCAGGCCAGTCAACTTCCCATCCTCTGGCGGTAGCTGATGCAGTCTAACAGGCACATCACACCGTCACGGTGATGGCTTATACTGAGCTATCATGCCCACCACGACGACATAGTAGCTTGTAAGTGTGCTCTGCATGGCAGGACATGCGCTGGCTCAATTGAAGCGCTCTCCCCGTCTTCATGAAATGCTTTAGCCACTCACCGCCCTGCTATAGTCTCCATCCTTGCAAGGCCTTGTTGAGGTAGACTGTTCGTAGTTCGCGTCTCAGTTGATCGATCACTAGACTACTGAGTGGACTCAGTTTGGAAATAACGCATGACGCAAGAACACGCAAAATACGAGCAGGAAGTGATTTACGGCACGACGTACGAAACATAATTGGGGCGAGCCTGAGCGAGCGAGCCCCACATAGACGAGTTTGCTGTAAATTTTCTATATATATACGAGGGGCAACCGCACTCCTGGTAGCCGCGATGCAACGGGTTGCGACTCGCCGTAGCGCAAGCTAAATATTGTAATTCGTTCCAATTAACGCACATGCCACGTGGCAATCACGATCGCGAGCAATGGCGACAAAAAGGAAGACAAGACATTACTACAGCACTCACAACTTAGCCAGCACGGTGAGTTTGGGCATGTAAGCGTCAGTGAACGACAGCGATCACGGCCGTGTTGTCAGAATCTTCGTGTGCCTTTCCTAAGAACGGTACTGCCACCGGAAGTCGAAGAGAGCGCTGGAGCAATGGCGACCACGGCGAGACAAAAGAGCTCATATCTCCACCACCATGGTGAGTTTCAGCACCAACTTTTTACATTCAGGTCAGGGCATGATAGCGATCACGGCGGTGTAGGCAGAATTTCTGTAGACCAAGCCTAAGTACTCAAACATTATTGGGGCGAGCGTGAGCGAGCCCCACATAGACGAGTTCAATGTGAATTTTCTTTATTTCTATATATATTTCTATATATCTATATATATATATATATATATATATATCGTACGTCGTGCCGTAAATCACTTCCTGCTCGTATTTTGCGTGTTCTTGCGTCATGCGTTATTTCCAAACTGAGTTCACTTCCTGCTCGTGCGTTGATATCGTCCAACTCAGACGCGAACTATGAACAGTCTACCTCAACAAGGCCTTGCAAGGATGGAGACTATAGTGGGGCGGTGAGTGGCTAAAGCATTTCATGAAGACGGGGAGAGCGCTTCAGTGAGACCAAGGGAGGTGATCCTCCTTGAACTCACAATCCCCTATAACTCGTCGCAGTCCCTTTCAAATGCTAAGCCATGCAACTGCTCAGAGGATGGGAAGTTGACTGCCCTGCACACGGTAACACTAAACTCACTGTGACCAGTCATGACAGATCTGGCATCAGCAGAGAACGAGGAAGTCATCCTTGGTGGCAACAACAGAGACAGAGACCGCTCCTGGACCTACCTGCCAGACTGCTTCAACGCTGTGAAGTGCATGCACGAGTGTCATAACTTCTGGTGTGATCTGTGTCGTTAAGTTGTGTTATGCTCCCCGTCAGACTCACATTCTGATGACATGCACATGCAACTGCTCCATGCACATTCAGCACAATGTCATGCAACTGTTCCATGCAAATTCAGCACCTGCATGTACTCGCTCACGCTCGCCCCACAATGTCCTGCATTCCCCTAGTATATATTATATTGGATTATTGGGGCGAGCGTGAGCGAGCCCCACATAGACGAGTTCAACGTGAATTTTCTTTATTTCTATATTTCTATATTTCTATATTTCTATATTTCTATATATATATCGTACGTCGTGCCGTAAATCACTTCCTGCTCTTATTTGCACGTTCACTTTTAAAATTATTGCAACGTACACGCTATAGCGCTAGCGCTACGTGGACGTACACTACTTTGCATGCAACGTACAAGCCACGTTGACTACTTTGCTATATGTGTGTAAAATCGTGATGGAGTCTACAACAAGCGTCCGGAACAAAGAAGAGAGACTTCGACGTAGGAGGGAACGAGAAAGGGCCCGCCGTGCTGCTGAAACAGCGGAAGAAAAGGAACGACGGCTGAGGCAGCGACGAGAGAGAGACAGAGCTAGGCGCGCTGCTCAAAACCGTGAGGAAAGGGAGTCCAGACTGGAGAGAATGAGAGCAGCCCAACAGGAGAGATTGGCAGTTGAGACTGCTGAAGAGAGAGACACCAGACTGGAGACACTGAGAGCAGCTCAACAGGAGAGATTGGCAGTTGAGACTGCTGAAGAGAGAGACACCAGGCTGGAGAGACTGAGAGAAGTTCACCAGGACAGAATGACAACTGAGACTGCTGAAGAGAGAGACACAAGACTGGAGAGAGTGAGAGCAGCTCAACAAGAGAGATTGGCAGTTGAGACTGCTGAAGAGAGAGACGTAAGATTAGAGAGACTGAGAGAAGTTCACCAGGACAGAATGACAACTGAGACTGCTGAAGAGAGAGACACAAGACTGGAGAGAGTGAGAGCAGCTCAACAAGAGAGATTGGCAGTTGAGACTGCTGAAGAGAGAGATGTAAGATTGGAGAGACTGAGAGAAGTTCACCAGGACAGAATGACAACTGAGACTGCTGAAGAGAGAGACGCCAGGCTGGAGAGAGTGAGAGCAGCTCAACAGGAGAGATTGGCAGTTGAGACTGCTGAAGAGAGAGATGTAAGATTGGAGAGACTGAGAGAAGTTCACCAGGACAGAATGACAACTGAGACTGCTGAAGAGAGAGACGCCAGGCTGGAGAGAGTGAGAGCAGCTCAACAGGAGAGATTGGCAGTTGAGACTGCTGAAGAGAGAGATGTAAGATTGGAGAGACTGAGAGAAGTTCACCAGGACAGAATGACAACTGAGACTGCTGAAGAGAGAGACGCCAGGCTGGAGAGAGTGAGAGCAGCTCAACAGGAGAGATTGGCAGTTGAGACTGCTGAAGACAGAGACGCCAGGCTGGAGAGAGTGAGAGCATCTAACCAGGACAGATACGATAGAGATGCCCACAGTGAGCGTTCTGTTCAGAGGAAAATGTTGAACTTTCACAATCAGATTGCATCACTGAATTGCCCACAGTGCACCACCTGCTGTGAGGGATTCCCTGGCCTCCGCTTTAGCTCTCATTCTGCTGAATGTATGCGTTGCAGCCAGGACAAGCACATCCCGAAACTGTATTCCCCTGCTAACAACATGGATCCAGGCCCCATTCCCCCCCAGCTGCAGGTTTGTGCATTCACATAGTCATTACCAGTCTTGTGAAACCTTGCATAATTATGATAGCAATTAACATGTACTGCCTCTCAGGGTTTGATATGATAACAATCAATACAAATTTAATTGTCATGCCATTTCCTCACAGGGTTTGACCCAGGTGGAAGAGATGTTGGTTTCTGCTGTGCTACCCATCATGTCATTGTATCGACTACCACATGGACAGTATGCCTACAGCGGGCATGTCATCAATCTACCACAAGATGTAGCCTGTTTTGCAAACTCCTTGCCTCGTCTTCCCAGTGAGCTCGACATCATCGTGATTAGGAAAGAAGGAGCTGACAACTCACACCGCGACTTTCGTGTTAGGAAGACTGTAGTGCTTTGTGCACTTCAGTGGTTGCTTGCCAACAACAAGTATTACCGTGGTGTTCGTCTCAACCCTGACGCCCTTGCTCTGCTGCCAGAAGATGGGAACCTGACTGGCCTGCACTCAGTGACGCTCAACACAACCAGTGATGACACAGAACTGCCATCTACACAGGAAGAGGAAGACCAATACAATGCCCACCTCTCAGCTTCTGTTGTTCCAATCACCACCCAACGAATGACTGAGCAAGAGACTGTCAGGCAGTCCGTGCAAGAGCGACAGTCTCACCAGCAACCAGCGACTCCTACACTGTCATGGCCTCCCAGTGGTAGTACTCCTGTCAATGAGTTCAACACTGAGGGATACATCTCGTGTGCCTTTCCCACGTTGTTTTCAACTGGTGCTGCTGACTTCATAGCTCCACGACCACTTCAAGTCACTGTCGGTAACTACTTCAAGCACCTCCTCTTGTACAAGGATGGTCGATTTGCCAGGCACCCTCGTTTTCGCTACTTTGCTCTCAACACAGAGATGCGCTGGCGGGCACTACAGGCAGGTCGCATCTACATTCGCCAGCACCCGCACGATGCTCAGCTTTCAGTCGAGGAACTCCGAGACATGGTCGGTCGTGAAGGGGAAGTCTTCTCCAACCGAGTGCTACACTACGCTTCCAGTCTGCGTGGAACAAGACACTACTGGTTCAGGCAGCGCAGCCGTCTCATTGCCATGGTTGACACACTTGGTTTGCCGACCATCTTTTTTACTCACAGCGCAGCTGATCTCCAATGGCCAGAGCTTGCACGACTCATCTGCCCGGACGACCCCGACTCCAGTTCCAGCCGCATCAAGGCCCTCCAGGAGAATCCCGCCATTGCTGACTGGTTCTTCCATCATCGCATCCAGAAGTTCATCGATGCTTTCTACGTTGGTGTTCTCGGTGCCACTGATTTCTGGTATCGCTTTGAGTGGCAGCACCGTGGCAGCCCTCACGTGCATGGCCTTGCCTGGCTTCCTGATGCACCCGACGTGGAACAGATTCTGGCCTCCTCTGATTCCAGCTCTCACGTAACAACAGAGTCTCTCATCCAGCATGTTGACAAGATTGTGAGCACAGTCAACCCAGCTGTTCTGCCTGATGGCAGCAACGTTGATGAAGCTCCACCTCCCAAGACTCACCCTCACATTTGCAACAAGCCCTACGCTGAGGTGGAGGACTTTGACCAAGACTTGGCCGACCTCATTGCCACATGCCAGCGCCACACTCGCTGCTCAGCAGCCTATTGTCTGCGTACTCGTGATGGCCAACAGAAATGCCGGTTTGGGTACCCAAAGCCTCTGCAGCCTGAAACAGCTCTCGTTATGGAGGATGGAGAACCTGTGCTGCTGACTGCACGAAATGATGGACTCCTCAACAGCTTCAACTCCGTTCAACTCTCTGCGTGGCGTGCCAATGTTGACATGCAGTACTGTGTGTCTCGTCACAAGGTCATCGAGTACTGTGCAAAGTATGCCACCAAGTGCGAGCCTCGCTCCCAACCACTGAAGGAGATCTTCAACACGATTGTGAGGAGCCTGAAGGAAGACAGCACCTCCCTGAAGGCTGTACAGAAGCTCCTCATTAGCAGCGTAGGAGAGAGGGATTTCTCAGCACAGGAGACCTGTCACCTCCTGCTCCAGCTTCCCATGTTCAGGGCTTCCCGCGATTTTGTCATGCTCAGCCTGGACGGGTCTCGTGCAGTGGAGCAACGCTTGGAAGAAGACCACCCAGCAACAACACCGTCAACACTGGACCACTACATCAGTCGACCAGTAACTCCGCAGTTTCAGAACATCACGCTGCTTCATTTCGTCCAGCACTTCACAATGCCTAAAGAGCCTGGCTCAGATCCATCCCGCAGGAGGAAGAAGGTTGTTGTCATTGTTCGGCCATACTGCTCTCCTGACCCACGTGGCTCCAAGTTTGAGCAGTACTGTCAGCAAAAACTCATGCTCCATGTGCCCTTCCGGCTTTTGAACGATCTTCTCGGTGACAACGAAACATTCAAAGCTGCATATGCCACCTTTCTACAATCTGGCAACATTCCACCTTCCCTTGAGGATGACATCCACAGACTCGAACAACTCCCTCAGCAGCCTTCAGAGAATACCAACACTGAGGTAAGTTGCAATGTGATTAGATGAGGAGGGACATTATACTTTCTGATGTTCACCTTATAATATTATTCTCCACCTCAGGAGCAGAGGGATGAACAGCACAGCCAGCTTCCATCCAGAGCTGTGGAAGAATGGATGCTCATCTGCCGTCACAATGCTGACCTACAGCCAAACACCAACTCTCAGGAGGGTGTGGACTGGACACAGGCAGCACAAGCCTACCCAAACCTGGAGGAAATGCCAACCTTCATTACCAGGCATCGTGATTCAGCTGGTGAACACTCCTTCACCACCTCTGCTAACCCTCAGCACCTGCAGGGCAAGCAGCTACAGGCCTACGCTCTTGTCCGAGAGCATGCCGAGGCTGAGGCCCCACCCCCACTCAGGATGATTGTCTCAGGAACAGCTGGGACTGGCAAGTCCTATCTCATTCACTGCCTGAGACTTCTCCTCAAGAATCGAGTACGTGTGGCAGCACCCACTGGTGTGGCAGCATTCAACATTGAAGGCCACACCCTTCACTGCCTCCTCAGCCTGCCCGTCAAAGGTGACTTCAAGGATTTAGAGGGAGAACGTCTTCATCAGATGCAGCAGTCCCTGGCAAACATGGAGTACCTCATCATCGATGAAATGTCCATGGTGGGGAGGAAGATTCTCGGTCAAGTTGACAAGCGTCTTCGTCAGGTGTTCCCCCATCATGCTGACACGCTGTTTGGAGGCTGCTCCTGTTTACTCTTTGGAGATTTCGGACAGCTACCTCCAGTGATGGATCTCCCCCTCTACACCACAGCAGCACGCTCTGACTTGTCTGACCTCGGCAGCACAGCCTATCACCTATTTGATCATGCTGTCGTCCTGAATCAGGTGATGCGTCAGTCTGGACAGAATCCCGCCCAAGTGCTGTTTCGCAATGTACTCCTTCGCCTCCGAAATGGTCGTCTGACAGAGGATGACTGGGAGCAGCTGATGGCGCAGACACCTGCTCGAGTACCTGATCTGGCACCCTTCAGTACCGCCCTTCACCTTCACCCCACTGTTGAAGCCGTCGTCGGACACAACGTCTCCAGGCTACATGCCAGCAGTCAGCCTATTGCTACAATCAAAGCAGTTCACACCGGACCAAATGCAGCCAAGGCCTCATCCGATGATGCAGGCGGTTTGGAATCAATCATCTGTTTAGCACATGGAGCTCGTGTGATGCTTACTGCCAACCTCTGGGTGGATATGGGACTCGTCAATGGCTCCATGGGAACAGTTGTGGCCATTTGCTATGGGAACAGTGGAGCTCCACCTCATCTGCCAGTTGCTGTCATGGTACGGTTTGATTCCTACAAAGGTCCCACACTCCCTGATGAAACTGTCCCCATCACCCCCGTCCGTCGCACTTGGTTTGCATCAGGTGCTTCGTGCTCACGGCTTCAACTCCCTCTCAAGCTGGCTTGGGCTGTCACCATCCACAAGGCTCTGGGCCTTACGTTGGATAAGGCCGTGATTGATGTTGGGAAGAAGGAGTTCTCCGCAGGATTAACATTCGTTGCTTGCTCTCGGGTACGGCACTTAGAAGACCTCCTTTTTGATCCTCCTTTTCCCTTCCAGCGTGTGGCAAATCTTGCCAACAGCCAGCGTTTGCAAGAAAGGCTTCTTGAGGACAGCAGGCTTCTCCTCATCGAAAGAAGCACGCTACCACATCATTCTTGCACTCTGCCATCGTCTCCCCCCTCCACCTCCTGCCCTCCTCCCATATGCATGGATCTGGACACTCTCCCTCCACCATCACCTCCATCTCCCACCCCCTCCTCTCCCACCATGGATATCCACAGTTTGTCTCCCTCTCCAACCCCCTCCCCTCCCGCCATGGATATCTACAGTTTGTCTCACTCTCCCACCCCCTCCCCTCCCGCCATGGATTTCCACACTCCCTCTCCACCATTGTCTCCCTCTTCAACCCCCACCATGGACCTCCGTTCTCCCTCTTCCACTCCCCATGGATTTCCACTCTTCAACATCTAGCCTTCAACATCTCACCAGTAAGTTTCATTGACAGCCATTTACTGTATTTTAGTCGTTATCCTTATAAGTTTCACATTTACCACACTACATCCTAAACCAGTCACTCTATTGCTCATCTCCCCACAATCATGCAGCCTATCAGTCCAATCCACCACTCCCACCGCCTCACCTCACCTCCTCCCCACATGGATCTCCATACTCCCTCTCCGCCAACATCTCTCTGCCATCCCCACACCTCTCCCCATGGACCTCCACACTCCCTGTCCATCCTCTCATGCATTTCAACACTTCTCCAACAGCATCTCCCACTTCCACCGCCTCTCCTCCCTCCATTGATCTTTGTCCTCTCCACCACCACCTCCGTCTCCCATCCCCTCTCCTCCTGTGGATCTCCGCCCTCCTCTTCCACCTCCATGCATCTCCCACTGCAAGTCCTCCCCCAGTGGCCTCCATTTCAACAGATAAGTATTCATTTTTAGTGTTTCCCATGTTCATGTTAGCTAGATAGATAGATAGATAGATAAGTGTTGTGCATGGAACAATCTATTTGTTTTGCTAGATCGATCTCCTGCACCCCAACCCTGCACGACCCTGCATTTCAACCCACATCTCATCCCACCGCTACCCTGCACATCTCATCTCATCCCTGCCCTGCACATCTCATCCCACCGCTGCCCTGCACATCTCATCCCATCCCTCAAGACCTGCCAAGAGAAGATTTGAAGACCTGCCAAGAGAAGATTGAAGACCTGCCAAGAGAAGATTTGAAGACCTGCCAAGAGAAGAGTGAAGACACCCCCAATGATGAATTCTAGTGTTGGTTTATGTTGGTTGCTTGACGCACCCACCGACAGGTGGTTTGATGAGTCGCTGATAGCTCCCAATACTTACCATAACAAGTCGGTTGGTTCATGTTGGTTGCTTGAAGCACCCACCCTCGGGTGGTTTGATGAGTCGCTGATAGCTTCCGATACGTACCACAACCGTTACCTAGATCTGAGGGGGAAGCCATCCCATCCCTCAAGACCTGCCAAGAGAAGATTTGAAGACCTGCCAAGAGAAGATTGAAGACCTGCCAAGAGAAGATTTGAAGACCTGCCAAGAGAAGAGTGAAGACCCCCCCAATGATGAATTCTAGTGTTGGTATATGTTGGTTGCTTGACGCACCCACCGACAGGTGGTTTGATGAGTCGCTGATAGCTCCCAATACTTACCATAACAAGTCGGTTGGTTCATGTTGGTTGCTTGAAGCACCCACCCTCGGGTGGTTTGATGAGTCGCTGATAGCTTCCGATACGTACCACAACCGTTACCTAGATCTGAGGGGGAAGCCGACCCTTGTGGTCTGATGTCTCTGCCGACCCTTGTGGTCTGATGTCTGTCCCCGATAGCCAGCCGACCCTTGTGGTCTGATGCTCTTGCAGGCCCTGATGGCCAGCCAACCCCAGTGTCTCTTCCAGTGTTTTGTCCCACATGCACTCTGCACACACACACACATGCACACACACACGCACACACACACACACGCACGCACACACATGCACACACAGGCACACACAGGCACACACACACACACACGTGTCGTTGAATTCTGCATCGATCTATATTTCATGTACATGTATGCACACCTCACCATATATGCAATCACGCAAACAGGTTGAGATAGATAGATAAATGTTGTGCATGTTTGTAACAATCTATTTCTTTTGCTAGATGGAGCTCCTGACCCCAACCCTGCACGACCCTGCATTCAACCCTGCCCTACGCATCTGAACCCAACCCAACCCTGCCCTGCACATCTCAACGCAACCCTGCATGCACTGCACATCTCAGCCCAACCTGCCCTGCACATCTCATCCCAACCCTTCCCTGCGCATCTCATCCCAACCCTTCCCTGCGCATCTCATCCCAGCCCAAGCCAACCTGACCTGTCCCAGTGACCCATCCCGCAGCGATTGGATGAAGAGACTCTGTTTGTTTGTCCCACATGCACCTCTGTTCATGCTCTGCACACACACATTTGTTGAATTCTGCATGCATTTACGTGTACGCACAAACCAATAGGCCTCACCCATACACGCAATCATCACGCAAACAGGGTGAGTGGGGTGGATGAGTACTCCCTCCGCGTGGGCCACCCTGGGATTTCGATTCAATCGAAATGCTAATGTACTCTGAGTATATCAAGTTGATAACTAACCAGTCCCAGTGGTTTTACATAAAGTGGGGAGGCGTAAGTCCAATAAGGCTGAGTTCAAAGTACGTCTCGTAATAGGACGTAGCTACTACGTTGTGACTTAGTGTGGAGACGTAAGAGTGTTGCTGATACAGGATGCAAGGAGCAAAAGCCTTAAGTTGTGAACTGTGCATAAGTTTCAACATCAACAGGACACTCTCCTGAGGTCTGACACAGCAGTACTTCTATCATTGTATTACGCATTACCAGCAATCATTGGTGTATTGTCAGCTACCCTCATGATCACTCAATTTCTCTATTGTTTATCGTGTTGTAATGTGCACGCAGATCAACATTTCATTTCGAGCCGTCAAGTGCATGAATTATGAAATTATACTACGCGCTACGAAACAATGGTTAACAGCCAGGGCATTACTAAAGCCTGCCCTGGCCCGAACCATTGTTTCTTCGCTGCGCATCACGTTCGTTTATTTACTGGACGCACGAATATGTCAGTTCCCGTGCTCCAACTACTCCACGTTCTGTACGTGCTCTCGCTCACGCTCGCCCCACAATGTCGTGCATTCGCCTAGTATTATATTACGCGGCACAATTTTTCCTATACCAGGAGTGTAATATATATGTATCGTACGTCGTGCCGTAAATCACTTCCTGGTCGTATTTTGCGTGTTCTTGCGTCATGCGTTATTTCCAACCTGAGTTCACTTCCTGCACACTCGTGCGTTGATATCATGATGTCGCGCCGGTCTAAATGAGACGCGAACTACGAACAGTCTACCTCAACAAGGCCTTGCAAGGATGGAGACTATAGCGGGGCGGTGAGTGGCTAACAGAGACCGCTCCTGGACCTGGACCTACCTGCCAGACTGCTTCAAGTGCACGAAATCAATGATTAGTGCGGTCAACTTTCTCTGGTGTGATCTGTGTCTGTGTCCTTAACTACTCTCCGTCAGACTCACATTCTGATGACATGCACATGCAACTGCTCCATGCACATTCAGTACCTGCATGTACTCGCTCAGGCTCGCCCCACAATGTTCTGCATTCGTCTAGTATATATATATATATAGAAAATTCACAGCAAAGTCGTCTACGTGGGGCTCGCTCAGGCTCGCCCCAATTACCCCATGCGCATGCGCAGCAGGGGGTAGAGTGATTGGTTTGTCTGTCAGTCAGTCTGTCCGTCCAAGCGGTCTGAGCAGCGTCAGAATTCAGAAAATACTAGCGTCTACATAACTCACAAACCAGAGATCTATTCGAGAGCCTGAGAAAAGCTGCGTGAAATTTGTGCTTCTAATTTATACAACTTGACCATACCCTATTTCTACCATTACTGCCACAACTTACGGTATCTCATTCTGCATGCTGACATTGCTGTAAATCGTGGCTAGCTCATCGTGCATGCTATATGAATAATCGGTGGTAGGCCTATAGTTGTCAAGTCAAGGAAGTATACTAGCATGCATGATGATTGTGCAATCACCATGCAGTTGCAGTGTATGATGCTGAGAAAGATGACACGGAAGTGGAAAGCAGTAACAGGGCAGTAAAGTTGCGCACTGGGTACATGCTCTGCTGAGCACCTCTAGTTGCTGAAAGAATTGGTCAAGGTGTTGTTCTCTAGGTCCATAAACGTATGAATTAAAACGGCCCAACTGGCTCTGACTAAACATCAAGCCCAGACACGACCATACTTCTTTCACCCTTTGGGTGAACATTCCCCTGACCCACCCCTTGCTCACACAGAACCTCCAAGGATACTGACGCTGACTTCAGCTGAAAGTCTCATAGCTAACAGGTTTTGCAGTCTTAAAGGGTTAAACAGCTGCCATGTCCTCTGCATGATTTAAGTCGTGCCGAGACGCATCAAGTCTTTTAAAGACACTGCTACATGTACACTTTGGAACTTCCAGTGTGCAACAAGAAATACAGTTGCAATTGAAATCAAAGCAACCATGCTTTGCATTTGAGCCCCACCTACACCAGGCAGTCAGTTGTGACTTGTGACTGAAATACGTGATGGAATAATGCCTGGGAATGCTATTAAATACCTTCAGCAGCCATTTGAATCTCAGTAAGGGTTGTAGGAGTTCTTTGGCTTCTCGCCAGGAGACTGCAAGGGGAAGGTTTGACGCACATGTACATTGGTAGACAGCTCACAAGAAATGAACACACTGGTACAAGGGGTGATCACATAGCCTCGTACCCAGGCCCACACGCGGAACACGGAAGAGGGCCTTGTGACACTTGGCAAAATTCCCGTATGTGCACAGTCAGCATAACTGCGTAAGCGATTACATTCCTTACTTGGATGCATTCGAAATCACGTGGAAGGTAGCTGTTGGTGATGGCTAAGTACAAAGTCCTTGCCTAGGAGCGACCAGAGGTGAGTCTTGAAGGCTAGAACAGCGGTTCTATCAAACGGCTACACTTTTCACGGGGTAAGGAATGTAATTACTATGCAATAATTGGCAATGGACGAACGTGATTCGCCTACCCGAAATCAAGACTGCTGAGCTCAGCACATACGGGAATTTGCCAAGTGTCACAAGGCCCATGCACTTCCGCGTTTCGAGTGTGGGCCTGGGAACGAGGCTAGTGATCACATGGAAAGGAAGGGTGATCACATGGGAAGGAGGGGTGATCCCATTGGAAGGAGGGTGATCACGTGGGAAGGAGGGATGATCATGTGGGTGATCACATTGGAAGGAGGGTGATCACGTAGGAAGATCACGTGGGAAGGAGGGATGATCACATGGGAAGGAGGGGTGGTCACATGTGAAAGAGGGGTGATCACATTGGATGGAGGGGTGATCATGCGGGGATGATCACATGGGCAATAGGGTGGACCATATACCAGAGGGAAGGGTGATCACATTGGAAGGAGGGGTGGATCATATGGTAGGAGGGGTGATCACATGGGAAGGAGGGGTGATCATATGGGAAGGAGGGGTGATCACATGAGAAGGACGGGTGATCATGTGGGTGATCACATTGGAAGGAGGGTGATCACATAGGAAGATCAGTGGGAAGGAGTGATGATCACATGGGAAGGAGGGGTGATCACATGTGAAAGAGGGGTGATAACATTGGATGGAGGGGTGATCACGTGGAGGTGATCACATGGGAAATAGGGTGGACCATATACCAGAGGGGATCACATGGGAAGAAGTGGTCCTAGTTGTGGGTATGGCAATATTGTGAATCATTGGTGGCCATTAAATCATGACACTTGTATGGGTATCAAGATACACATGTACTGTGATGCCAATGATGCAGGAGCTGTGCACTACCAGGTGTTTATAGCTGCAAACACCAGTGCTTATCAAGTGCTACAGTCTTTGCTACCATCACAGTGGAATTCTGAATATCACCCACTCCTAGTCATGGGAAGTTGTTGGACACGTGGCCACAGATCATTGCCCATATCACAACCATGCATGTACATACAGCACTTATGGGAGTAGCCCCTAAAGAGTAATGTGATCATACACAGCAGTTGTCGTGGTACCATGCATGCACGTACAATATCGGTCAGACTTGAGATCACCAGACCAAGGGCAGTAAGGGACCTGGGTCAGGAGGGAAGTATGGTGGTAACTTATGATCTAATATGATGTAATGTAGCAACCATGATGTCACTGGAAATCACAACAGAGGGAGAGGTCAGGGATCTGAGTCCAGGGAACTGGTATAATATCAGCAATCATTATCACTATCTGATGATGATGATCGCTGAATAAGGATTGAAACGTTCAGGTAAAAATGAAGTGTCTACTCATCGGATAGTGTACAGAATGGTCACGGTAGTAGCCAACAGCTGGACTAGTACATTAATTTGTGCATTGCTCCGATGCACTGACAGCCTTATGTGATAGTGTCTTGGGCAAAGAGCATCAGTTCTGGGTCCCACATTTACACAGGATCAAGGTCAAAGTGCGAAGGTTGCACTAGTCCCGCCCACGGAACACCCTACTTCCATTATTGACTTCCGTTATTCACACATACACACCCGTGCATGATAGAAACCTTAATCTATGTGGGGAGTACTTTCATCCGATCGAGTGCTGACCTATTCTGTCCAGCAGTGTTGGACCCTTGTACCACTTGGTGCAGGTGCTGGGCATGGGAGGATCCAGCAAGCTCTCCCCAGTCAGATCACTGCATGGTAGCTAGTTGACATCAGTATCCTGGCAGTGGTACACAGAGAGAACAAAGTTTGATCACTCACATCTTCGGCACCTCTTGGTAAAACCATGAGTGAAAATCAAAGCAAACAAACAGCTCATACAGCTACGTACCTTAAACCCTGCTCGCTTCAGTTCAACTTTGTGAGAAGTCACGGAACCTTGATTCCGACCATTCCACCTTATGTGTGTGTATACGGTGCAGAGAGGGAGATCAGTTGCTGATGTATCATGCGACAGTGCATGTGATATTTCCACACTGCCTGATGTGCAATATCTAGCTATAGTAGTGGCCATGCACAAACATATGCACGGCTGATTGATAGTCACACTGGCTTTCCTACTCCTGATAGTCACACTGGTATTTGGAATACTACATGTACATGCTTAAGAATCCTGTGCCAGTATATATCTATTGGCCACATGTTCTTGTGCATTGCATCATTTGCCCTGCCCATGGACACGTACATGTACATACTCTACTACGGTACACTCGTACGGAAGCAGTGTGCTTTGCATCATCCTTCTTACACAGACTACATACAATGTTATACTCCTGGTAGTAAAAACAATAGTCTGTAATCAAACCAAATCTCACAGCTTTGAAGAAAGGCCCTCAAAGATTCTGACCACACCATCATGATCACTGTTATGCCCTTAGCTACTCAAACTAAGAAACTCACCTTGGATGTGGAGCCTGTTGTCTTAGATGTAAGCAGATGTAATCAAAGTTTGCTCAGGTTTCCATGAGGTGGGAGTAAAGGCTTGAGGCATGATTAAGAAAGGAGAGTTTGCCCTACCAACCAGTCACACCACCTAGAGAGACTACTTAGCTATAGATATGCCTGACCTCACAAGGAGAGCACGTTCTCTCGTCTGTCCCCTAGACTCAAACCCTGCCTCAAACTCCCCCACTGCCGCATCCACCACCAGCACTGCCACGTCAGCCTGCATTCATGTGTGCATGTGACATGGAGACATGTAAATGCTGGGATCCAAATGCACATTTTCAACCTGTACGTCTAGATATATGTGCTCGCACACAATTAACAGTGTACCCTGATGGTTAGGTGTGACGGATGTGAGATAGTGGTGGGGTGTGTGGAGGGAGGATGTGGGATGGCAGTGGGATGTACGTATGGAGGGATGATGCAGGATGGTGGTGGGGTGTGTGGAGAGTGGATATGGGATGGTCACTGGAGAGGTGTGTGGAGGATGTGGGATGTGTACAGCATGTGGGATGTTGGTGGGTATGTGGGGGGTGGAGGGTGCATGCATGTGGATTTGGGTGGCATGTGGAGGCGGAGGGTATGTGCGGGGGTGTGGAAGTGTATGTGAAGGTGTTAGGGTTTGCGTAGAAGGTGAAGGGAGATGGGGTGTAGGGAGAGGGGTGTGCCAAGAATTACCGTAGTCGTGCATTATTAGGCGCAGCTCACTTATAGGCGCATATTCACTGTTAGGCACAGGTTCAACTCTCGTCCCAGGTACTCGCTGTTAAGCGCTGCAGTCTTCTTCCAGAAAATATTTTTGATCCTACAGAGTGGAAAAAAATACAAATTGATGCTCACTTCCTATTGAGGAATGTCATTCGTTATTAGGCGCATCTCGCTTATAGGCACATAATTCTTTCCAGTGGAGTTATAGGTGCATGCGCCTAACAACGCGTGACTACGGTATGTGTGTGGAGGACATGTGGAGCATGTGGGATGGTAATGCGGATTTGGGTGGCATTTCCAGGCCGGTATTTGTGATGCAGGGTGTGGAGAAGGGAGAGAGTGTGTGTGGAGGAGCATGTGACAGATGTGAGGGTTTGTGTAAAAGGTGTAGAGAGAGGGTGCGGCTAGGAGTATGTGTGTGGGGTGAATACTTTTCACATAGTCAGCATGCAACAACCACACAAAAGATGATTCAAAACTTCAGAAAACTTTCCCAGGGAGTTTTGCTACTACTTTTATCACACATGTACATTGCTTGTCTATGATGTTGTAAATGCCAAAGACGGCTGGAAGAGAGAAGATAGTGTCACATGAGACCTTGTGCTTCATCATCATAGCTTCCTAGCTACGTACGAGGAGGTACCTTGGCATCTTGTTTGTTGATTCGGCTGTTGACAGTGGCTTCCAGAGTTCAAGAATGAATGTGATACCCTCACGCAACCGAACAGATAGCCTCCAAGCCTCACAAACAGGTGTACTTAACACCAGTGATGGGATGTAGGCTGTACTACGTATGTAGATCACAGCCAAGTGAGGAGACCTTTGAGGCGTCTGTACTAGTGGAAAAGACGTTCCCATTCATTTGGCTTTCTGGGGTTGATGTCGCTGAGAAATATAATATTATCTTTCAGCAATCATGGACACTGTCCTCTCTCTGACAGGCCTTCTTTACCTTGCTAGTCAATGACATCAAGAAACGTACGAGTGCATGATAAAAAGTAACATTTTATTGTCTGTGTGGTCATTGTACTCTCCTTCCCTCCTGCTTATTACGTCATTATGTGTTTCCGACTGCATGCATCTTCTTTAATTATGTACCCCACAGATCAAAGTGTTGCCATGGTTTGCCACACTGCCGCACAAGAATGCAATGGTGTGTGTATGAAAGATGGAGGTTGCTATGGCATGATTATCTGCCATTGTCCCCCAAACAAGCACTGGGGAATGGAAACTGATCACCCACAACACACTACATCATGTGGATACTGCAATCCTTTGTTCGCAGAGTAAACAGTATCTGAGGGGGGCAGAATGGTCTCTGATGCTACAGCAACAGCAACCCTTTACTGAGCATGGTCAATGACTTGTTGTGTTACTATTGCACATGTTAAGATGTGTGACGTATGCGTAACAACCGTATTATTATATAAGTCTAGATAAATATGTGACATGGGATTCAAGTCCCATTTGAGGCAGCAAAGTTTGCTGGCAAATTGGACATCACCCGAATTTATGATACTATGAAGCTACACGTACCTCCAGTTCTTCCAAGTTGGTCTCCATGGCAATCACTGCCTGTGCCACTCTCACCAACAGCTGAGGAGGCTCTGTCCAAATGAGGGGAGAGGGGATGCAGGTGAAAAAGAGGCCATTTACACTGTGGAGAGATTTCGGGTGATAGGAGTGAGGGATGAGTGGGTGGGGGCGGGGGAGGAGGGGAGAGGGAATGTGCTGTAGGTGGGAAGAGAGGCCATTTACACTGTGGAGAGATGAGAGGTACCATAGAACGGTGACAGGTGAGGGGTTAGGAAGTGGGGAGTGAGGGAAGAGGGTATTGTGTTTGTGTATACATACGCCCATACCCAAGGTCTCAGTGATCATCGGAAATATTATACTATAGCCAAAAAATGAAGCGCCTTCACTTCAGTCAGGTACACACAGAGCAGTTATTTGTTATTAGCTCAAGTCCTTTTTGTGAGTCTATGTCACGAGATCTCACTGGATAGACAGACAGACGGACAAAACCGATTGCTTAACCCTGCTTCGCGCATGCATGCCCGGGGTAGAGACTACGCAGTTATCAGAAGTGAAGTTATTAAGAAATGTCAGGGTAGCAGGTAACCACATACTTGAGAGATGCACTCTCGTTCCCAGACCATTTTTGTATGTGGAGGGAATTCAAAACACTCTGGTGAACGGAATAATTATGATGTCAGACATTCAGCCATTCCTACAAACGTTACGTCGACACCATTTTTGCAACCGCAAGGAAAGAAAACGGAATAGGCAGTTCACCAGACTACAGGCTGTGCATGTTCACCAGACTCCTCCATGTGCAGATCAAATAATATATCTTCGGATGGTATAATTCTATGGTGCAAAGTCCTGTTTAGCTGCAGTTATTAGTGAAAGCTTTAATATAACATCACTGCAGAATAGGGAATTATTGACACCAGCAAGGCAAATACTTCCAGGGGTGAGGAACAATTAAAGATGCAGTTACCATGGCTGCATGCACTGTCTTGAGGTCATGGTAGCAGCCCTCAGTCCGAGCACGAATTGGTGCTTCCGTCAAGGAGAGTGGGAGGGAGTTCTTCCTGCACGGCTTTCAGAAGTTGTTGTCCCTAAAATTTGAACGGTTGCCAATAAAATTTGAACGTGGAATGGCGCGGATGCCACCGCACGTAATTTGGAACCCGAATGCGCCATATTTACATGGCTTGTGCATTGGATATGCAAGTGCAAATATTAAATTATCACAACAATCCACACACAGCTTCACCCCCAACCACCCTGGGGAGCACCAGGGTGGGCATGGTGCTGGGGAGCACCATGCACCCGCCCTCCCTAGCCCCACCCCCATGCACCCACCCTCCCCAGCCCCACCCTCCCAGGCTCCCCCCAAGCCCCCAAGCTCCCACCCTCCCAGGCTCCACCCCTTCCCAGGCTCCACCCCTTCCCAGGCTCCACCCCTTCCCAGGCTCCCACCCCCTCCCAGGCTCCCACCCCCCCAGGCTCCCACCCCCCCAAGGCTCCCACCCTCCCAGGCTCCCACCCACCCTAGTGGTGAAAGGTTCAGCTTGGGTAAGGTCAGGGTGAGGGCTCACCTCACCATAACCTCACCCGAGCTAAATCTAACCCGAATGACTTCGGCGCAACTGCACGCTCTTTATATACTCGAAGAAGCCTGCCAGCGCATGCGCCGTAACTCTATGATCTGATTGGTTGGCATCCATTCCGTTCAAGTTTTGGCGGGAAGCGTCCTGTCTCTGTCGTTTTTTTTCAGTCACCAATGGCGTTGGCCTCCCTGTAGGTAAGTAGGATTGTGCCCAGACCCTATGCCGCTCGGGAATAAGTTTGAAAGTTTTGGCGTCTGAAAACGAGGCCGAAGTCATTGCTTCACAGCAACGGCCTCGGCCTCGTTCACAGTCGGGCTTGAGTGTTAGTAGTTCGAAGAGAGAGAATGGAGAATGAGGGAATGGTAAACAACGAAGCCAGGGAGGAGGGAGGGAGATGTCAACTCTCCTGTGTACGTGGGGAGTTCATATTATAAACGGATAACTGCCGTGGTCACGATTACACAGTCTGTGGCTTGTTATGAATCTACTCAGCATAATTTGTAAACATGTTGTGACCCATCTGCTGTAGAAACTGGCATTCGAGGATGTACAGAAAGTGTAAGTTGTGATGAACCTGATCCTGTACCTCTCGTTCACAGCTACAGGCCTCCGCCCATGCCTGCTGTGGGTGCGGCTACTAATTGGTGTCTGGTGATCCCAGAAGTACAGGCTGCTCCACCACGTCCTTATTCAGACTGAGAAGACTGTGGACAAGATAGGGAGTTGGCAGAGACTGCCTCCTTGGATAAAGAAGCAAAAAGAGCCGGGTGAGTGATGTGTGAGTGCATACAGAGCAGAATGGTGCATGGATGAGGGTCCAGATACCTAACCTGACTGAAATGTAAGCACTAATCAAAGAACGTGGTGTTTATTGACTGAACATTGGCATTTACTGACCATGTGTGGCATTCCTGACAGAACACGACTGTGTATTGACTGAACACAAAGCCTTGTTCTAGCCATTTGTAGGAAGGGAAATGGGCTGCCAACTTCCAAGCTCTGCATGACCTGGATGAGGTGTGTGTATAGCCTTGGCCCCAGGCTCTCTCCTCAAAAACTGGGGGGAGGAGAGAGACTCGTAACATTCGCGAGAAAAGCTGTCGACTTCCGGCACCTGGATCTGGCCAGACATCAGAACAAAAGCACGTGAACCCGTGACTATTTCGTAGGCGTCTACTTTCACTGCCGTGCTAACGCACGAAATGTAGACTCAGAACTGAGACAGAGTACCTCTCAATGGTTGGCGAAAAGTAGTTGACAGGGTGTGTGAGAGGGCCACTGGTCTGATCTCGTTGTTCACTGTGGTTTGTTTGCGGGATCAGCTCGCATCATCATGAATGATGATGCGCTGGAAGTCGACAGCTTTTCTCGCGAATGTTACTAGGCTCTCTCCTCGCCCGGTTTTTGAGAAGAGAGCCTGGAGCCAAAGCTAGTGTATGTATGTGTGCACATGATTGTGTGCATGTGCGGGATTGTGGTGTGTGTCGTTATTGAAATGAGTATAGCAGAAGGCCTAAAAAATTGAGTTTAGGACAAATGGCCAAAGATTTGTTGGAAGTTAGTGTGTAATTTTGATGTTCAGAGATAGATCGAGCGTCCTAACGTCCTCAGTCTCCTGCGTCACAAGAGATCGTGATATAGTGTGTGTATTTCACCATTTCAGATGGTGACTATACAATCCGAATACCTAGGACTATGCTTGTAAGTGAATTTCAAGAAGTGCATACCAGGGAAAAAACTTAGGGATATTTATACTATAGCCTCGTTCCCAGGCTGCAGGGAATGAGGCTAAGGGGTAGGGAATAGTAACTAAGATGGCAACAAAGATGGTACCAGGGTCCAAAGCCTTATGGCCTCTGTATATACTTCATTTTAGGTGTTTTTGCCTGCCAGTCTACATAATCATGCATGGCAACAAGTGACATGCTCCATGCATCCATTAATATTGATGGCAGAAATTTATCTCTCTATGAGAAGACGAAGCCAGTCTAGTTTGTCTCATAAGATGATCTTGGCATTTCCTCCCTTATCCATATGTTGTGTCTGATCACCATGGCAGCGTAAGCTGTTACAGTACCACTTTTTGCTTGTGTTGGACATCTAGTGCAATTACTTTTGAATCTGCACGATAGTCATCAGTGTATACGTACGTCCACTCATCCCTTCATACAGGATGTCATCCCAGTGTTGCGCCGAGAAAAACAAACAAACCTTTAGACAGGATCACAGGAGTTGGCTTCCAACAGTAATACTCACAAACCACTCATCTTCTCCTCCAAGGTGCTTGCGTGTTGTTGAGCTGATCTTCAAGAACGCACTTGGGACCAATCCATCTACCAGGTGTTGGGTTTGGAGCCACTCGACTACAGTCGGCAAAGGAAACTACTGCTGGATAACAGCTATTACCTCCAGGGAACTCTGCCTCGTTTAAATGACACACTCCAACCAGCAAAGTTCTGGTGAGCATGCCTTCAAGAGGCAACAAGACTCCTGGTAGGTGGTAGGGCTATTATTTCACTTCAGAATGATGCCCTTGGGTCTTAATCATTTGGGAAGCATTATGTACTAGCCTACGTAGGAATAAATGCTTCCCTACAAGGAGTGTAGTACCGTCATGTACTTTAGAGTCTAAAGTGGTGAGGGGGCTTTTACTGGAGTATATTATGCGTTAGGATGCAGCAGGATTGAAAACGACTTTGCTGTAGCTATCTAGAAGACCTGCAACAACGGGCTTCAATTTGAAACACCATGTATACGTATGGGAGGTTGCTGTCCTGCTAAGTTACTGCCCTGCATGGGAGGGATGTTACTGTTCTGCTAGGTTACTGCCCTGGGAGGGAGGTTACTGTTCTGCTAGGTTATGGCCCTGGGAGGGATGTTACTGTTCTGCTAGGTTATGGCCCTGGGAGGGATGTTACTGTCCTAGTTGGGAGGTTACTGTTCTGCTAGGTTACTGCCCTGGGAGGGATGTTACTGTTCTGCTAGGTTACGGCCCTGGGAGGGATGTTACAGTCCTGCTAGGTTACGGCCCTGAGAGGGATGTTACTGTTCTGCTAGGTTACGGCCCTGGGAGGGATGTTACTGTTCTGCTAGGTTACTGCCCTGGGAGGGATGTTACTGTTCTGCTAGGTTACTGTCCCAGCTGCCCATGGTGTCACTGGTGTCCACAGTGTCCCTTGTTTCCATGGTTTCGCTGGTGTCCATGGTGTTCTAGTGTCCATGGTGTCCTATATTGCTGGTGTCCGTGGTATTTGTGGATGCGCCAGTTGTGTTTTTGCTACCTGGCCGAAGTGTGTGGTCATGCTGGTCAGCTGGTGAAGTGCAATGTTTGAATTATGACTTAGCAGAGTTCGTCTTGAACCCCTCCTTCCCTTCCTTCCTCCGTCCCTCCCCTCCCCTCTCTCCTTCCATCCCTCCCTCCCCTCCCTCCTTCCCTCCCTCCTCCCTCTCCTCAATCTCTCCCTCCCTCGCTCACTCCCTCCCTGTCCCTTCCCCTCGATCCCTCCCTCCCTCCCTCCCTCCCTCCCTCCCTCCCTCCCTCCCTCCCTCCCTCCCCCCCCCGTCAGCCACAGCCCTCCTGGATGTGGGGGGAGCAATCAAACAACTGGGGGACATCAAAGATTCTCTGGTACCTACTGCGGTATAGTAGTAGCCTTGTGCCTGTATAGGAATGTAATGTGAAAGGATTGAGGAGAGCCTGGTACATTTTGTCATGTGAGAAATGTCACAAGTAGACAAGAATGGATGGCATGCAGCTCAGGACAGTGTGAGGAATGAACTTGTTTCACATGTGTAGCTGGTGGGAAGCAGCTGTTGAAGTGGTACCCGGTGAATATCTGAGTACCAGGTTGTCTGCATAATCTTGACGTTCCCTCTGCCCTTGACATCATTCACATGATAGCGCATGCCAGTTGCCTCTGATAATAGTTTAGTACCTCACTCCTGGTAGACTGGTATATAGGGCAAACTCACTTCAGAATGATGCCTCAGGACTCTCATGCCAAATAACGATCAATTAATTACGTGGGCACATCGATCAAGCTCTGTGCAACATGTTAGCTATGGTCAGTATCGGAACAATTATATGTTTGAGTCAGCAAACAATCGTGATCATGACAGTGTAGTCAAAATGTACTTGCATATACCGTATAGTGGGAAATTTTGGTATGTATGGTGCATATATTTGTATGAAGCCTTGAGATACGAAAATAAATGCTACGAAAATGTTAACAGTTTAAATTTAAACGTCAAATATGAACAGGCAATGGAACACGTGGAAGCGGCGAGCATGCAAGCGATTGTGTCTGTAACAATATTTCTAGCCTTCAAACAGCCTTCCTGACTCCAGTGGACCAATCTACACCAGTTAGCCTGCGACTATAACGAGCATGTGGGACGTGTGACAGATGAAAGTAAGCCAACTTCACTGAGCAGCGACGATCGGCGAGTATGCCGCCAAGCAGACGGCTATTCGGCATCATTTATCGAAATTCCTCGCCAACAACAGAGGTCCAGATATCAGCATTGTAGACGTAGTACCCTCTCACCATAATAATATTATGTGCATTGCCTCAACCAAAGAGACAGAAAACGACATTACGTATGTGTATTGCTAGGGGGCGTGGCAATGTGCAGGCGGATATGAAAATTAGAATACGAAAACTTCTGCTGAAGGCATTTCAGCCTTTTCACTTACGAACATTGCCCGCTATAATGCCTTTCCTGAACGCTGTGAGGCCCTGCTAGAGGAGTATTAGAGTACTCTTGGGAAGATTCTGACTGTACCATCATGATCACTTTCATCCACTGACACAGCTAGTAGTACATGTTTGGTCATCCTGTTGGCTGCCTTGCTCACTTTGATCACCACAGGTAGTACATAACATCACATAATTATGCGTATGTTAGCTGGGCAAGCCATAGGTCCAAGCTTGTGGATGCAATCTGAGTTTGCATGAGGTGAGAGTAAGACCTGGGACATCATTCAGAAAAGTGAGCTTGCTCAACTGGATTTGCCACTTGAACCTTATGGTACTGTTATACCCCGTTTACGCGACACAAAATAACCGTGCTGGCACGGTTTAGTACAGTTCGGCACGGTTACTAATCGTTCTTGGACCACCTAATCTTGCCGTGCCAGCACGGTTAGAAAGGTTGTGGTTGCGGTCTCAATCCAGTACCGGAACCTAACGAAGAGGGTATGACCGCAGTGAGCACTTACAACGTACCTACGACGAACCCACTCTCTCCTTGATGCTTTCAGAGTAGCTAAAATTACTAGCCAGGAAAGAAGTACGACAAGTACAGCGTGTTGTCTTGCTCTGCGTTGTCTGAACAATGCCATACCCAGACTGCTGGCCTGCTTTCTACTCAGACAGCCAGTGTTCTGTAAACGAATGCATACTTCGTAACAGCAGGTCGAGAACTTTCCGCAAACGTGAGGTAGCCATAGAGTGCTCTAACTCGAGAGAAGTACTTGTACTGATGCACACGTGTTCGATAACGCCCTCAATAATTGCTTGTTCAGCACAATTATTTCTGATGTTGTGTAAACACACGCCGACATGGTTTCGAGCACAGTATGGTTCCGTTATCTATGGCACGGATTGGTTATTTTGTTGTCGTGTAAACAGGGCATACATCATGGCACGGATTGGTTATTTTGGTGTCGTGTAAACAGGGTATACATCACGGTTCGGTTATCTATGGCACGGATTGGTTATTTTGGTGTCGTGTAAACAGGGTAT
>OZ007505.1:10715473-11022973 GCA_963931865.1 Axinella damicornis | reverse complement strand
AGAGATGGTTGTGCCCTTTAGTGGATAACTTATTATGGTGGTAGACAACCAGTTTCAGCTTCTGTACTGAAAACAGCCAATTGGATTTTACTTTATTTCTGCTCAGCATGACATGTACTAATGCATGCACTGTTTTGATGAGATGGAGGACTCCACAGTCCGATGCACTGACTGTGCTGCTCAATTACCTGGTGGAGACTTGCCATGCATGTGTTTTTAGTGAGAGTAATTTTGTGAATCACCCCGAGGCGCGGGAAGCTTACAGCCATGCAGCCACTAATGTATCTGTATCAAACATACTCTGATTATCAGGGAATCATGCACATTTGATCTAAAAAACACCAATCACGAAGAATGTTTATACCCGCCTGTTCCCAGGCCTCACCAGCTTTTAACCACAGACAGAAAGCTGGGTGGGGGCAAGGAAGAATGAGGCCACAGGTTATACCAGGTACAATGGCATGCTTCAGTTTCACATAATGATAGTGCATGCAGTTGACAGCTTCTGGTCTGTTAGCATGATGTCACCTCAAAAACTATGGTGTGCAACCATGAGTTGGTGTTGCAAAATGTCCAAATAATCATACATAATAATTATAGACAATGATAAGCATAATAATATTTTGACTGATCGGTCTACGGAGTTCAGAGTTATGCATAGTAGATGAGGTTCGTTTTCTTCTTTGCTTGTACCTCTAAGATACCTGAAGAAGTAACAAAAATGAAACCATCATGAATACTACTACATCAAAATTCAGCCAAATTCTAGCCTCATTCCCGGGATCTCCAATGCACAAACAGAAAATCAGACAATGTTCTATCAGGAGCTTATGAGCGCCGCAAAGCACGTCACAGGTACTCAATTGTGTGGGGAAACAAATCCACAGGTTGTGTATACCAGCATAATGTAATCCCAGTCTACAGTGATGTATGGCCAACAGCATTATCATGTCACCCTGTAACATACAGCAGCCCACATGTCCGTGCCCAAAACTGAAATTGGCCAATCAACCAAACAACCCACTTCCAGGTTATACTATGTGTAGTGACCACTTTAATTCATGTTTATATTTACTCTCTGTTGTAATCATGTAGCCTCGTTCCCAGTCCCACGCCCAGCTTTCTGTCGCTTGCAGTACGGTAAAGCGGGGAGGGCCTGGTACATTTCCTCACGTGAGCATGACATAATAAAAAAATGGCAGAATGAAGACACTATGTTTTGCGTGTCATTCAGCCATCTACACGTTCAACGCTCGGTGAGTATGACGGTCGCCCCCCGCTAGCTAGATACGTGTGGTGTGTTACCTGGTACCTTCGCTCTTCTTGCTGTTCTGAGATCCACTACGCCCACGTTAAACTTCCGGTCTTTCTACCCCTTTCTACCCTTGACGTCACTCACATGAGGAAATGTACCAGGCCCTCCCCGTTTACCGTACTGCAAGCGACAGAAAGCTGGGCGTGGGACTGGGTACTGGGTATGAGGCTAGTAATCACGTTCTCTCAATTTCCTTGGTCATGTTTTCCACCAGTCTGGTGATCTCACCCAGCACTGTCATCTTCACCTTTACTTTGATGCTTTTAGGCTCATACAGTACTGTACCATTCATCTTATCTACTTAGCACCTGTATATACCACATCATCTGACTTAATATTTCTGTCTAGGATGTTCTTAGGTATGCCACGCTATTTTTAGTAGCTTATGGATTTTGTTATAAATTCGTGCAAGTAGACCACCGATAGTAAGCTCTGTGAATCTCCCAATTAAAATCTGTTAGTAGTCAACTTTGGTCTACTACATTGGTGATCCCGACGTCAACGCATCAAATCATAGTGGCCCACCGCAACCCTTGCCTCTCTAACCGTCCACACTCTTGACGATGACTCACGAAGGCGCACCCACTGATCATGCTGCCGACCCGACCGCGGCAGCACCTCCAGTGGCCATCGCTGCAGTAAGCGTAAAGCTACCACCATTCTGGCCAGCCGATACGGAGGTCTGGTTCGCCCAAGTAGAGGCCCAGTTCACCACTCGCTCCATCACCTCGCAGAAAACTCAGTTTGACTACGTGGTGAGCTCCCTCAGCCCCGAATTTGCCTCTGAAGTCAGGGACCTTCTCCTCCGCCCACCTGAAGCGGCTCCGTACGACAAGCTCAAGACCGAACTTATCAAACAAACGGCCGCCTCGGAGCAACGCAAGCTCCAGCAGCTCATTAGTGGGGAAGAGCTCGGTGACAGGAAGCCCACCCAGCTCCTACGCCGCATGCAACAGCTCCTTGGGAACCATGCAGCTGAAACCAACAACACTTTCCTGCAAGAACTCTTCTTACAGCGACTACCCCCCAACGTGCGGATGGTTCTAGCCTCCACTGGCGACACGATGGACCTCAACCAGCTCGCAGATATGGCTGACAAAGTCATGGAGGTAGTCACCCCGACCGTTTTGGCCATCGCCCAAGAAACTCCGTCTGAGGTCAAGCAGCTATGGGAGGAAGTTCACGTCTGGCTGACCTTGTGGCTTCCCTCACACGGGACCACCCTCGTCGGGGCCGTAGCCTCTCTCGGAACCACTGCCCGCTCCCAAAGACACTCAATCCCAAGATCAAACTCTCTGCTGGTACCACCAGAAATTTGGGGAAGCCGCTAAGAAGTGCCAGGAGCCCTGCAACTGGGGAAACGCATAACCCGGACACTCGCGGCGACTGGTGTCACCGGCCCAACTACATGTCGCCTTTTCTTTGTATGTGACGCACACACCAACACACAATTTCTTGTGGATAATGGATATGAAGTCAGCGTGATTCCTCCTACCTCGGTTGACTGAAGACGTTCTCCTGATCCCCGCACCCTCACCGCCGTTAACAACACATCCATACGCACTTATGGACAACACTCCCTCACCCTCAACCTTGGTCTAAGACGCTCGCTACCCTGGATTTTCATCATTGCTGATGTACAGAAGCCAATCCTTGGTGCCGACTTTCTCCGACATTATGGACTTATGGCTGACATGCAACACCGAACACTTATTGACACATGCACACTGGCACCTCTCCTAGTCCCTACACTGGCACCTCTCCTAGTCCCTCTTTCTGTCCCAACGATGTCTCTACCCCTTACCTCAAACTCCTGTCAGAATTCCCTGCACTCACACAAGTCTGCTCACCAGACACACCTGTCAAGCATGAGGTGACTCACCACATTAAGACCACAGGCCCTCCTGTCTCAGCGCGTCCCAGACGTCTGGCACTCGACCGTCTCCAGGCAGCTAAGCAAGAGTTCGAACACATGCTCCAGCTTGGCATCATCCAACCCTCTTCCAGTGCCTGGTCCTCACCCCTGCACATCCCAAGAAGACTTCTGGTGATTGGCGCCCCTGTGAGGACTACCGTGCTCTAAACCGGCGTACAGTTCCTGATCGCTACCTGGTCAAGGAAGCCCTGGCCAATGCCTCTCTCCTCTCGTACCCCCAGACTGATGTCCCTACATGTCTTATGACTGACGCATCTGACATGGCTGTGGGAGTGGTATTGCAACAGTATGCTAATGGTACCTGGCATCCCATCTCATTCTTCTCCAGGAAGATGACTCCCGCTGCAGCTGAGACTCGCTACAGTACCTTTGACAGGGAATTGCTGGCTGTGGATCTTGCAATCAAACACTTCCGCCATTTCCTTGAAGGCAGACAGTTCCATGTCCTCACTGATCACAAGCCACTTACATTCGCACTGAACAATCGTTCAAGCTCGTCAGCTAGACTACATATCTCAATTCACCTCCACCATCCGTCATGTTCGTGGTTTGGACAATGTAGTTGCCAATGCACTCTTTGCTGCAATGGCCCAGACACAAGCCACTGACCCGCAGATTCGTGCTCTCCAGTCCTCTCAATCTTCTACACTGGTTGTGGATGCTATGATAGCCCTCTAGCCAACTCTAGCACCCCACTGTACTGTGACACGTCCACAGGAACACAACGCCCTCTCGTCCCATTGGCATGGCGACGCACTGTGTTTGACTCCCTACATGGTCTGTCTCAACCGGGAATCCGAGCAACCCAGAAGCTCATCACTGCCCGCTTCATATGGCCTGGCATCAATGCTGATGTTCGTCGCTGGACTCGCTCCTATGTACAATGTCAACGTGCCAAGATTCAGCGACACTCCACTGCCCAACTCTCATCTTTCCCAGCCCCAAAAGCACGTTTTGATGCGATCCACATCGACCTAGTTGGACCACTTCCACCGTCACGAGGATTCACATATCTGCTTACCTGTGTTGACCGTTTCACCAGGTGGCCTGAAGCCATTCCCCTCACTTGCATCACTGCAACTGTGGCTCAAGCCTTCCTCAGTGGTTGTGTCCCTTCCACTATTGTCACAGACCATGGACGGCAATTTGAATCTCATCTCTGGTCCGAACTCATGTCTCTACTCGGCTCAAAGCGCTCTCGGACTACTGCCTACCACCCTCAAACAAATGGCATGATCGAGAGGTTCCACCGCCAGCTCAAAGCCGCTCTCAAAGCCCAGCCGCAGCCTGATGCCTGGATGGATACTCTACCCCTCATCCTGCTAGGCATCCGCACTGCCACCGGCGGTGCAGGGAAACGCCCTGATCATGGTCCTGGCAGATCTGCCGAGTCTAGAGCGGTGCCCAAGTTTACATATGTAAGAAATGCATGTAGCATATTAATGGGGCCATAAGTTATAGTAAAGCCGCATGTAAGCGGCTCTGCAATGACTTCCGATCTGGTAGCTACCCCTTAAGGAAGACATCTCCTCCACAGCAGCAGAGATGGTTTATGGCACCACCCTCCGTTTTCCTGGAGAATTCTTCACTCCAACCTCTCCCACCTCTGTACAAGACCCCTCTAGCTTCATCCACCAACTAAAAACTCACTTTTGTAACATCAAAGCTACTGGACGAGAACGCTGAAGGACCAGCTAGCTACATCTATGGCTATACCAGTGACCAGAATTAGCCGATATCAGGCGTACCAGTACGAGTGGACAGTTGATGAAGGACCGACGCAAACCGCAACTGAGTACCGATTTGCTGCCCTTGTCACTGTGAACAGGCAGAATGTTTGGTGGAGTGAAAATGGACAGAGTGGCAACATGGCCAGTGTTAGGCTATGTGCTGTTTTCAAGGAGTCAGTGCTAATGCTTTCTGTACCCTCATTGTGCTGTGCACCTTTCTGTACACTCTGTTGTGCTGTACACATTGTAATTGCATACCTTATCAACCCTCGGCGCGCATGCGCACAGGGTTACTGTAGTCGTTTTGTGTGTCTGTTTGTCTGTTTGTCCAAGAAACATATCTGCCAACTGGTGCTAGTAAACGTACAACTAAAGGCACTAGTGGTACAAGCGGGATGCATACATGGATTTAAAACTGGTGTTTTTCCTAAAAATACTTAGTTAGGAAGCTAGAGCGCTTCTTGCTTATCGCGATAATGTCCGCCATTTTGCGTACTTGTGCGCATGCGCTGTATGGACTTTGCACACGGTCCTTTGGTTTATTCTTCCGACGCCGGCCATCGGACGTACGACGTTGCTGGGTTGTGGAGAGCTGTGCTAGATAGACTCTGTTGGTCGGTATCTACTGCCGCTGGTGGCTGACAATGGAGTCTGTAAGGTCTATGTGTCTGAGAAAGAAATACTTAAAAATGGCGACCGGTAGCAACAACGCAATTCGTGTGGCTGTACTCGAGAGTCGCAATTCGTGTGGCTGTACTTGAGAGTCCTCTACTTGCTACCCATGGTGCAGGCGTTACGCTTCCTATATGTCTTTGCATGCAGGAACGTGGACTGACCTTACAGAAGGCCCAATGGACAGCCAAGAACACGAATGCAGGTTTTTCAGTCAGTTTTTTCTACCAGTGAGCCCTGTGCGATGCCAGTTGCACATGACTTGGAGACCGTACCTCGAAAGCATAGGAGATCATCTAGACGTCGAAGGAAGTTGTCCAAGGCTATCCAGTGTGAGTTGGACTAAGTTACACCTAGTCTCAGCGATTTTACTGTCTCAACGATGCCAGGTGAAGGATAACGCTTCCGTTATGGGTGTGGCAAGGCCACTATCATGCCCATCAACACTGGCCAAACCTACTGCTAGTAAGCCCATGGAGGATGACAGTGCCCCCTCTGAGGATGTGTCTGGTATTGACATGATTGCTTGTAGTGATGTGAGGTATGAGTACCATCAAGGTGTTCCTGGGCTGTGCTACCAACTGGACGGAGAGACCAACTGGACACGTGTGAAGCCGAAGAGGAAGCAAGGACTCCACCATTCAGCTGCAGCAGAGTCAGGAGTCTAGTGATGAGGAGCTGGATGTTGCCAAGGCTAGAGGTGTCCAGTACAAAGTGAAGGGTGGAATCCAGGGCTAGAAATCCAGAGGGGTTGCACTTTGAGCTCTGTGTCTTGGACTCCAATGACTCCAGTTACGTATTTCAAAGCCTGCAGCTGCTGCTGCACATGCACCTATAGCACAGCGGACCAGAGCAAAGAATGGAACTATTAAGTAGACTGCCTATATGTGTTGTGTATGTGAAGTTATAGGGGTCCCCTTGTATTAGCCTTCGGCTACTGGGCTCTCCTGTTGCCTATTTGCAACAAATTTTCATAGAAAAATTTTTTTAAAAAATAGACATGTCCAAAGTGTGGTGCAGTAGTGCATGCTAAGAGGGTGGTTTGTGATTGTGGCCATGCCTTTGCATGTAAAAGGAGGGCACACTGCAGTGATGATCGTGAGCCTAAGAAAGCCAAATGTAAAAGAGCCTTTAGTGTGAAGAAGTGATGGTACAGAGGAGAGGGGAAGACAGAGTCCGTAACGTGACAGAAAGATCGCGTGAAACGCGTGAACAGACTTTACTGAGACTAGAGCGAGAGAGAACATGCATGGCGAGCATGAGAGCCTCTGAAACGTGTGAAGAGACTTTAGAGAGACGAAAGCAAGTGAAAACACACATGAGGAGCGCATCATGGAAGCGAAGCATTCAACATTTACCCAGCTAATTTTCACTGACACGGGAGAGATGTTGAAGCAATGCTGAACCTTCTATAAAACGCTGGCATCACTCCTAGTACCAGAAGAAACAGCTTCGACAGTGCCATCCTGAGCTCGAGCTGGCTATGCTATTGCATCTCCTCCTCCCTCCTGATGTCAGTCATCCAGTGCATCAGGGGTGCCCACTCCTCTCCCCATCAAGCCGTCCACTGTGCCCAACCTTTATCAGGATGGAGGCAGCCATCCACTGACGTTCGAATTTCTTCCAAACCACTGTGGATTTCCCTGTTCATCTTTGTTATAGCCACTCTAAGTTATAGTTATACTGCCAGCTGCTGTGGTTTATCAGGAATACATGAGGCGGTTATTCAATTAGAAGCCGAGGCGCAGCCGAGGCTTCTAATTGAATAACTGCCGAGTGTGTTCCTGATAAACCACAGCAGCTGGCAGTACAACTGGCTTGTACTACAGTGGCTTCTTATTGTGCACGTGCATGCTGACCTTTTGGATCACTATAGCTAGCTAGCGCTTGTTGCTACTGTCGTGCCTTTTGGTTTGTCGCCTGCTAGCTAACTGTCGTGCCTTTTGGGAGTTGTCGCCTGCTAACTGTCGTGCCTTTTGGTTTGTCGCCTGCTAACTGTCGTGCCTTTTGGGAGTTGTCGCCTGCTAACTATGGTGCCTTTTGGTTTGTCGCCTGCTAACTGTCGTGCCTTTTGGTTTGTCGCCTGCTAACTGTCGTGCCTTTTGGAGTTCAATATGAGCACCCGGGAGATCATTTCGCCGAGTTTGCTAGCTAGAATAGAAAATCTGGACACTAGCAAGCCGACCCCTCCAGAATTTTCCCTTGGTATGGATGACTGGATAGACGACAACGACAAAGAAAATGGAGACTTTCAGCCCCCAAAGAAGAAATTGCGCAAGAACCTGGCCCGCAAGGTCGCTGCAAAAGATCGCTTTGCAGAATGTATCTCGGATGTTGAATACGCCAAAATGACTAAGCAAATGGTTCCTAGGAACACCCAGAAGAGCACTGATTGGGCTCTGCGAAACTTCAATGAGTGGAGGGTGGAGAGAAATAGACGCTCAGCTCCGACGGAACAGTGTCGAGCGGATATTCTAAATTCGCCATCGAATTCCGAGGAGCTGAAGGTTTGGCTATGTCGTTTTGTTGCCGAAACTCGACGGTCGGACGGGGGAAAGTACCCAGCCAATACCTTGTACCAGCTGTTGTCTGGCTTGTTACGGTACATGAGAGAAATTGATCCTGACTGCCCTAACTTCCTGGACAAGAAGATGCATGAATTTAAGGAATTGCATTCAATTCTTGACAACATGGCACGCCGACTTCGACAGGATGGCGTTGGTGCTGAAGTCAAGCATGCAACCCTAATCACTCCGGAGGAAGAGCGAATGCTGTGGGAGCAAGGGGTGTTAGGCACTGACTGCCCGAAGTCTCTCCTGCGTGCAGTGTTCTACCTCAACGGTGTTAACCTATGCCTACGAGGTGGAGGTGAGCACAGGAACCTAAAGCTCTCGCAGTTTCAGCGGTTAGAAGACCCAGATCGCTACATTTACACTGAAAATGGTTCAAAGAACCATTCTGGAAGCTTTATTGGAGCTTCTGTACAGAACAAGCAGGTCCCCATTTACTCCACGTACGGCACAGTTGGAAAGCGTTGCCACGTCTATATCTTGGACCTGTATATAAGCAAGATGCCTGAAAAGGCAAAGCAGAGTGACTGGATCTACCTGCGTGCTGTTTCTGCCAAATCTTTAGGATCGTGGTATTTCGCTTCCCCAATTGGTGAGCACACTCTTGGGTGCATGGTAAAAGACATGTTTAATGAGATTGGGATTGGCGATAAAACGAACCATTCCTTACGTGCAACTGGAGCAAGTATTCTGTTTCAAAGCAATGTACCGGAGAAAATAATACAGGAGCGTACTGGGCACAGAAGCCTTAAAGCACTGCGACTTTATGAACGTACTACTGCAAAACAGAATCAACAGGTTGCCAAAGTTTTGGCTACTCGTTCTACCTCCTCTCCCTCGACCTGGGAAAGGAACCTCTCCACTGTACAAAACGCCAATGATCAAGGTGCTACTGCAGCTCTTCACCCCTTTCAGCCTCCTGGTATACCACTCTTTGCTTCTGCACAGAACTGCACTATCAACATAAACTATGGACCTAGTCACATTAGTGTCGCTCAGGACAACAGAAAATTTGATGATGTGGATTTTCCTGAGCAGGTTGAGAAAGAGCTGGCTTGTATTGAGTACTGTTAACCAAACAAGCTGTACTATTCCTGAACAAGCTGTACTATCCATATCCCTGAACAAGCTGTACTATCCATATCCCTGAACAAGGTGTACTATCCATATCCCTGAACAAGCTGTACTATCCATATCCCTGAACAAGCTGTACTATCCATATCCCTGTATCCCTGAACAAGCTGTATCATGTGTATCCAGTTGCTGTGGTATGCATTCTCTGAAACATTGCAAGTGCAATTTTATTTTACCGCCAAAATTGTGATTACAAGGGTGTATGGTAGTTATACGACGGGTAGGTAGTTATACGACAGGTATAACTTCCAATTAGCGGTTTACGCTATATAAACTGTGGTCGGCACCTTTCAACTACGTCATCACTGTAGTACAAGTAATATTTAAATACCACTTTGCAGTGCATTATGGGTTTTAGTGCACGAGGGCAATCTAGTTAATGGTCGAGGGCGGGATAATGCACGAGCCGAGGGCGAGTGCATTATCCGCCCGAGACCGTTAACTAGATTGCCTGAGTGCACTAAAGCCCGTAATGCACTGCAAATTGGTATCTAAACTACTTAGTGCAACTCACTGACCCGAAACAGCCGTTGATGTTTGAAAAGTATGTATTATCTAGACAATGCACACTAAAGTGTGCACTAAGCGATTTAATGCTCCGTCATGTGATCGATTCTGAGGTGTCTGATTCGTTGAGGGTCACGTGAGTAGCACTAGTATCATATTATATCATAGTTTATTTTAGACCTGCTGTACTCCCACTATCATCACTGCATTGTCTGAACAATGCCCTTCTACTCAGACAGCCAGTGTTCTGTAAAGGAACGCATACATCGTAACAGCAGGTCGAGAAACTTTCCACAAACGCGAGGTAGCCAGCATTGTTCTACACGTTGTCATTCATTGCCTTCCTGTTTTTGCATCTGCTCAGTTTTCGAATGAACTTAAATCAACATGAAATTAACATCGATGGCGGAGGGTTTGCACTTTAGTGCTTTTCATTTGCTTTGTGGTTTGTTTAAAATGGTTTCCATGCTCATTAGAGCACTAGGTGTCTAAGTGACAACTTAGTAACCTGCCAACTTAGATACCTGTGGGTGGGAATTATGGCATTTAGTTAATACCTGATCACATCAATCGGAATTATTCATACAGTGGTCTAAGAATTGTTCCCGACACTGTCAAAGCACAGCTACCGTCAATCGCTGCACAACTAATGGTTGAGTGCTCAATGAGCTGGCTTTTTTTACTACACATTATTTTGCAATGACTTTACTCACGCTCAATTAAGATCTCTACCCTCAGGTCACTCACTGCACCATAAGCACCTGATAAGTGACTGAATGATTGAAGGGCCAAGAAACAGAGTGATCTAACTCAGTATTCGTAAAATTTTTCGCGTGATATTTAGTGGCATTCTCGAAAATGTTTGTGTGTAGTGTACACAGTGTCACACACACACACACACACACACAAACACAATCATGTCTCTCCCTAACCTTCCATGTAATCCTCATGAATCAATTCAGAAGCTCCTCTCCTGAGTGCAATCATTCCAGCCTCCACACACACAGCCTTTAATTGTGCCCCATTGAAGTCGTCAGTACACCGCGCCAGCTCGTCAAAGTTCACATCAGAACTGACGTTCATTTTCCTGGAGTGGATTCTCAGTATATGAGCCCTTGCTTCCTCAGTGGGAAGAGGAAATTCAATCTTGCGGTCCAAACGACCTGAATTTAAGAGAAACACAAGTAATAGTTAGTAATCAGTGGTCTGAGTGGGGTATTGAGTATTCATTGCTGTGTAATTTTATGTCATGTATGGTATACGCACGCACGCGTGCATTTGGGTTCATGAACAAAATTAATGTGACCCACGGAGTGAAAGAATTGATTTCGGTGAACAGGCTTAGCTTAGCTAGCTATAGCCATGTTCCTCGCGACTCATCTGGTTGATAGATACAGTATGTGCCACAAAAAAGGTTACACAATGTTCACGTCAGTCGCGACCCAAGTTTTGACCACAGATACTGTGTTGACATGCACGTCTCCGAAACGGTAATCAGGGGTGTGTGGTACGTGTGCCACAGTCACGTTGCATGTGAACGTTGCGAATGAGCCGACTATCGCCCATCTCGCGACAGTGCAAGTTATGCATTCTTATGCACGTGCCATGTGTTCTGATTTGCCGTGCAAGGGCTATTAGATCAGCAGGTCAGAACTGTCTGAACAGACAGAGAGTACGATAGCGAAGAGGAGGTACGAAGACTTCAGCCACCCAAGAAGAGGAAGAAAGCAATGGCAGGAGCTGCCACCTATCGAACGAAGTTCAAAGATGAGTGGAAGAAGGAGATTTCGTTCATCTCATCTGTTTGGCGATCCGTACTGCTTCAGATGTAACATATGCTAAGTATTCTATGCCACCATCAGGGCAAAGGAAATGTCAAAACCCACCGTAAGTCCGCTAGTCATCTGCAGAAAGCCAAGGCGTTGGATAAGCAATGGATGTACTGTGTTTCCGTTAAGTTGGTGGAACGTTGGCATGATCTTCAAAAAGTGGACGCTTTCAAACAGACCAACTGGACAAAGAAAACATGCGTACATAAAAGTCCACTCTTGAAGGTACGGTGGGGCAACGAATGGGAAAGACGGAGTTTGATCTTGTTCGGAAAGACTGCATGGTAAGCCTTGGCAAGCAATGCCAGAGGCTGTGGTCCGAGGCTCAGAAAAAGACTGCTGCTTGACAGGGGCTTTTGAAACTGTTCCCAGACTCCACCTTTTTACAGTCAACTCTTTTTCAACATTATTCAATTTCTTCTGTTCATTATTCCATACTCACCATAAAAATTATATTATACTCATTCTGATTGCATTTATAATATCCTATACGTACAGCATTCTGTTCAACATTCATCATTCTGGTTGATCAGTAAAATTATACATACAGTAGGCAACGCACATTCTGTGGCATATGCTTGTGGCATATGCTTTGGGCATAATAGGGTTAATTTTGATCCATGATGTTATAGTTTGCATGCAAAAATACAGTGGCTGCAGATGCAATGGCAAAGTGGTAGTTCTACGGAGTTCCAGTCGCACAAGTCTACGTCTTTGTCCAAGTCTGAGACAGGTATTGTCATACAGCGTTTATGGATACTCTACTATAGGTTCACCAATGGCATGCCATCGGACAAAGCTACCAATCTACGGACAATGGGGTCCTATAAACGTCAGAGAGGCAGGACTTCCCACCAAAATTCGCTTGCAACTGCAAGCTAGGCTTACTATTATCTAACATCCTCATCGCGAGTGACTGCGTCCTACAGCCGAGACAGGAGTCACGTCATAAAGTGCAGGGTTCAACCCATCGATAATCGGACGAACACGGAGAGCGAAATCTAGGTACGCATGCGCACATTAGAGCATGTGCAGTGATGTGGAGTAGAACGAAGGTGAAAGAAGAAGGTGAATAATATGCCTAGCTAGTGCATGTATATGCTTATCTTTCCGTAGATGTATCAAACTCTACCGTCGCTGAAGCAGCGTATAGTAAGGAGTCGTCGTGAACCTGGCCTACCTTTGAGCCATGCCAATGTACCCCTCAGGTCTGGCCCACGTAAGCTGTGGGATGATGAAAATACGCAAAGTGCCATAGCTGCTGTAGAGTAAGATGGTAGTTCTCACCAGAAATCTACATACAAATGGTGCACAATGTATAATCGTTATAAATTATTAATGAAATGATGTAATCGTTATGAATTATTAAATGATGTCATCGTTATGGGCTAGCACGTGGCAGCGGTCGAGATGCCTCCCAAAAAGAAGGCTAAGCTCTCTCCTGGGCCAGGCCAGGCCAGTTGATGCTGTTTGGTACAGCTGCGGTGGGTTGATTACATAGAGGGCCAAGGTTTGAGTCTTGATAAAGTAGCTGGAGGAGCTTGTGATGGTGCAGCTATAATGCTGGGTGAACCGGTTTGAGTCTTGATAAGTAGCTGGAGGAGCTTGTGATGGTGCAGCTATAATGCTGGGTGAATGTAGTGGTGTAGCTACACGGTTGAGGGAGATGCTGCACATCGCTTGGCATTGGCTGCATGTAACACTGCTCACAAGTTTCCATGGTTTTCAAAGTTTGAGAAGACCCTTAACCAGCTCTACACCAATTTTTCTCGCAGTGCAGTACGTTCTGCTACACTGGCTGCAATGCAAAAGGTGCTTGATGCACCACTACTTAAGCTACAACGGCCTACTGATACCCGGTGGTTGTCCCTTGAAAACGCTGTGCATGCAGTAAGGCAGTGTTTGGATGCATTTGTCCTTGCACTTGACAATGAGGCGTGAGGGTGATGCAACAGCCCTGGGATTAGCTACACACCTTAAGAAGCCTTGGTTCGTAGTCACATTGTATTTCATGTCAGACGTCCTCTCTATCTTGGGTAGTCTGTCTACTGCGTTCCAGACAAAAGACCTCAACCTCCTTAGCCTGGAACCTCTAACTGAACCAGCATATCAATGCGATGAAAACCTTAAAGGAGATGTCTTCAAAGGAGGGTACTTGTTGGAGTTGAAGGTGTCATGCATCCAAGTTGGCAGAAGTTGATCTTCCAAACTTTACCAGGAAGGCACAAGAATATTTGTCTGCTCTTTTGGAGAATTTGAGAAATAGGATTCCACAAGCCCATCTACTTTCCCTCCTTGGTTTATTGGACCCCAGAAATGTAGAGAAGGCAACCCAATCTTTGGTAGTAGAGCTAGGCACCACCATGGGAATGGATGGCCACAAGCTGTGGAATGAATTTCTAGCCTATTGCTCCCTTGCATCCTCTCTTACCCCTCAGTCCCTACAATATGATGTGGAGTGAGGGTAATCGCCAGACCATGCTAGCTGCCTATCCTCTCATTGCATCACTTCTAGCCAGAGTTGCTGTGCTTCCAGCATCTTCTGCAGAGGTGGAGCGGGGGTTTTCTGCTGTAAAGCGTATCAAGACTCCCTTGCGCAATCGCTTACGCACAAAGACTCTGGACTCGCTAGTTAGGGTAACAATGGATGGCCCAAGTACAGCAGAATGGGACCCTTTGCCAGCAGCAAGGAGGTGGGTGTCAGCTGGCAAGAGGTGTATCAAGCTTCTGCAGTCCTCCACATTGAGCTCTAGCTCCACATGCACACCAACAGACTGAACTGCGGTGGCCCGGTAGTGTCAAAACGCGTTATGCGTTTCACATTGAATTGGGCTACACAATCGTTCATTTAGACATACCGTATTTCGCTATTCAAGGATATATGGTATACGTGTGCGGTGACCGATCCGCGTGTGCGGTCACCGAACCGCCCTGCCCTGTGCGGTCACCGATCGGCGTGTGCGGTCACCGAACCGCCCTGTGCGGTCACCGATCTGCGTGTGCGATCACCGAACCGCCCTGTGCGGTCACCAATCCGCGTGTGCGGTCACCGAACCGCCCTGTGCGGTCACCGAACCGCCCTGTGCGGTCACCGATCCGCGTGTGCGGTCACCGAACCGCCCTGTGCGGTCACCGATCGGCGTGTGCGGTCACCGAACCGCCCTGTGCGGTCACCGATCCGCGTGTGCGGTCACCGAACCGCCCTGTGCGGTCACCGATCCGCGTGTGTGGTCACCGAACCGCCCTGTGCGGTCACCGATCCGCGTGTGCGGTCACCGAACCGCCCTCTGCTGTAATTATATCCTTGTGGACGCGGTTGGTGTGCATCTGCCGGTACAAACTTACAGCTGCTGTTCCAGCTCCCTGTCTCCCTTGTGAACGTGGCACCCAGGTACGCACAGGGTGTTTCATTTCAGTGCTGGGGTGGGGTGGGGGGGAGTGCTGTTATACTTCAACATTCGATATTGGTTTAGTTTCAATTGGTTATAATTAGATAGATACTAACTTGTAATTTTTAGTTTAGCTCTAGCTGAAACTCCAAACAGCTAAAAAAAATCACTTAGTTTTATTAACCACCTTTTTGGTTTTTGGGTTTCACTGTTACTATAGCCGATTTACATATTGCTTCTAATCACATCCTTTATCACTCAGATGGAGAAGGAAGGCCCCAGTGGTATTGAGGAGGGAGCAAACAGGAGAAGAGTGTTGAAAAGAAGGCTGCCAGTTTATGACGGTGAGGATGATCTGGTTTCTGAGGTAGATGAGGAAGCAAGTGATGACACACACGAGGATAGGAAGAAGAAAAAGGTTGGCACTGGGTAAGTGTATACATTGCAAATTTTGCAGGCAGATAGCAATGACTGCTTATGATGACAGTATATAGTAACAGTGATGGTATACGATTAACTGTCACAAAACACATCACCAAACCTATTGTGTTTGTGGATGTAGCTATAGGCTAAATCTCACTCAGCAGTTGAATGAGAGAAAGGGGTTGTGGAAAGTACGGAAAATGACAATCAGTACATGTAGCATTGTCAGGGCCCTTGTGCTGCTCCAGACCATATAATGCAGGTGGTTGCATTGCACATATAATTATACTTTTTGTTCATACTTTGCCATGAGCCTGATGAGACATACGTGCATACATGGAGAATCGTTTCATCACATTCTTTCAAATAAGGAACACCAACACACCAAATCACACCTTTCCATTTAGGGTTTATGTGGTGCAGGAAATAATTATCACATGCAGAAGGATAGTATAGCTATTCGCAACAAAGTAGTGTTTCATGTTGGTAAACATGAATTGTGCTCATTAACTGTACTTGTTACACAACATTTTATTCCTGTAGGAGCAAGGGAATGTTCACTTTTTGTTGCCAGCTGTTATACGCATATTGTGGTTCATGCTGCATGAGAAAAAGTTGGACATGAAATCCTCGCTGGCTATGCAGTTCTACCGGGAGTGGTTTGCTGCTATTGTTACAGCTGCAAGCAAAGTGTGCCGGACATCTGATGGGTAATAATGTTTTTTGAAGAGAACCTATGCAATATTGTGTTTAAAGTACACCGTGTGGGGATATTTGAAGCTCACTTGATGTTTCGTCCTATGTGTACATAGGAGGAACGGCTCAGATATATTGTGGGAGAATTGTGGCAAGAGATGGAAGTACAATGAGGAAGACCCACCACACTCCATTTACAACAGTTTAAAATCGTACGTATGCATTGTCCCCCTCTTTCCTACAGATTCACCATGCATGTACTTCTTATTTTTGTTCATAACTGTACTCTTTCATGTATGCAGCATCAAGGTGCGCGAATCGAAGAAGGATAGTCCTCTCTTACCTGATGCATACAGCAAAGACATCATCAGTGTCGCATGGAACTGTACCGTATGTGATTCACATGGGTTTGCCTACGAACCAACATTTCGTCTACCACACCCTCCATGTAACAGTGCCAGTGTACCAGACCAGCCAGAACAAGTGCAGGATGTAGTGGCCGCAATACGACCGTGCTCCACCTGCTGGAGTTGCTCTTGTGGGGCAACACAAAACCTCACTTGGAAGAGCGTACGGCAGGAGACAAGAATTGCTGATGTGCAGGGAGAGAGGGATGAGGCAATGAAGTTGTGTGGATATCAACATCAGGTTTCTGCGGAGCATTGGGATCTGTCATGTGCAGAACTTGTGAAGCAGTGTGCAATCAACCGTAAAAAAATATTAAAACTTGAAGGTCAGAATGAAGAGAAAGATGTTGCCCTTCAATGTGCTCAGGCCAAGATTGAAACCTTGAAGAAGGAAGTTCAGAAGCTTACAACTACAGCACAATCACTGTCACAATTGGAAAAGCTGTTGAGTGAGGTGACTAAGGAAAAGCAAGATGTTGAGGAGAAACTCAACGATGCCACTGCCAAGAATTCTGCCACAGATGCTGCCCTCACCATGACTGGTGCATTTCGCAACGTGTGCACGTCATGTAGGTCATGCAAAAGGAAGTGTATGGGGAAGGGATTGATGGATGACTAACAGTTAAACAAGTGCCATGGAAAGTTGTGTTAAAACCTTCAGTTTCAAGATATTCTGTAGTATGATCTTGGGGACATGTGTAGTGTGTCAGTGTTGAGTTGTTCACTCATAAATGCAGAATATAACCAACGACTTCATGATGAGAATATACAAAGACCATCACAATGATACAAGTACAGTATTTATGCAGACCCTAACCCAACCCTAACCACACCCTAACCCATATAAAATAGTGTATAGCATATTGATCCTAACGTACTGATAATATAGTGTATAGCATATTGATGCTAACGTACTGGTAACATAGTGTATAGCATATTGATGATAACATAGTGTATAGCATATTGATGCTAACGCACTGTCACTAACGGAAAATCTGTACTAATATACCAATTCAGGATACTCATTTCCGTCTAGCTATTCATTAGCTATTGGAAACTTCGCGTTCCAGTTTAACATGCAGTACCAGGGATCGTGGTAGTCTTGGAACCAGACCCTTCGTGCGGGGGAGGGTCTGGTTCCGAGACTAGGATCGTGGCTCCGCCACCCGTGAACCGACTGCTAATGAAGACGAATATATTGCTGTCACTGTTTGCGTTTGCCTTGCTGGACGGCGTGGACGCTGTGCGTCCACCACAGCCACTGACCGACAGTGAGTCTTTGCCTGCGTTCCGCCTGTTATATGAGTGGTGTCGAGATAACATAGTCATAACTATATATCATATCTTTCACATTATCCCCCAGTACTGATAACGGAATGGTTTTTGAGGTGGAAACCTTACACAACAATTCTGTTATACCTTCACAGACAACACATCTATGTGAGGTTAGCGAGTAAATACATGACAGTCTAGTCGACCAGCCCCACAAATTTTCCCCAGCATGGGATTGACTCGTGACCACAGACGCATACTGAAAGCGATTGCATGCTAGAGAAAGTATGATCTGTGGCTAGTTAGTTGTGACTTGCAACATGATATTGCAATCTACCTGCATGTCAGCCTGTCATGGTTGAAGAGGCGACTGAGACACCTTGGCCTCTTCCGAAGAGGACCCAGAGCCGCAAGATCGACTTTTAATCAGACACTGCGGTGCATCCAGCCATAGACAGAGGGTTTGTAGATTGGGGTTAAACATTTCATGTGTGCTGTATATCTTTTGTAGAGAGAGCTGTGTTCATCGGGTTCCCTATTGGGATACCGGCAACTGTGGAAGAAGCTTCGTGACATTCATGGTGTCTATGTCAGGAGGTAATGGCATGTTTACACACAAGTGTGTTGGTGTACGGATGTGTCCAAATTCAATACTTGTAGGGAAACTGTCAGGGTGTTGTTGAAGTTGCTCGACCCCGTTGGCATTAATCTGCGCCGCAGACACAGGCTACGTCGGCGATCTTATGTTAACAAGGTAGTCTCGGCAGTGCCACAGGACCCATGACAGTATGCTCATGCGTGGTGTTTCCCAACACATAGGGTCCAGACTTTGTGTGGCATTTGGATCAACATGACAAGCTTAAGAGATATGGATTTGCGCTTCATGCTTGCATAGATGGGTATCGTTAATAATTATTATTGCCTTGTGTGTAATTTTGTTGCATACACTTTTACCTATGAACTAAATGTTGCATTCAGGTATTCCAGATATTTACTGTGGATGGAGGTCTCCCCGACCAACAATGACCCTCGGGTTATTCTTAAGTACTATTTGGATGCTATTGCTGCACGAAATGGTGTGCTACCTGCAAGATGTCCACTTTCTGTTCAGCTGACATATGGCAGTGTACTTTCTTGTTAGGGTGTCCAACACTAATGCGGGCTGATCGTGGAACTGAGAACGTTTTGGTTGCAGCAGTGCAGATGGCATTCAGGGATGAACATGGAGATGCATTTGCTGGGACCAAAGCATTTCGATATGGCAGATCCACAAGCAACACTGTAAGGCAGTACAGCTCAGTACATGTAATAGTATGCAGCTTATATAATAGTTGTACACGTCAACTCGTCATCGGCAGAGAATTGAGGGATGGTGGTCATTTCTAAGGCGGTATAAGACTGGCTGGTTTATGGAAGTTTTTGAGGTTGGTATAATTATATAGTTAGTAACTTAGATATCAGTTGCAGTCATAATTGTCCATGGCAATCCTCCATAGGATCTTGTTGACAGTGGTGATTACAACCCCACTTCTACTACTCACAAGTGAGGCCAACATCAATTTAATCCCCTGTATTAATTCAGGTATACTGAACTTTAATCCACAGACACTGCCTGTGCTACTGCTTCCAGCCATTGATTGAGAGGGAACTGCAGGATTTCCGTCAGCATTGGAACTCTCATAGATTAAGAACTAACAGGCTCGCTCGTTGTCCATCTGGCATTCCAGAGGATATGTATAACATTCCTGAACTGACAGGTAATATTGTTCACATACCTGTATGATTGAACTTATGGGTAGCACTTAATTGGACAAGTGGTCTGGTTCCCAATCGAATAACGCTGTTTTTTCCGTACAACAGGATCACAAAGCTACCTGAAATGTAACATCAGTGCTGCCCTGTGGTTGGAGGCCAGTATCCGCTATGCATCTGATCCACCACCTTTCTACCCACACACGTTCAAGCTATTGCTGTACTGCAGGCCTACCTACCGACCAAGAGCGAGGGCAGGAGTTTGTTCCGTTGGTGTTATGCAGCTGTCCGATAATATAGGGTGTTCGATAATTGATAGGTTACTCTACAACCTCCCAAAAGATTACACAAGCCTAAATGTGAACAAATACCAAACGCAGTACAGATCTCCGAAACTGTGTGAGCTTTTATATACAATCTTGACAATAACATACATAATTATCACGACCTTCCCAAACCTTCACGACATTCCTGAATGCTGTGATAGTCACGAACATCAGGACAATGAACACATATAGATAATATGATATGATAATCTTCTGTACGTGAACCTTCTCATGAACAGTGGTCACGACCTAGTACCATATATCACAGTCGTGACAACAGTGGTGACTGACACGGATATTGTGTAACCTTTTTGTGGCACATACTGTGCCAGTGGGGGGTGCACATGGATCCCGCCCACCATATGCACCATACGTATGCATTGTTGTGAACACTAGACTAAGTGTTTGGTAGCTGCCAAAACCCGGACCCACCAGATTCAATCTGAGAACATGCACGCTTCACATGACATCTGATTTACACACTTCAGGTGAAAAAGAGCACCTTGGAATCACTCGAGAAAGTGATGGGCTGATTACATGAGCATGGATGGAGCTTCAAGAGGGGGAGAAGTGATCTCACCTGATCTGAGCAGTGCTGGATCCAGAGTATCCACCCTGTTAGTTGCAGCTATTACCTGCAGGACAGGAGCGGAAAGAGCAGGTACCGTGATATAAACAGCTAGCAGTACAGAGACCAGGTAAACCTCATCAGAAAATAATATAGCTTCAACGGAGCACGTATACGCACTTTGCAGTACTTTACTAGCTACAAGGTTTTAAAATAAGTTATGATAAGGTGGTCAGAAAGGGTTGAAACTGGGCAACAACAAGGCATGAAGACCTTAGACAAAATTCACACGATCACCCTGGAGAACTCATCCAGCTCCACTGGCCACTCTCCACTAGGGCTGAGCGATTGTGGATTCTCCAACATCACGATTATTGTATCCATATAATCACAACTATCGATTATATCACGATTAGTATAGGTAATCACATGGGTTTCGAGTGCAATTTGGGAAATAATTGCATGAGCAACAGGCAAAGTAATTGCACGAGCGATAGCGAGTGCAATTTATGACTGTTGTGAGTGCAATTATTCCCAAATGACACGAGAATACATGTGATTAAATACTAATCATGTACTTCCAGGCATGGCATGGTCAAAAGCAAGCGGCTTGAGCGATTAAAGCCACGCCCCAGCCACAAAAGCGCTCGAAGCGCGAGCGAACTACACGCTACTAGTACCGCTTATCTTATTCGCTCAGAGTACTGACCTGTTCTTCAGTTGTGTAGTGAAGCTTTAGGACGGAAGCGCGGTGTTGCAACTGACACCCCCAGGGTCCCAAAACAGCAGCACAGAGCCTGTGTGCGCATAACAGCCACGAACAGTACGGCTGCAGCGCTACCGTTTCTGTGACAACACTTTCGCCACGCCATCGTTCGGTTCACACAGCGTTTCTTCAGCTCAGGTACAGAAAGCTTAAACAACGTGAGCGCTCACACTGTACAGCCATTTTCAACTGTTGCTAATGAAAACGAGGCGTAGCCATGACGCGGACGCTCGTTGCTAGGGCGGAGCTTCACCTGATTGGTTAGCGCGCGCCGCGGCCGCTTCGTAACCGTGCAATTTCTGACAGCCCTCGGGCTACAATAACCGTGCAATTTGGAAAAAAATTGCACGCTTTTCTATGGGAGTAAATGTATGGCAACTATAATAAGTATGTGATTATGCCAAAAATTCCTACTGGGGATCGAATTATAACACCAATTGTTTAGGCTGCATCATGCTTCCCACGCAAAGTATTTCCAGCTTCTTGAGCCCATAAACACACCATAATTTCTGCTTCCCTTGGCCTGTTGGGCTTGAAACTACTCCCAGTAGTCACCCTCAGACATTCTACACGTGACTCTAACCACACCCAACAAGTATCAAGGCTCTTGGGGATGCCAACCCGGCATAGCTGAAAAATGGGGCTTGAATGGTGGAAATGCGATCGATCGCTTCCGAAAATCCCGCCCACCAAGCGAAAGCTCTTGGAACTTGCACATCCTTCGAAAGGTCTGGCTGATTTTTAAATATGCCTTATTGGAAGGCCTTAACTATTCGCTGGCGTTTGTCCCTCGTCTGTAGCTTACTTGTAACCGGAGATAAAGGTCGACGAACTTGGCCGCTTACTCGCGACGGCGATAATTGCTGACTCAGCAACCGTAGTACGGGCAGATTGCGTAAGAACGGAACGGACCGTAGAACGATCGTTGTTTGTAAACGGAACGTAAACTTTTATTGACAGCTACTGTAATAGCTAGTAGCTTAAGTGGGCGTGACTTCCCAGTTTTACAACTAATGTGGTGCTCGTTCTGGCTCACCCTAGTAAGCAAGGCCCATGCACTATGAAGTACAAGAGATGAACCATTGGATGCTGCGGAGATCAGCGGTACACGCGCTAGGGCACATGCACTGCGTGCAGTTATCGTACGACTCTGTTACAAGGATTTTTTTGACATCAAATTTTGCAGATAGCAAGGGACATCCAAAGCACAAATCGTACTTTATCGAGACCTACCTTGCCAATAGCTGTGACAGAGACCATAGTGAAAGCCCAGGGAAGTCTACGATGAGAGATAGAATCGACGGAAGTCGAAAGTGGAAGTCACAGAGGTCAAACTGTCCCCCTTTCAGCACGTACTACTTCACAGAAAGAGCTGTTCAGCTGTCTCTGGCACTGCAACAGGTGTCTCATGACATCACATGAAGTCACTGGTCAGGAAAGGACTAATAGGTTAACTCATTGCTAGCAGTGAGATAGGCGTATGCAGTATTTGTGATCGGCATTCCTTTCCTGGAGTGGCACTGGATTGTGTTTCTTGCTACTTTTAGGTAGGGTGTGGTCTACAAACTCAAAAGAAGCTGCACTAGGCAGCTACTGAAAGCTTTCCGTTGGCAAATCATCCAGCTCCAGCTCGAGTCATCATCACACATTTACGCAAGACAGCAGATTGAGACATAGAGTAAGCAACTGATTATTGGACGACATGTATCATCGGATGTGCTAGCGCTGAACAAGTATATTACCGGAAGTGGGCGGGACCTTCAGTCGATACTACAGACTTTTGAGTTGAAAGTTTGGTGGTTCTCTGTTGCTTGGTTCTGGAACTACAGCCAGCCAAAGCTACAGCCAGCCAAAGCTAGTTATGTTGCTGAGGACCTGCACTTTCCAATGGTATCCGTACTGCACATCTGCAGCAACTAGAGTGTACCTGAGAGTGTCATCGCCAAACTACAACGAAATTTCACAGTCCGATATTAGACATGGAGATCCTGGTCAACATTCGGTGATATTCTCTAGTACTTGAATAAGCCAAGGTGACAAAAAGTGAGCCTGCGGCAGAGGGATCATGAGGCTTCCCGAAAATGTAAAAATCTCAGAGAAAGTTCCTTCAGAGAAGAAGCAGGGAGCGTCATCCGATAATACATCAATTTTGTCCGATCATACCTATTCCGGATCTAGCTTTGGCTGGCTGTAGTTCTAGCCTCGTTCCCAGTCCCACGCCCAGCTTTTCGTCGCTGCTTAGTACTGCAAGCGACGAAAAGCTGGGCGTGGGACTGGGAACGAGGCTACTGTAGTTCCAGAACCAAGCAACAGAGAACCACCAAACTTTCAACTCAAAGTGCGATGGGTCTATAGTATCGACTGAAGGTCCCGTCCACTTCCGGTAACATACTTGTTCGGCGCTAGCGCGTCCGATGATACATGTCGTCCGATAATCAGTTGCTTACTCTACTATAACTGTTACAGTTGCCAAGCCCGCGACTAAGATGATTCTGCGACTTGTACAGCAATCTCTGGCCTTCGTATAGAATATATACCGTAGTCACTTTTGGCTCAATTTCCTGTATAGGGTCAAAGGTTACTCAAATGAGCGCCCACCCTTGCACTAACCTCTAGCTAGCCTCGTTCCCAGGCTCCTGATCCTCAGCTTTTTGTTGCATACTGTACAAAAACGGGGAGAGAGCCTGGAAGATGTCGCGCATGATGACGTACTATGCGTGGTTTCATGCGTGGTTTTGGTAATCGAATTATTGCCCACGCATGCCGTTTTTGATCTTGCTGGATGCCGCTCAGCTTGACAGTGAGGAGTCCTTGGGAGACCACAACGAACAACTGTGAGTACTGAAAACATGTTTTATAATATGAACACGGTAGTTAGGGAGGTACACGGTGGATTCAAGGGACAAATCACGAGCGAATGCTCAGGCTATAGCTGTCACGCTTGCTAGTATCCTTGGCTAGTCACCCCCCCCCCCCCCGAGTACATGTAGTACACAGTACAGGTTGTGTATACCAAGCAGACCCATGCCGTACCTAGCGTACCTCGGCGTCCGCGTGAAATACCGGGAGTGGACACCGGGCCACGCCAGCTAGGCATAGCCAGCCAACAGGTTTGCTAGCTGGTCAATTTTAAGCCGTGTTCATATTGTAAAAGTTGCTGTCAGGACTCACAGTTGTTTGTTGTGGCCTTTCAAGGACTCCTTGCTGTCATGCTGAGTGGCATCCAGCGCTGAGACCGTCAACAAGTCTCCAGTACGATTGAATGGCAACAGTTAACGAATGCGTGGGAAATGATTCGATTACCAAAACCACGCATAAAACCATGCATAGTACGTCATCGTGCACGTGATGAGATCTTCCAGGCTCTATCCCCGTCTTTTGTACAGTATGCGACAAAAAACTGGGGAGGAGCCTGGGAACGAGGCTAGCCTCTAGCCTCGTGAGACAGAAGATGGAGTGCATCCGTGAAAGTTTTGATATGTTCTATGTGTATGAGGTAAGAAACTTTGCTTGCAGAAAGTCTCTATGAGTTTGTGTATCCGTATCTATGGTGTCTGTGTGTGTGTAGGCTTGATGAAGATATACGGGACCTCCACACGGTACCTCATCGAGTGCTTGACGGCAGTGAAGACAACATGGTGAGCAGTGATATTGCTAGTGGGAGGGCTCTGATGCAAGCGTTCTTGCTGCTATATGTATGTAAACAAAAGTGGGCGCTTGAGTGCGGAAACACTTGAAAAACCTGAGACATCTGTACCTACAGTTTGACTCATTGCATGCAGAAATGACATCATAATTATTTGTTACGACGAGTAATAATACAGCCAAGTGGAGCACAAGGTAAGCCAAAGAGTGTGAAAGGTGTGTAGGACTTCTGCTGATTTACTCTCACGAAAGTGCCCATGGGTGGTGGACCTTACATGCTCACCGAACAGGTGGTGGGCACTCTTTGTGCTTCAAACTGCACACAGGACTGTACTCAACCATCGCGTGTTATGAGGAACCTATGTCTCAAAGGACTTTGCCGAAAGTGATACCAGGAAGCTGAAAGTCTCATGATGGGTTTTGGTGCTTATGGGTTAAGCAGGTGAGTTAGTTACAAAGCTTCTTTTATTTCACACACGCAATTGAGAAAACATGTGAGCCTACCGGTATACCTTGATGTCACTATGGGAACTGAAGCCATCGAGCTGGTTCAGAAGTTCCAGCATTGTTCTTTGCACCTCACGGTCTCCCTCCTTCTCACTGGCAAATCGCTGCATTAGGAAATAAACCAACCACAGCTGAATATGTACAGTGTATGCAGGTATAGAGACCATACAGTTGCTTTGATGTGCACGAGTGTATGTTTCAAGAGTGCCATAATTTCTGTGCTCATTGCCCGGTCACATTCTGATGAGAATCATGTGAATGCAACTGCTCCTTGCATGCCCTACACGCGCATACATATGCATTTCGCTCAGGCTCGCCCTCCAGTGACCTGCATTCCACTAGTAATTAACATGTGGCTACAGTATAGGGCTATCTGGGGCTTACATGTAGCTCATGTAAGGGGAAAGGGCTCATGCTTGCCTATAGCATAGCGGTGGAAACGTTGTCATATGATCTTTAGGTGTACTTCCCTTGGCTTAGTTAGGCACAGGTTTGACTCTCGTTCCAAGCTACTCGTTATTAAGTGCTGATCCGCTGTATTCGATCCAACAGAGTAGAAAGCAGTAATTCCAAATGAAGCACACTCATTCCTATTTGAGAAACCTTGTTCACCTGACATACGGTCTGACCAACACCAGTGTTGGTCAGACATGATCTGACCGAGTTTGAAACGTCTGTGTGATACGAAGGATTACCATTCGTCATGGACTGTAGGTTAGCAAGAATTGCTAGCAAGCCAGGGCAGTATAGAGCTAGTTGTCGTGTAGTCCTTGTGATATCCCGGCTTGATCGATCTTGTGATATCCCGGCTTGATCGATCTCCGTCTGGTAGAGCATCACAGAATCAACACGTGGCCATGTGTCGCGTCATATGCCCCTCCCCCTTCGGCTTGGCCTAGATAATTATGTGCATGCGCTAACAGTGGATACCAGGCCCTTTCTTTCTCAGGCAGGCGGGGGCCTGGATACGAGGCTATAAATGTACGAACCTGAAGCCAGTGTGCTTTTACACTCTGTGATAGCCTATTTCCGCATAGGCAGTTCTAGGCCCAGGCAGTGCGGAATATAAAGGCTACCAAGGCACCACTGACCTCCTTGGCTGGGTAGGCAACACGCTTAGGTGGTCCAGCTACGAGAACTCGGGGTCAGGGTTCATACACACGGCAAGCCTCGTTCCCAGGCCATGTGGAGTAGGAACCAGGCTAACTAACAGCTAGCAAATTATGCAGAAGTATGATAAGAAGCAGGAAAAAGATGACACGGAAGCAGAAAGCTGTGACAGTATACTAAGTTACCATGAGAGCCATTCCTGACGACTGAAAATGGTGGCAGAAACAATCAGTCACAGAGCGTTCTTGCTCGGTAAACAGCCGATTTGCCAACTGTAATAATCCATACTGTATCATGATTAGACGAACATTACAAGCATCTACCTTCGTTCCAATGGCATCCAGTTCATCAATGAAGATAATGGCTGGGGCTTTCTCCTTAGCCAAAGCAAATGCATCCCTCACCATCTTGGCTCCATCACCTATGAACATCTAATGGACACAAGAGGAGGAACTGATGACTGGGTGGAGGTGATGACAATGACAGCATTTCTCGAGAGTTCTGAGGTAAACGACTATATCTCAGGAACGATGCAACGTATAAACACGGCATTTGCACCATTGTGTTGTCGAGGACTTGTGCATTCTACTGATACCAGTACTGCAGCACGAGACTGTACCTGTCAGTGTCTATGCCAAATAGGACAAAACTCCACCGTTCGATATTAGACACGGAGACCCTGGTCAACATTCGGTGATATTACGTAGCTCTGAAATCAGCCACGATGACAAAAAGTGAGCCTGCGGCAGAGGGGTCATGAGGCTTCCCGAGAATGCAAAATCTCGGAGAAAATTCTTTCACATCAAAGAAGAAGCAGGGAACGTCTACCGATAACCATCAATTTCTCCGATCATAACTTTGTCCGAAATTGACTGGCAGTAGTTTCCAGAACCAAGTGTCAGAGACCACCAAATTTTCAGTTCAACGTGCGATGGGTCTGTAGTATCCACTGAAGGCCCCACATAGTTCCGGTAGAATATGCGTTTGGCGCTATCATGTCTGATTATACATGTCATCTGATAATTAGTGGCTTACTGTACATGTACCTGCACTAACTGTGGTCCTGCCAGCTTCAAGAAGGTAGACTGAGGAGATGGGAAATACATGGGAGAATGATGGTATATGATAAGGGATAGTTCACACATGCACAAAAGGTAGATATAGATGAAGGCCTGTATATACGTATACGTAGACCATATAATTACATGCTATGAACAGACTTTGCAAGTCCACGGAACATCACTTCATCCATCCCTTCATAATGGCAACAACATAGGCGAACTACCTAAGTGTACTCGCACATAACACATGGTACGTATGGTGCCGGTACACACAATGATAGTCTGGTTATACCTTAGTCTGTGCAGCACAGGCTCTCGCCAGTAGAGTTTTTCCTGTACCAGGGGCCCCGTACAAGAGAACACCTGCAGGACACGTAATGAGCAGCAGATACATACCTACTGACCAGACAATCAAACCGGAAAGGGTATGCCACCACTAAGAACAGCAATACTTCCATCCTTTACATACAATGTAAGAGATACGTGAACAATGTACCTCTAATGTAAAGGATATTTGTAGCCTCGTTCCGAGGTCCCCGCCCAACGTTTCGTCGCTTGACGTATGCAAAGCAGGGAGAGCCAAGTATATAAATATTTCCTCATGAGAGCATGGCGTAATCGACGAATGGCAAAATTTGCAGAAAGGAAAAGCAAAGTTTCACATACCGTCAACAAACTGTACGTTCAACGCTTAGTGTGTGTGACAGTGGCCCCCTGCTTGCTACATTTGTGTAGATACATGTACACGTGTGGTTACCTGGTACGTACATTATTAGACGCCTCAAAATCGATCACATGACTGAACATTACATTACTTAATATGCAATTTTGGCAAGATGCTGTATGTGTGCGTTGTGCATTGTGCGATGTCATCATCATATCTAAAAGGGAGTACGCATATCGGTAACGAGGTTCTTCAACTTACACACGAGGACAGAAACGCTAGCTGCGTCCATTTTGCCACAGTGTGTGCCGAACGGAGAGGTGGTAGTAGGCTACGTTGTCATGTAAGTGTTTGCTATCCAGCGTAGTCTTGAGAGTGCCGGGTGCTTCTGCACAATCCATCGTAGTGTCTTGTTAACTCACAAACACAAATCGACTCGTCAGCATTGTTTTAGGCGTAAGCGCTGATTAATTGATACGTAAGGACAGGAAGGAAGTATGTGCTTATTTAAAATTATGCACTTAATTAACCCTTTAAGCCCCATTGACGTCTATAGACCCTATGCACTTGTAGGGCTTCTCGTCAGTCCAAAAAGAGACTGAGAAGGCCTAGGGACAACTTTTAGGGATGAACTCAAAAATTTGGTCAGATTTCGGCGCGCATCCCCCACTAAACGTACAAGCGGGGGGGGGGGGGGGGGGGGGGTATCGAAAGGGGGGACGGCAGCCCCCCCTTCGCCTGTCATGGGCATTTTTTGATTTTAATGAGATTCATTGACCCGAGGATTTTTGATTCTCATAGACCCCACCCAGGGCCTCAAGAAAACATGCAAATTGGTGGTGAAAGGTGTGCCATCAGTCAGATCTGGTCCAAGTTCAGGGAATGCTGGGCAAAAATCCGGCTGACATCCACCTTTGACCTCAGATTGCTGGGCTTGTGGGGGGTCATGAATATCATTAATGGTATTGCCAGAGGGGTCTCTCCATGTGTGTGGGCCCCACCAAGTTTGGCCGCTGAGGAGCGAATGCTGCGGGAGAGGAGTACCTACGAAAGTGGTGTGCGCTGAATGCATGAAAATGTGTTGTCTTGGTGGGAAGAATTCGGTGGTTAAAGGGTTAACTTAATTAATAGCTTCATGCACCTATTAACCAGTCTCTATGGTAAATTTCTTGGTCCAATAAAAGTAACGGACAGCTACATGTAGCCATTCAAGCTTGGGAGATTGCACATGGCGCATGTACTTGCACATCAATCTACCTTTTGGTGGTTGAATGCCAATATTTTCAAACCGCTCCTTGTGGGTCATCGGCAACACAATAGCCTCAACCAGCTGAGTAGGAAAAAAACTATATACAGTAAGGTGTGGTACTGCATGATCAGGTAGAATGGCAACATTGCATCCCACCTCCTCAATCTGCTTGTCCAGCCCTCCAATATCACTGTACTGCTCTGTTGGGCGCTCGTCAAGCTCCATGGCCTTGACCCTTGAGTCATACCTAAACACGAGAAGAGGTGACTGAGGTGTGCACAAACATATTGGAGGGAGAAACAGCCTAATACGTACACTATAACTTATAACTTATACAAGTAGCTTCGATCGCAAACTCCCTTCGCCTACAGTATGTGCGAGCAATCCGACTCCAGGCAGTTCTCTGCGCAAGCTGCTGTCTCCTGATTGTATCCGTTTCAGCTTGCTGCACCCCAATCGTGTCTGCTTCAGCTGCTGCTCCCAGATTCTGTCTGCTTCAGCCTCAGCTACAGACAGCTCCTAGAACGCGCCCGCTTCAGCTGCTACTACCTGATTGCGTCCGCTTCCGCTGGTGCTCCCTGATCGTGTCCGCTTCCTCTCTGGTTTAGCTACTGCTCTCCGGTTGTGTCCGCTTGCAGACCCAGCCATTCTGGAAAGTTCCAGGCCCTGTCCAATATTCTCAACCATTCTGAGCAGAGTTCAAATTTTGGAGGTTGCAGTGAAGTACAAAGGTCGCACATCACTATAGTCTAGTCACGCCCCCCGATCACCTCACTTCCATTAGTCGCACATAAATACAAGGACACACAGTTAAAATCTTGATGCCAACATGAACAGTGTACTTAAGTGAGTATACTCGTCAATAGGCTCCAAAGGTACACCAGGCCCTGTATGAATACTGGTACACAATTGGCATACTACCGTATACCTTTGTGTACCAGTATTTGGTGAGATGGCTTGAAATGGCTCGGTACAATTTTAAAATTTGGCGATCGCGACAGAAAAGTATGACGTAACTATGCGCGCGCCATGAGCGCGACATCACTGACTTCACGAGATCGAGATCGGAAGCAGGACAAACGGAGAGCAGTGTCATGGCCATCATGTTTACAGCTGCATCTGGAGGCCCACGATCGGCGAACAGCTATTCGGGAGGTAAGCAATGCCCATGATGCGTATGCTATGGCAGTGATGCACGACCCAGGACAGGTACACACTCGGCCATGACCGCATGTTCAGCAGTCTGTAGTCTGTCTACGCTTTTAATTCGGTGCACTGTCTGTGAAGTACATGTAGTAGGTGCTTCTCCGCAGACCTCTCTCTCAGCAGGTAGTACGTTAGATCTTGCAATCTAATTGAGTCCAGGTGAACTTACTTCCCGCGCATGCCGACAGTCGATCTAGCTGGCCAGCCAATATTGGCAACTTTTTAATTTGGTGATTGGCTTCTGAATCAACAAATCGCCAAATTAAAACAGTGACCAAAATTCCCGGTATACAGTATGGTTTATGTGACATCCCACTTGTTGTTGTGCAATTGAAACACTTACTCAGCAGGCAACTTGTCCAGTATCAGGTACGAGTCTTTGTTCACTCCCTGCAGGATGAAGTACACTCATGCCTTGGGGTATACTCATGCCTTCTCCTCAACCTTTCCATACCCAGACTTACCACAAGGTCGCCAGGGGTGAGATTCTCTGGGTCCACAAGGCCAATCACTGGAAGGAAGTAGGTCTGGAAAAGAAAGTAAACATCATCATCAGGCAAAATCCACACCTGGGATCTATACACAATTCAGGACTTCATACAAAGAATATGGTGAGCGGGAGAGTTAGATTGCAAGGACATTGCCCTCATGGGATATGGGGGGTTGTCCCACAGAAATCTAAGTCCTCTGAGGTTGCTTCTGCGGGCCAAAAGCCTGATGTTAGTTAGGGGGTGGGGGGGATTTCTGGGGAATTGACCCCTATATACACACTTACACATGCAGAGCTTGGAAGCTAGATAGTAATCAGCGGTATGCATGAGGAAATATAGTGTTAAGTGAATGACGCGGTGAAATTGATTTGCTGAAACAACTTTTGTCATGGGAATGAAACTCACTACGTGGATACTGCCAGGTGAGTTCTAGACGAACAGCTATATGAAATTGGTTGTGTAAAGAAAGCAAAGTGGCAAATCTGTTTGTAGGAGTTAGCCTGTGAGGCCGATACCAACAATCTTCGAGAACATCTGGATTTCCAGCACCCTCTAAAATACAAAGCTCAAGAAACCTGAGAGAATGAAGCAAGGCCATATAACACTGCCCATTGCATGTTCACTGCATTCACAAAGGTTCGAAGACTATGAACGTTCATTACAGGCCTATATACATGTACTTTCTTGCCACACACAGACATTGCCATCATCAATGAAAACCAGGGCCATAATCAACTACACAAGTGTTTCCCTGAGAGTCAAAGTCCATCTCCATCCGATCCTTGAGCTGGAACCAGAGAAGGCAACTTCAACCACTTGTAGTCTGCCTTTTCGCATAAAGACCCACCAAACTCTCCATCATAGCATCTGACAATTCCTCGGTTGCTTTGGAAGGTCTCCCCAATCTAGCAAGAACAGCTATTTCAGCTGCTTGTAAATCTGGAGGAGCTCTCTCCTGGAAGGTCCGGAAGGAAGAAAGGGGACCCTCGTGCAACTTGTGTGGGAGCCAAAACCGGCACACTGCCATCCAGCAACCGGATATATCGACCGGATGAGCTCTAATAAGAACTTGCCAAGTGTGTTGCCTGACTCCCAGCAGTCTTCCAGATACCGGAGCTGTAGACTTCCTCCTCCTCGAGTGCACACGAATGCCAAGTGCCTTAAATAAAGAGTTCATGGAGAGAAAGAGGATTGCTGAGCAAGGCAGCAGCTATCACCAAGGTACAGTGTCAAGTGTACATCACTACCTGACAAGGAACACTCTAGTCTGGTGGAAGCTGTTAGCCAACTGGATTACCAGGAAGAGCAAGACCAGGTACAAGTTGAGGCATGAAATGCAGACATCCTGGAGTATGTCCGCAATCTGGGACAGCAATCACCAGCACAAGCAGCAGACAGAGATCAGGAGTCTGCCGCAATCGTTCTGCAGACATTGGAGGACCTTGTTACCAAAGCAACTTGCCAGCCACTTCCCATGGTCAGTGCACAATACCTTGGTGATGTCACCCAGTTAAAATGGCAAATTACACCAGGGAGCTTTGGCATAAAACCGAGTTTGGTGGCTAGGTTACAAGTAACCATGGGCACTTACTGCATGTCAAGTGAAACACATGTATCTTCGGCACTAAAGTATAACCTGTAACAGATATCAGGAAGGCAATCTCCGTGGGGAAGGTTGGTCACACACTGATCACCAAGGACTGCCTGTTGCCCAACCAGACATGCTCAGAAGTCCATAGGGGTCTAACGACCAAACGCAAAAAGTGTGACCACACCTGCATCGACGAGGACACAGTGAGGCAAGTGAGTGTGTCTTTTACTATGCATATTCTGTTAAGGAGGTTAGACGTTTCCAATGGCAAACATTCACTTGGCCATTTCTGTTGTGCAGCTACACGATCACGGGAGAATACCCCTGAAGTGATCTTGCAGAACAAGCCAGAACCTACACTGTATCCAGGAGGAACAGACCCAGCCGGAACCTATCCAGGAGGAACAGACCCAGCCAGAACCTATCCAGGAGGAACAGACCCAGCCAGAACCTATCCAGGAGGAACAGACCCAGGACAACACACAAGAACCTATCCAGGAGCAGCCAGTACCACCTCAAGGTAAACAGAAGCGAAAGCGTAAAAAATCTGGGGAGCTACTGAGTGACAAAGTTTCAACTTACTACAAGCCTTCCAGGAAGACAAGAAAGAAGCACCGCAGACACTCTGTAGGCACCTGAGGCACCGCAGACACTCTAGGCACCTTGGACACGTTAGGCACCTTAGACACCAATGTCACCTCAGTCTAGCCGCTAGCCCCTCTCCGCCCGGCCGGTCAAGCGGGCATGCAGAGGGCGGTGAGGGTCTAGCAAACATTGCACTTGATTGTGTTTCAACTGACCAATCAGATCTCACTGAAGCGATTCGTTCCAATTTTATTCATGACTCTCGTGGTTGTAAACCGAGCCGTTCGCGTGCGATCAGCCCGGCGGAGAGTGTCTAAATGCCTACACTCGAGCTAAACTAGTCCAACCAGGATGCCTCCAAGCGTACAGAAGTCGTCCTCAACTCCAGCTGGCACTTCACCGGTTCACAGGTACATGTAATTGGCATTCCAGAGTAACGTGATCAAGTGCAATGATTGCTAGACCCTCTTCGCCGCACGCCCGCTTGACCGGCCGGGCGGAGAGGGGCTAGCAGCTAGACTGATGTCACCTCAGACACCAATGTCACCTCAGACACTGGTAGTTAATGAAGGATACAGGTCACATTTAATTAAGCACATTTTTAGCTCAATGTGCTGATCAGGCATATTTCGTGACTCTTAAATGAAGGACTAACCGGAACTTCATTGAGAACAATGTTTCATGCATGGGGCATTTGGGATGATGAACCAGGCCTTGAGATGGAACTGTACAATGGAGAAGTCATTCGGAAACCCATTATGGTTCAGAGACCTCCTCTATTATCTAAGGAGTGTGGCAAAACCAAGGAGCAAGATACGTACAGTCTGTGTCTCTCAAACAATGAGCTAATCGATCTAAATAAAATTGAATATAAAGGACGAGAAGCAAATTACGCACCAGGTGTTATTGTAAGAAAGGGAGCTGTTCAATATTGGTCTCCTATTGCAACAGGATATAGTGTTTCATCTACGATATTGACTAGTAGGCCATCCTGGCGTCCACTTGTTCATTAAATTTTTTTGTACAAGTATCTCCTCTTCCCCGATCAGCTCAGTGAAAGTCTGCACTTCTTGAGTGCTTGCTATGTATCTACATGTACACTCCACCATCACCATCTGCGACCTGCCAAAGGTGTCCACCCAGATAAGATCTTGAACACTTGCACCCTCAGTTGTCCTCTCTAAATATCCCACAAGGCTGTAAAGGGTCTAGTTGAAAGTCTTTAGGTTGCCTGTCAAGCACACACACACCTTCCTCTCTCGTACCTGCCACAGCGGTGATCATTAGGGACACGCACATTATGCGGGAATTTCTTTAGGAATAATAGGGGAAATTTTGGAACAGGGATAATGCGAGAATAATAGGCACGAATTGCATTGCAATGATATCTTTGCATCACATGATCAACCGCGTATGCAAGCACAAGATCATCAGTACTAAAATGGTAGCCAGCAGTAGTATCAAGCTTGAGCCAGAGTCTAGTGGTGAGACCTGTGCGATAAGTGGAGGAAGTGGAGAGTCTGAAAGTTGTCTGAGTTTGTTAGATACGTTGCAATCACCAAGACCCTCGGACTTAGCCTGAAAGCGGAAGAAGCAGGGAAGAAGCGATCGCGGGCCGGCACCAGTGCTGAAGCACGGTATAATTCTGTTATTTGTTACACTCCTGGTAGGGGAAAAATTGTGCCGCGTAATATAATTAAATAATTAATATAAATACATTGTAACTCGTTCGAGTGACAGGAATGGCGCACAAAGATTCTGACTACACCGTCGTGATCGCTATCATGCACTGTCCCAACCGTACAATTTTGGTGCTGAAACTCACCTTGGTGGTGGAGATATGAGCGCTTTTGTCTCGCCGTGGCGGCCATTGCTCGAGCGCTCTCTCCGACTTCCGGTGGCAGTACCGTTCTTAGGAGGGGCGCACGAAGATTCTGACCACACAGCCGTGATCGCTGTCGTTAACTGACGCTTACATGCCAAAACTCACCGTGCTGGCTAAGTTGTGAGTGCTGTCTTGTCTTCCTTTTGGTCGCCATTGCTCGCGATCGACTGAGCCACGTGGCATGTGCGTTAATTGGAACGAATTGCAATAATTTAGCTTCGCTACGGTGAGGCAACCGCGGCGTTGCAACGGCTACCAGGAGTGCGGTTGCCCCTCGAAAGTGGTAGGAATAATAGGATAAAAACTGGGGAATTAAGGAATAGAATAATAGGGATTTGGTTTGGAATAATGGGCCTGTCCCTAGTGAACATAGCATATTGGCCACTACATGTACCAGCAGTCTGTTAGGGGTATACAAGCCAACATGCTATCAAACGTCTGATGAACTCTGACCTGTTCAGGCACAGTGACCGTTTAGTCTTGCAAAAGGCTGTGGTTAAACCCGAACCGGACCGGACCAGACCGGACCAGACCGGATTGGACCGGACCGACCAAAAGTAGTAATTAGTGTTTCCGCGTGTAGAGAAAATAGTTTACTTGAAGTAGCATTTGTGGCATTGCCTCATGCAGGGAAGTCAGAGAACAGTTTAGTCTCGCGAGTTTGCTGATTTGCACAGTATTTTGAAGCCACAAAGCGTTAGTGAGGTAGCTGCGTAGGTCCGAGGTAGCCGCGTAGGTCCAAGTTTGCCGGTAGCAACGACCCCAAATTCGAGGATGACTTGAAGGAGGCAACCAGGCATTTGTTGGTGTTTCACGGTACTAGGTAAGTCAGAGAGCTGAGCCAAGCGAGTGTGAGTAATCTATACTACCAAAACATCGAGTACTATAGATATTCTATATACTGCCCAGCATTGAGTACTACTGCCCATGAGACTTGCCCCCTGCACTGCTATAAAGCTTCACATACATGTACATCTGTAAATGCAACACTAAGTACAAATGCAGTAGCAGTACCTTCGCTGAAACTATTTCAAGACCCACGAAACTCCTCCAACAGTTGCCTGTAAGTGCTACATGTTATTACATGTAGTCGAAGTTTTTGCAAAACATCCAAGTTGCTTATACATTGTAAATTAGCTAAGTCACTGTAGAATAATATAGTGCTATTTCACTTCTGGTCCGGCGCGAGTTTTCACCACGGCCCTTACAAAATTATGAGGCCTGACTCAGTGTCAATGTCAGCACTGCACCATAGATCAGAAACACACAGTGTATGCCATGACTCCAGTTACACACTATATAGTGCTTTTGACTGCTACTACAAATCGCTCTGATTAAACATGTAGTTACCACTCAACCTGTGCAATCTTTTTCTTCAACCTTACCAGGGGGTAACCACACTCCTGGTAGACGCATTGCAACCGGTTTCAACTCGTTGGACGTGCAACCTAGGTAATGCACCTCATTCCAATTAACACACATGTCACGTGAGGGCCATGCCTAGCTGATCAAGTCAGTAATGGCGTCCAAAAAAGAGCTTATTCCATCGAGGGGCAACCACACTCCTGGTAGCAGCCGTTGCAACCGGTCGCAATCGTGGGTAGCACAACGCTGAGTATCACAGCTCATTCCAATTACATTGTAATCCACATGTCAGGTGAGGACCATGCTCAGTCGATGTTGATCGATCGAGTCAGCAATGGCGGGCCAAGGAGAGATAAGAAATTGTTACAGTGCTCACAACCAGCACGGTGAGTTTCGGCATGTAAGTGTCAGTGAACGACAGCGATCACGGTTGTGTGGTTAGAATATTCGTATGCCTTTCCTAAGAACAGTACTGCCTCCGGAAGTCGAAGAGAGTGCTCAAGCAATGGCGGCCAATGGCGAGACAAAGGCACTCATATCTCCACCACTAAGGTGAGTTTCAGCACCAACTTTTACGTTCCGGTCAGCGATCATGGCGGTGTAGTCAGATTAGCCTCGTTCCCAGGCTCCTCTCCAGCTTTTTGTTGTATACTGTACAAAAGCGGGGAGAGAGCCTGGAAGATTTCATCATGTGCACGATGCCGTACTATGCATGGTTTTGGTAATCGAATTATTGCCCACACATTCGTTAACCGCTGCCAGTTCAATCGCGCTGGAGACATGTTGACTGTCTCAGCGCTGGATGCTGCTCAGCATGACAGCAAGGAGTCTACAACTCACTTCCTACAGCTCACCAGGAGACACTATGGCAATCATGAGCAGATGCTCACACAATGGGCGTCAGAAGCATGAGGTGACAACCGTTTTTTGTACAGATGAATAAACCATCTCAGGCTACACACACACACACACACAGTACATGTATATACCTGTCTGGTTGACGTTTTGATGACTGCACACTTGCCCTTCCTCTGCGCGTCCAGGTCCATATGGCCCCCATCCTCCTCAGCCTGATCTTGAGGATCTATGTCAAGTAGCTGTGGACGAGGGCAGCGGAGGAAGGGGACAATAGGGGAGGGGTGGGAATGGGAGGGCAAGGGAGGGGAGGGGATAGATGGGAGAGGGAGAGGGGAGAAATGGGAGAGCAAAGGAGGTGAGGGGGAGAGCAGGGGAAAGGATGGGAGGGGGACAGGATGGGAGGGGAGGGAACGGGAGGGCAAGGGAGGGATCAGGAGTGAGAGGGAAGATAGAGGAGGAGGGGAGGGAATGGGGATGGAGAGAGGACGGGAGAGGAGGGAAGGGGGATGTGGAGAGGATGGGAGAGGAAGGAAGGGGGATGGGGAGAGGACGGGAGGGAACGGAAGGGAAGGGAGGGGAGGGATCAGAAGAGAAAGGGATGGGAGGGGTAGAGGAGGGGAGGGGAGGAGGGGAAGGGAGGGGAGAGACAAAGTAACAATGTAAGAAGAGCACAGGGCTACATGTACAGTTACCACTAAGGACATTGCCAGAAGTACAATTGAAGCTGAAAGGATTATGACGCCATAATTATATGGAATCATTGATCGCTAAAGACATACCTCCACCACATTGGAGACCAAGTATGGCAAAACTTTGAAGACTTTGATCTTCTCTGCATTTTCCTGCAATGTACATGTATGAACACAGATAGATACAACTGCAACTGAAGCAATCGTACAAGTAGCAACACACGGCAAAACCATATGAACTGATAGCAAGGGCGCATTGAGCCGCAGAAGGAGGCTCAATACACCCTTCGAAATGAACTTGCCACTTCATGACTGACATGCGTACAAGGGGAAATACCACCCAGGGAAAGTGTCTACCTTAAGCTTCTCTTTCATCGCCTGTTGCTCATGGCTGATGCGAGATGTCTCACTCTTCATAATCTGGACAAGCAGAGAAACAAAATAATTGATGCGCAATCGACATTTCCATGCATTGACACCGTCATACTACTATACTGCCCTGGATTGCTAGCATTTCTTACAGTCCATGATGAACGGTAACCCTTCGTACATGTATCACACAGAGTTTCAGTGAGCCATGTAAAATCGTCTTTCTTTGTGAAAACAGCTGAAATGGTGTTCCGGCTGGAGACACACACAGGAGTACTTAGCCACTGAAGGTCATTGAAGAGTGCTCAATCGTCGAACTCCGTCGTTGCTCAGGAAAGTTGCACGGACTATATAGCGGTAGTAAACAATTTTGACGTCGTGGTTGTACGGATGTAACACGGTAGTCCACCAAGATTTCTGGGAAATTAAGTGCATGTGCAAACAGTGGATACCAGGCCCTTTCTTTCTCGGCCAGGAGGGGCCTGGGTACATCACTAATGGTGGGTAGTGCTGTGATATTGCTCCTGGAATCAACACTGATTATTGGGGGGTCGAATAATTGCCGATTATCCGATTATTGGTCAAAATTTGTGGAGGCATAATATATGTATGTAGTGATGCTTCGTTGAGCTCAAAATATGTACATACCACCAAGTACGTATCACAAACATACACATATGTTTAAGGTAGCATTATACCTTTACCGTTAGGGTACCTTTAACCGTCGGGGCCCCGACGGTTAAAGGTACCCTAACGGTAAAGGTATAATGCTACCTTAAGGTAGCATTATACCTTTACCGTTAGGGTACCTTTAACCGTCGGGGCCCCGACGGTTAAAGGTACCCTAACGGTAAAGGTATAATGCTACCTTAAGGTAGCATTATACCTTTACCGTTAGGGTACCTTTAACCGTCGGGGCCCCGACGGTTAAAGGTACCCTAACGGTAAAGGTATAATGCTACCTTAAGGTAGCATTATACCTTTACCGTTAGGGTACCTTTAACCGTCGGGGCCCCGACGGTTAAAGGTACCCTAACGGTAAAGGTATAATGCTACCTTAAGGTAGCATTATACCTTTACCGTTAGGGTACCTTTAACCGTCGGGGCCCCGACGGTTAAAGGTACCCTAACGGTAAAGGTATAATGCTACCTTAAGGTAGCATTATACCTTTACCGTTAGGGTACCTTTAACCGTCGGGGCCCCGACGGTTAAAGGTACCCTAACGGTAAAGGTATAATGCTACCTTAAGGTAGCATTATACCTTTACCGTTAGGGTACCTTTAACCGTCGGGGCCCCGACGGTTAAAGGTACCCTAACGGTAAAGGTATAATGCTACCTTAAGGTAGCATTATACCTTTACCGTTAGGGTACCTTTAACCGTCGGGGCCCCGACGGTTAAAGGTACCCTAACGGTAAAGGTATAATGCTACCTTAAGGTAGCATTATACCTTTACCGTTAGGGTACCTTTAACCGTCGGGGCCCCGACGGTTAAAGGTACCCTAACGGTAAAGGTATAATGCTACCTTAAGCTACGATGTGAGTTTCCTACGATATAATAGTACACCATGAGTTTGCTACAAGTTAATATTGCATATCACCATTTACTGTTCCCTTTATTGTGCTCGCTAACGTACTCACAAGCAGATTTCAATAATTGATATCTTAATTTTACCACCAATTATTGGTCTAAGATCTTTATATTGATCAATTAAGTGTCACAGCTCTAATGGTGGGGCTGTCTGTGAGTGTTTATTTGGTCTAGGATTGGCTTAAGGTGATGGAGGGGTTTTTCCGGACAGCAGGGGATTTCCGGACACGGTCCCAGCTTTCACTCTCTAAGAGCAGTTTTTGCAACAACTGCAGTGTTGGAAAGTTCAAAGGTAGGGTATGCATGCGCACTTACCATAATTCGGAAGAACTGCTAACAGAGTGAATGCGAGGGGCATGATGTGTGCGTTCAGAATTAAAAGACTGTCCGGAAATCCCCTCCCTTACCACTCCTTGACATCATGTATGTGTACATGTATGTTACTCAAGCCCTACGTACAAGGCAAGGGGTGGTCACTCCCATATGCACAATACTTAGAGCTGCAACCAGGGTCACAAGGCGGTCAGTCACTGGGTCACCGAGGTTTTTTCTGTGCGGTCACAGGGTCACGAAGGTTTTTCCAAGCGGTCACAGCCTAAATTTTAAGATTTTAGAAATTGCTGCAAACAGAAGAACGTACACAAGTTAGCTAGCCAGTGTTTCAGTTATGCAGCAGCGATGGCAGGAGGTATACGCTCCGAGCCGTGAACTTCGCGCTAGGTCGTCGCTAGCTAGCTATTGTCGTCGACGTCATGTCGAGTGTAAGTGTCACAACAGGCATGCACGCGCACTTCACACGTGATCTTTCGGGGTAGCTTTACTAACTAACCATTAAAATTTATACCAGATCGCAGAAAAGTGTTGCTGAATACTCCACGTCTCACAGTCTCCTTCGCTCCATGGCCGTTTCTGCGCTGCTTTTATCCGCCAGCATGACAGCCTTTGATTGACAGCCTTTGATTCAGCTGAGCAGTACGGTACGGTACAGTTGAGAGGTCACAGGGTCACGAATAATTTTACGGTGCGGTCACGGGTCACCAACTATTTTGAAGGCCGGTCACGGGTCACCAACTATTTTGAAGGCCGGTCACGAGGTCACAGCCGAATTTAGGCGGTCACAATTTGTGACCCCGGTCGCAGCTCTAAGTATTGCGCATACGGGAGTGACCACCATCAGGTTGGGATGCACTACAACCTCAACAAAATGTGAAAAGGCATAACGGTCAAATAGCTGGGCTTTAATTAGAGCAACTCAAACTTTATGGGCCCATTGGATAAAGGCAAGATCATCACCTTTATGTCATTTTCCAGTAGTCTTGTACGGCTGACAATCTCATCAGTGCTCATCCGAAGCACTTCCTCGTCAATTGCCGCCTAGAAACAAACAAAACAGAAGTTTGCTACCGAAGTATGCATCCCAAAGGTACGTCCATCTCACTGCACGTTAACTTACATCAGCGTCATCCCAGATTGATTTATCTTCCAACGTCGCCATAGTCTAGTCTTGCCTGTAGCTTAGTACAAAAATTGTGAAAAGTCTAGTAAAATTGTGCTGGAGCACAAGCAAGCACGTGTACTGCGAATGACGTAATAATGACGTCCGCTATAGCAACCAAAACAAGTCACTGCGAGAGGTAGAGCTAGAGGTCTTCACTCTTCTGTAGGCTGAGTAGCCTAGGTAAGAGATCATCTATGTGGTTAAGAGGGGTAACTTGTTCAGGAATTTAGCTCTAATTTCTGAATGGAAGTAGCTTGATAGATAAAGTTCAGCAGTCTTTCCTCCAGCTGCGATGAAAATTTCATAGCTGTAGCTACTATGGTTCCTTTGTGATGTAGTCAAACATCAAGGTAGTCCTACATCAAAGGGTGAGGTACACTTGGAGCAGTACTGAGCTGCATGTAGCTAGCTACACAATGTAAAATAGAGTGTACATGTAGCTAAAAGGTCTATTGCTCTGCACGAGTTAGTGCTATTAAGTCACTTTCCACTGGTCTGATCCTGCTGACTCAGCTCTGAAATAGTAGGTGTGGCAGTAACCTCGTTCCCACGCCTCTCTGGCCTGGGAACAAGGCTAGTGTGGCAGATGCGGCAGCCACCACACCAATCAGTAATATGCTTAGTGATAAGAGTCAAGTGCCCGCTACAATGACGTACTCTCATTTGGGTCCACTAGTGTTGAAAACTAGTACATAAGTTAATGTGGAGTGGTCCGCGATGAGCCAGGTGTTAACAGTTCATACAATGTTTCGGTCTTCTTCAGGTGTAATAGAAATGCAAAACAAGCTAATTTATAGCTTCGCTCGCTCAGCTACTTCCCCCTCGTTCGCCTACCGTGAGTAATCCGGCGCCGGACAGCTCTCTGTGCAGAGCTGCTGCTCCCCAATTGCGTCGCTTCAGCTGCTGCTCGCCGCTTGCGTCTGCTTCGAATCAGCTGCTGCTCCCTGACCCGATTGCATCCGCTTCATCTGCTGTTTCCCGTTTGCGTCCGCTTCCAGCTGCTGCTCGCTTCAGCTGCTGCTGCATGCTCGCCGCTTGCGTCCGCTTCAGCTGATGCTCCCGATCACGTCCGCTTCGGCTGCTGCTCCCCGATTGCGTCCGCTTCGACTGCTGCTCCCCGCATCCGCTTGCAGCCCCAGCTGGATTCCAGCCCAATGTTCTCGAACATTCTTTGAGGAGTTCGAGGTTCAGTAAATAAATTAAAGTACGAAGATCGCGCGTCACTATAGTCTAGTCCCGCCCCACGAACATCCCACTTCCGTCACTCACAGACACACACACACACACACGTTAAATCTTAATGTATTGATAGTCACAGATAATGCACATCAAAGGATCTAATACATCAGATGGTGACGTCATGCTGACAATGCATGCATTATCAAAGCAGTTTCAACGCTGGTGGAGTCTTCAAGCATCTATGTGTGACAGTCTGTCTCCGGAGCCTTGGACTTTGGATCCAGGTCCAGGAGCTGTCTGTGAGGTGGTGTCAGGAGTAGGTTGACACAGTGAGCCTGTTAGGCTGCTCGCTTTTCAACTTCAAGTAGTCCGCACAGTTCACTGTAGTGATTCCTGTAGGCTCCTTTTCAGGCAGTCCAGCTCGCTCGTTTGTCAAGCAGTCCACACAGTTCACAGCTGTTTCTTTGATGACTGTGGTGGTGGCTGAGGAGAGCAGCGTTGGATCCGTACAAAAGGACCGAGGCTCTTGGATAAATATTAATAACTTGACTTGTGATAAGAGTCAAGTGCCCGCTACAACGACATACTCTCAGTTCGGGTCCACTAGTGTAATATGCTTAGGTTTGGTAGCAAGTCATTGAAATTTCAATCTCATACGTAGCTACCATATTTCAACCATGCTTCAACGTATTTGCTTCCTATGGGGCTGTGACTCTCGCTGGTAAGTTTCCACTGAGATAGAGGACCCAAATCTAGCTGGCTCCAGTATAGTATGAAGGACTTCAGACTTCGAGAGTTGGTGCAAGTATTAAGCAGGCCTACATAGTAGTTAAGTTTCAGCTCTGTGGTACATTTTGTTCCAAGTTACCATATAGTGGAGAATCTATTGTGTGTGGGGGTACTGCAGGTTCTACAACAGAAGTCAAAACTGTTAGAACAAAACTATCGTGCAGAACAACTACAATCAAGCAATCAAAAATGACAATTTCTATGGAATTGTCATGATTGCAATGTTTCAACACATTGCTTTTACAATTGTCATGTGGTTTTTTAATTCATTGAAGTTGCCATGGTAGGCCATTTCTCCTACAGGATGGGAAGTATGCTAGGACATATACGTACTGAAGGATACTGTGACCAAATACTCACTTCATTAGTATGTGAGGGTGTACGCATATCTAGTCGAGACGTGAAATTAAGTCACAATAGCCTCGTTCCCAGTCCTCTGCCCAGATTAATATTTTATCTTGCAGCCGTGGATTTTCTCCACGGCTGTGAGTTAAAATCTGGGTGGAGGTCTGGGAATGAGGCCAATAATTCTGTACTCACCCTATAATCTGATGCAGCAACATACTGCAGGGAATCACCGTACCAGTGTACATTGACTTTACCAGTAACACATGCGGTTACGTATGCCTCTTGCTGCTTCCTTCCGTCAAGTCTATACTACTGTAGCAACTTGTTTTTTATTTTACGCAGGTGTAATAGTGAATTATGACCCTCAGATCTTCCAATGCATCCTTCACTTCGCTGTTTGTTGGGACTGAATGCAAGTGGAGCAGATGCATCCCCTACATCAGGCACGGTGACACCAATACAGTGTTACTGTGTACTGCACCCTGAGTTCAGTAGTGACAGTTTAAGTGGATGGGAAGGGAGGAGCACTACACTCAACACAGCCCACTGCATGGTATCACGCAACTCAACTCTTCATCCTTCCCAAAGTGACCCCCAGCTGACTGCTGTTAGGAAAACAAGTAGCAGCCACAAGTCATCCCTTTCAAGGGCCTCCAGCATTGGAAAGAGTGATTCACAGTCTTCACTGAAAAACTGGACATTTGAATTGCAACCAATTCCTTACAAATTTACGCACTGTGAGGATGAGAACGTGTCTGTGTTTGCAGATTCCTATCGAAAGTTATACACATACCACAACATGGAGCAGAGGTTAAAGAAATTCAGCAGTGGCGACAATGTGTGTGGTCAAGTTCCACATTGTACGAGCTTTCACCCATCTCGAGGAGGTTCTCAGTTGTCCGCCATGGTCAAACCCAAGCTGATGGTCCTGGGAGAGGCGAGCCAAGCATGCCAGTATGCCAAACCACTCCGAACAAAGTCTCAGGTATGGTATACCACTATGGGGTTTGATAATGGGTTCATCTGAACTGTTAACACTTTAACCGATAAAGCCGTCTACAGACGGCATGAGACTTTCATCAGTGATGTCAGACTTCCGGCAATGTCCTTGGGACTTAGGCTCTGCGCCAGCAGAGAGGGCGGGACAGGGGGAGGTGGGTGGGTTTCAGCACTGAGCCTAGGTAGCATGGCCACTTTTGGGCTTGGCCTTGAAAAGCTCTTGGTTGGAGCTGGGTGGGCCATTTCTCTCCTTCTTTGCACAAATGGGCCGAGAAAACAGTCCTCTCGCCTAGTAGGGCCTCCATTTCTGGCAGTGAAGCGTTTTTCTCGGTCTAGACGAGCGATGGTCGGCAGAGAGCCGTGACTATTGGATGCCCCTTGATGGGTGGGTGTGGTTAGAGTCACGAATGTGTAGAGGATTGCTGCATGGTCATGTGTGTGGAGTTTAGGGGCTGAAAAGCGAAATATGGTAGGTTTAGTGCATCTATTAGCTAAGAGAGACCTCCGGAGAAAAACAATTTATCGGTTAATGGGTTAAATATGGGGTGCTCACTTGCATGCTTTTAGAATAGCACCCTGTGGTACAGTGGTATCCATGGTAACCTTGATATGAAACCATGCAGTGTTGCACCCCAGGGTGCTCATGCAAATTCACACCCCATTGAAATTGAGTGTTGAGTTTAGTTATTCAGATGAGTGCTGTCTGGTGCATGGATATGCTTCCTGGAGCAGAAACAGTATAGTAGCTGTATAAATTCACCCTTAGCTATTGTAAATGGCTCTATATATGTACTGCATCCCTTGTTTCTCTGACATCAACGTTCTGCACGGGGCCACCCTTCACAACAGTGCATGCTGTGCCTTACTCCCTTGCAGGGTTATAGGAAATGCATTTCCTATGAAACAGCTGACATTAGCAGTGTCAACATCCTACCCTCAAAACCCAAATGTGGCAGATGTGATTTATCTAGTCTCCAAGCTTCTGCTCCTTTGCTAGTTAGGGAGAAGGGGGATGTATCAGCACTGAGCACGGATTATAGATCAACAAGCCGCCCTAGCTTAGCTGCCAGTATGGTTGAAGGACGTGCACACGGTGAGTTCACAAATCAAGTGAAGCATATGAGCTGCTATCCCAAATCCACTCTCGCCGATGATGCCCACAGATCAAACAAGAATGCTGAAAACAGAAAACCAGAGTTGAACTTAAAGTGGACGTCAAAGTCATTTCCCTCATTCGTAGTGTGTTCAGTCGATAAAGGTTCACAGAAGATAAAGATGGCCACAACCAACAAGAAAAGCTTACACCAACCACACAAGCAGAGCCAATTCAAGAATAAGACTTCCCTCCAGCCTAGTAGTCTTGGAAGCAAAAGTATGCCAGCTATATCTCTGAATGGCATGGCTACCAGAAGTGAATTTGGTAACTTACTAAGTCACCAACATCAAGTCAGCTTTCGCAATGCTAGACCTGGATTCCGCTATGAAACACTGTGTCTTCAAGGGCACAATGCAGACAGTCATACTTCTCACCCTGAAACTGTTGTTGGCCCATGGATATCAACACCCTGACTACAATCATGAATTATAATTTACGTTGACTGTGTTCATATACACTGTACCGTATCAGACATCCCATGCTCTTAATATCCCTTCACTGAAACTGCATGAGCTGTTCCTGTGCTGCAAGTTTGCTTAGCAAGTATACTAAAAGGACTGACCATTTTTATAGTATGGGCTTTTGACTCCGGAACCAGACGTGTGCCACCTGTTTGTCCAAAGCATTAACTTCCATTTCCTGTCCTGCTTGTATATATCGTACACAGCAAGGAGGGAAAGCTGGAGGACACAAATCTAATGTGATGGAGTTCATTAGGCAACTGTGGTGCAATGCTTAGTAAACATGTCGCAAGTTTGATAGTTCACGGTGAGGTTTCCTGGGACCAAAGGGTAGCACTAAGGAGAAGATGCTCAATTGAGGGTCACGTTGATATTGGTCTGGCAGAAGTACACGGACACACATGTGCATTCAGCACTGGCCCTGGCCCTAACTCACTGCCGTACTTCCTGTTGGACCTTCATTTTCTGAAAGTGGAAACTACCAGCGAGAGTCGGCAGGATCAGATTGTGGAAAGTGACCTATTTCCGCAAACAGAACTAGGGCTGAACTCATGCAGGGCAACAGCATTTTTGGTTACACTCCTATACTTAGCTCTATAGCTAATGTTCCAAGCGGCCCCACCAACAAATCTGATGTGCCTTGCATGATGTTTGGCCACATGGCAAAGGAACCACAGGAGCTAGCTAGAGTTATGAAATGTGTATCATAGCCAGAGGAAAGACTGCGGGGCGGCAGCGGCATAAAAGAAGTGGTACGGCCCACTATCGTAGTGCACTGCAGAAGGCGGTGCCCGGAGGCGCTCTGCGTGTTGGCAGAGACGCGAAGCGCGGAAAAAGCTTTTTCGCATGTATTTTTAGCGATGAGGAAGCGCTCTTGTAGCATCCAAATGGCCGTTTTGGGAAAGAAAAGACCTTGGCTGCTGTGGAGTTTCAATAGTAGGCCCACAACTAGGACGAGAAACAGATGCCATTGCCGAGTCTGCATATAGGATCGAACGTAGATTATGTGTGACGACATGTGCACGTGATATTATAATCAGGTCGGCTGGAAAAGTGGTCCAGCCAAAGCCGGACCAGCCGGACCGGCGGTGCCGCCTCTGTTAAATCTTGGAACTTTACAGCGGGTCTCTAAATGCGAACTTCCAGTCAGAAATTAAAACTGACTTCCTGAAAAATTGTTCCAAGCTACCCCGCTTACCCTATAGCTATGGTATGCAGGCCAACATTGTACCCCAACATTGTACCCAGAGTGTAGTACTAGCGAATATGACCATGCATGCAGCACCTGAATCAAGGGCGGCGGAAGCACGGGGGCTACGGGGGCTGCAGCCCCCCTGAAGTGCTCGAGAAGGGGGGCTTAGCCCCCCTTCCCAACGAAACGTACACTGCCTATATAAAGGCAGTTCTCTGATCTATCAACCTTTCAAGACTTACCTCTAGAAATCAGTATAAGCCAATAGCTAGTTGCTTACTGCTTGGCTCCTCTAGCTTACTTATTCCGCCGGGACGTGACATCGACGCTAACAGTCAAGAGAGAAAAGGGTTATTTTGTATCGTGAGAAATGGGTTATTGCTAAACAGAAGCACGCGATCGCGATGCAGTATCCATACGATCGAGGCCCAAGGTAGCTAGGTGGGCCCAGAAGAAAACTCTGACCTGACTGGTCTCCCAGGGACGAAGGTGCCACGAGAGCCCATCCTGGTAACTGAGAAATGAAGACGAAAAAATTTTCCGCAGCCTCTGCGCCACTGCCTTCGGCAGCGTGCATTAGCCCCCCCAAATCTTATAATGCTTCCGCCGCCACTGACCTGAATTCTCTTCTTCAGACGCTTTTCTGCCTCTCCAGTTAGCTTGCCGTATTCGACGAATCGTCTTGCCAGTTCATGCCAATCCTCTACTGAAATGTAGCCTCTTCGATTGACATCCAAGAGCATGAAACGAGTCTTCAATTTACGTCTGTGGAACGCTTTTTGCTCTTCGGTCAGTGGCATTTCTTCTCAGCTATTCTGTCTGGTTTTGCCGTGAGTCGTTCAAGGTTAACAACTGTCGTGTCGGTCAGTCTAGAAAAATCGACGTGGATATTGGTCCGGCAGGAAGTACATACTTTAGGTACAGGTGTCATGGGAAAATGGGGACCCCCCAAAATGGGGACCCGGGGTCCCCATATTCCCGGGAATATGGGGACCCGGGTCCCCACTTTCCTGGGAAAATGGGGACCCCGGGTCCCCATTTTCCCCGGGAGTATGGGGACCCCTTAGTGAAAATGGGGACCCCCTCTATGACAGATGGTTAACAGTGGGAAAATGGGGATCCAACATTATTAAGTTGGAATTCAGACCTATGTAAGGCCTAGTTAATCACTAACCATGCAGTTATTATAATACAGCAATCAATTTGTGTAAATTTGTCAATAGAAAAATATGTTATAGACATAAATAATAGCTCGGCGTAGTAATAATCCTTGATGAGGATTTTCAATAACAAGCTCGCAGCACTGATTCCTTTCCAGATTGCTGGAATGGTCATAGTGAGAGAGATCTATAGCTAACTACTGAGTCAGAATTGAGCATAAAGCCCACTAACTATATAGCCTGCAAGACATTGAGGAGGCCCAGTGAGTCAGTGGCTATTATTAGTGGCTATAAACGGTGTCAAACTTACTTCAAGTTCATGATCTGCCGACATAGAAGAGATCAGCAACCTTTGCACAGAAAAATTCGGCGCATTGTCTGACTTACGCATTACAGCTATCAGGGTATGTAGCAACCATTGCGAGTGAAGGTTATAGTCTCGGTACCAGGCTATTCGCGCACGGCGGAATATTCCGCCGTGCGCGAATAGTCAGGTACCGAGACTAAGTGAAGGTTTCGACTGCATGGTAGCTCTCATGGACTAATGCTTTCGCAGACATGCTTGCAGAGGATGCAAATAACAACCATCCTACACAGAGCTGTGAGTATTTGATGCAACATAAAACGAAAATGGTGAGGGGGTCCCCATTTTCCCAAAGGGGGTCCCCATTTTACCAGGGAAAATGGGGACCCGGGGTCCCCATTTTCATGGGGTCCCCAAAATTTTATGACACCGGAAACGCGCGCGCATCTAGAGCCGGCCCTGGCCGGCCCTAATATATTCCCTAACCCATTGCCCTACTTCCTACCGGACCAATATCCTCCATGGATTGACTTTCCAGCAGTTAGCATGCTCTGATTCGAAACCAGTTCCGCTCGTATCTGATTCCAATATGAATAGTCTTCTAAATAGAGCCCACTTTGATCAGGACATGCCGGAGCTGCACCTCAGACCATGGATAATAGGCGCATGGGAAAAAAGGTGAGATTTCAAATGGATTTGGGTTTGACATCCATAATTTAAAGAATGCCTGTCTAGTTTAGAATTACCCCTGTGGCGAAGGTTAGGGGTGGAGATTGGGTGCTGGTATGCCTACTGCATGCCAACTGTTGTTCCCCGTTTGTAAGGCTTTCACGGAATGTGAAAGCCTTTGTTCAAGAGCTGCTTTGTGTGTGTACTGCTGAGCATGATCAGATGATTGATGCCCAGCATTCACTGTTTGACAACCTGTAGCTTTATGTGTAGGCATACATGTTTAGCCTAGTCTCGTTCCCAGACCCAAACAACCCCAGCGAAGATCGCTTGCAGTATCTCGCGGGGAAGGAGGGTCTGGTCATTTGACCGCGGGCAAAGCGGATCTACGGAATGTTGACAATTTCATTTACACATGACGTCATTTCCGTAGTATAAAATTTTGCCCCATACCGTAGTTAAGCGTTTGTTCATCTGTCATGGCTTGTTCACAAGCGCTCGAGCGTTGTCGCTGCCTGGTGACTCTATGGCCTTACAGTACTGCCTGATGACATACCTGACTGTCGTGATCGTCGGATTCTGCGCAGTGACTGCCCCCAAGCACCTGCTGCCAGTACTAGCCACCATTTTATCTTGCCGCTTTGAACGGTAACAAGTCCATGAGCTACTTGCCGTACGCCGTATCGGCATTAATCGTTTCACTAGTCTGGACTGCCAAAGTCATTTTGAGAGCGCTTCTAAATCAGCGGAAAAATATTTACGGTAGAATTTGATAATTAACCAATAATTGAGTACGCCTGCATACCAGGCGTAGATCCGCGTTGCCCGCGGTCAAATGACCAGACCCTCCTTCCCCGCGAGATACTGCAAGCGATCTTCGCTGGGGTTGTTTGGGTCTGGGAACGAGACTATGTTTAGCCACCATCCGTTCACCTATCTGTTCTCCCATCGCAGTGTGCGAGTTCTCCCATCCAAGTTGTGCAGCGGTACAGGCAACACCTGAAGTAGGTACGTGTGTTTTTATTAGCTAGGCGAGCCTCCCTGTGCATGACAAGCATCAACCTTTGCATCCCAAATTTGGACACGGGTCCCTCCCCAAGCAGAACACCAACTCTGGTTGGCTAGCTAACGAGCTTTGTGCCTTATCGTGCATATTGAGGTCCACTCCTAGGCAATCTGGATGAGGACCTTGCTAGATGGTGGTATAGACAATGCGCCCTCATAATTGGATGTACATGTATATGTAGATGTACCTGACTTTGAATAATGTGTGTTGTGGTTGGTGGTCGTGTCACCCCTCATCTCACGGATGGAGGACCTGTGTAACAAAATAGAAAGCCTCACACGCTCAATCATGTAACTAAGAAGACGTCTTTTGCACCCCCCAATTATGAGTATTTGTTCCAGTTACGGATAGTTAAGTAAATGTGCTAATAGCAAAACCTTGACCGTGGACAAGGAATTAAAATACAACTAGCTTCGCTTGCTCACTCGCTCAATTACTGCCCCCACATTCGTGTCTGTTTCAGCTGCTGCACCCTGATCGCGTCTGCTTCAGCTGCTGCTCCCTGGCTGAGTCTGCTTCAGCTGCTGCTGCCCGACTGTGTCCGCTTCAGCTGCTGCTCTCCGACTGTGTCTGCTTCAGCTGCTGCTCTCCGACTGTGTCTGCTTCAGCTGCTGCTCTCCGAATGCATCCACTTCAGCTGCTACTCCCCGACTATGTCCGCTTCAGCTGCTGCTCTCCGACTACATCCACTTCAGCTACTGTTCCTCGATAGTGTTTGCTTCAGCTGCTTGCTCCCGGATTGCATCCGCTTCATATGCTTGCTCCCTGACAGCTGTTCTTGAGCATTCTTAGTTGAGTTTTATTCTGAAAGTTGCTATAATATAGCCTATCAATTACCGACAACATCAACATGTTTAGTGTCTTCCCAAGTTCCTTCCTGACTAAAGGTTTTGGTGGTCATACCAACACCACGAAACTCGCAGTCCGAGACCAAGCGTGGGGTTCGCTCAGACTCGCCCCAATACTGAGTAGAACCCGCAGTGACTGGCTTGGCTGCATACATGTTCACCCACCATCCATTCTCCCATCAACCATCCACACCCCTTGTTATAGTACATGTAGTTGTCCTCCAGCTTTTTGTGAGTGCATGTACTAGCAATATTTGGTTATGGTATATCTGCTCTGTGGTGCCCCAATGTGCAGGTTGTAATCTCTTTGCGGGCTACATGTATACATTCAGAAAATTTCCCTCCCTCTTCACCCTCCCTTTCTCCTGTCCCTCCTTCCTTCCCTCCCTCCCTCCTTTCTTCCCTCCCTCCCTCCCTCCTCCTTCCTCCTCCTCCTCCCTCCTTGTCCCCAACCTCTCCCTTTTGCCTCTTCCTCCTCCTCATCCTCCACTTTCTACTTCCATCTCCCTCTTCCTCCTTCCTCCCATCCTCTCCAGCTTCTGCACTGCATCAGGCCCCAGACACTGGGCTGATTTGTAGAGGTAAGTGAGCTCAGCATGTTATATTCTTGCTTGTCTCCTCTCCCTTCATTGTCAGTGTCGCCCCTCCTTTCCCTCCATCACATCTCAGTGTCGTTCCTCCTTTCCCTCTGGTGGGGATTGGGTGCTGGTATACCTACATACTGTACCAACAGGCTACGAACTGCTTCCCCATTTGTACAGTAGCGGTCAGAAAAAAGTTCCCGTTCCGTTCCGGTATTGCGAGCGTACTACGCTAATAAACGTTCGCGTTTCGTAATCATTCCGTTTTTACGTTCAATTTTTACGTTCCGTAATCGCGCTATTACGGTATGAAGCACATGCACGTGCATATTTAATGAGCTCCAGCAAAATGCGCTTCAGTCAGTCGTGGATGATAGAGAAATATTATTTTCTGTTTCTATGCTTCAGCGAAAGGCTGGAGTTCGATGTCTGCGGTAAAATAAATGCTCTTCTAGTCATTTCATTGAAGCTCATTAAATATGCACGTGACCTTTGACCTCTACCGACTCGAGGGAAGACACTAAAGCAGACTATGCAAGCAACTTTAGTGAATAAATAAGTATGCTTAGCTTCTGTCCTACACTGAAAAAGGCATCTTACAGATTTTTGGGTGAGTCCAGTCCAGTCCACCAGTCCAGTGAATAAAGACGCCCCGCGTACGGTGATGATATATAGCGCGCGGCCCGCATTTTACTTCCGTTCCGCGTTCCGGCTTTCACTTCAGATGGGGAGGTCCGTTGTCTTCCTCGAAGCCATGGTAGATCCTTGTTATGACTGCTCTGGAGTGTCAAAGGACTAATTAGTAGTGCACGCAAAGTCAGCTGTCAAAACACACCCTGGCAAGCTGTCAAAACACACGTACAGTAATTACGGAAGTGCTTGAACGCAATTACGTAGCGTTTCCGTAATAACGCTTGACTTCCGTTCCGTTGCCGTATCTTTATTACTGTCTAGCGTATTACGCTCGTAATTCTGGAACGGAACGGGAACTTTTTTCTGACCGCTACTGTAGCCTCGTTCCCAGGCCTATGCCGTTTTCTGTTCTTCGGTTTGCGTTGACAACAATACACGGATGGCGAAAAATGGGGAAGGCCTGGTATTATCCATCACCTGATTGATGTCAGGTGGTCGTAGGGGGGGTGGGGCCCAACCCACAACCCAACCCACAAATACGTTTACCCCCCCCCCCCCCCCCCCCCCCCCCCCCCCAATGTTACCAGGCTCTCTTCTCCCTTTCGAGAACGAGAGCCTGGGAACGAGGCTACTGTACATGGGGCATAGGATTTGTTTAGCCTCGCTCCCAGGCCACCCAGCGTTTGTCGCTTGCAGTAAAGCAACAAACGCTGGGGTAGAAGTATCAAGTGTGTCTCCTGTGTCCAGTGTGTCTGCTGTGTTCCGTGTGTCTCCTGTGTCCAGTGTGTCTGCTGTGTCCAGTGTGTCTGCTGTACGAGTTCCGTGTGTCCAGTGTGTCTGCTGTGTTGTGTGTGTCTGCTGTGTTCAGTGTGTCCAGTGTGTCTGCTGTGTTCAGTGTGTCCAGTGTGTCTGCTGTACGTGTTCCGTGTGTCCAGTGTGTCTGCTGTGTTGTGTGTGTCTGCTGTGTCCAGTGTGTCTGCTGTGTTCCGTGTGTCTGCTGTGTTCAGTGTGTCTGGAGTGCTCCATGTGTCAGTGTCTGCTGTGTTCAGTGTGTCCAGAGTGCACCGTGTGTCCAGTGTGTCTGCTGAGTTGAGTGTGTCCAGTGTGTCTGCTGTGTTCCGTGTGTCTGCTGTGTTCAGTGTGTCTGGAGTGCTCCATGTGTCAGTGTCTGCTGTGTTCAGTGTGTCCAGAGTGCACCGTGTGTCCAGTGTGTCTGCTGTGTTCAGTGTGTCCAGAGTGCACCGTGTGTTCAGTGTGTCTGCTGTGTCCAGTGTGTCTGCTGTGTTCAGTGTGTCCAGAGTGCACCGTGTCTGCTGTGCTCCATGTGTCCATTGTGTGCAGACACACGGATCAGGAGACACACAAACACAGCGCTTACACAATGAGCCACCTGACCATACCGTACATTACTAGTTAGTACATTGTAAATCCGTCACGCATGCGCTCCAGCTATGTGGACAGACAGACGTATACGTACCCAGCACTGTGTCTCGGCGCTTCGGCGCTGAGACACAGTGCTGGGTCCTTCCAAAATTTTTCGGTCTACATGTAAGACTACTTCAACCAGTACAGCACAATAACATACGTACATGTAGCTGACTTAGTCTCCTTATAAAGACCCAAGTAAGCGCTATGTACACTTGTGGGTTCACTTCCTGTCTCAGTAGCAATGAATACTAACTAGAAGAATGGGGTCTTAGGCTTTGAGATTTAGAGGAGCACCTTGTGAAGTGTAATGGCTGCTTTCAGTGGCTCACAAGTCCAATAATCAGTGGCATACTGTATAGCGCTTAAATTTCGCGGGTCTAAATTTTCGCGAATTACAGGTCATTCGCGAAATTATTTCCATGAAACAGTGGTCCTGCTACCGTAGAAACTTCCGGTATTTTATTTGCAACGCGGAAGTGGCAACGTGAGCGTTCAGCGAATAGCGTAAAAATATGAAATTTTGAACAGAATGTTTAGCCCGCCCTAACAGCTCGCTGGCTGAACGGATTTTGGCGGAACTTGCGTTGTCTTGTGGCCATGGAAGCACTGGCACTGACTGGACTTTAGTTGGGAGTCCTCCATGGAGTATTCGCAGACCAGGAGTGAAAAGGCGGAGCCTGTTCACGGGAAGTCAGGATGAAGGAGGTTAGCCAGACAGTTGCACAAATCCTGGACTTCACATGTATTGTGGCAAAATGGGTATCAAAATGTAGCTGAGAGGTTGGGCATCACATTTATGGCAACATTTTTTGTGTCCCACTCTTACTTTCAGCAGCAATAGGGGAACTATTCAGTTGAAAAATTATGAAGTTGGGTGTGGTCCATGTTGACCAAAAGGTATACCAAGGAAGGGTTTCCAAGCCAGTATAAGTTGCTCAAACACAAAATTTAATGTTAGTACGAACCCTCTATTGGTGGGCTGCATGGAACGGGTCTGCCCGGGGGACTCCACTACCACTATAGGGCATAAGTAAGAGACTACGTTAGTTAAATCACCACCGTTGCGATAGATGACTGTACCTATCTGTGCGGCACCTGCAGGCAAACGAAATGGAGGTTGCAGCTTCAGAGAAAGTTGGCCGAGCAACCACCGTGAAGTGAAGGAGGCTGAAGAGGCATTTGGGAAGGTGCTGGTAGTATCATAAATTGGTTATAACTGTGGATAGCAAGATGGCCCTTTGACAAATTAGGTGGAAGCCATACTGAGGGCAGCCTTGCTTATGGCACACTCTTGTTCATCAGTGTCCTCAAACTTTTTGATGTCAGACTTTATTGTAAGCTTTCAACTGCAGCTTGATTTGTGAGCTGCTTGTGAAAATTGTAGCAGCTTTTGCAATAGCCTCGTACCCAGGCCTTCAATCGCGGTGGGGGGGGGGGGGGGGGGGGGGAGGCCTGGTACACACTGTTTTGCACATTGCGTTTAATTTCCCCCAAAATCTTGGAAAATAGGTATTCTTCCGTGAAACGATGACGCCGAATGACATCCACCGTTTCCAACGTTTACATTCCTAGCTAGAAGAACCGCAACGACGAGTAGCAATCATGGCATGCAGTGTAAGCGAAAATTCCGGTGGTAGTAGTTTCTCTGAGGCTCTTTCCTATGCTTTGCGAAGGCTGAAAATGACACGGATTACTGTGAAAGAAGAGCAGTGCTCCTCCATGAGAGCTGTGTACGAAGGTAGCGACGTGTTCGTGTGGCTACCTACTGGCTATGGCAAGAGCCTGTGCTACCAAGCGCTCCCTTTCCTAATGGACTACAGGAAGGGACTTGTAGACAGTAGAAAGAGCTGTGGTGGTGCTTGTTGTGAGCCTTTGATCGCTCTCATGCGGGTGTGTTTACGTGTGTGTGTTTACGCAAAACGTCATCGGTTAAGCCCAACCCATTCGCAAAATGTCACAATTAAAATTGACATAATAGTCACATTTAAAGTAAACCCATGCGCAAACAGTGTACAGCAGGCACCCCGCCCACTCCCACCCCCCCCCCCCCCCCCCACCCCCCCGCGATTGAAGGCCTGGGTACGAGGCTACTTTTGCAAATGTACTCACTACATGTAATTTCTTTCTCAAGGTTAATTAACACTCTTGAAATCAGTTCAGGGTTTGGACATTTCGTATGAATCATTCGCTGTGTTTACGTTGCCTTCCACACCCTGCGCAAGTACGTTCAGGTGAAGTCCAAACATTATACAGTCGTGTATAATGTGACTCACATAAAATCACAGAGTCATCCCCTTGTGTAGAGCATTCAAAAACTTCTGAGGTTGGTATAAGGGCAGTTCCCTTTACTCCTTCATTGGAACATTTGCACCTATACAATTCCGTCTCACCTTGCACATCTTTCACCATACAGGGATGTACGATGCATCTCCCATGTGCTTCCTAACATCTTCAGCACATCGTCGGCAAATGCAGTCCGAAGGACCAGGTTCCGCATACTCCAGTACCCGAATGCGATGTACTTCCTGCATGCTAGACATATGCGTGTACCTTTGTTGTGCCCTGTGACAAAGGCAGCATGGTCCACACTGTTTCCTGGGATGTATGGAAACACTTCTCCGCCTTGTGTGGCCGACACATCCAGCAAAGACATTCCTGAAGTATTATTGTTATTGTATATGTCACATCCGCTATTATGTATTCTTGCACTCACTGTTTACAGTTTTACACAGAGGGACTTACTTGTGTGGGTTCAGCTCATCTGTATAGCTCTGACTAGCCTCGTACCCAGGCCCTCACGTTCCGCGTGAGGGCCTGGGTACGAGGCTAAGCTCTGACCACGAAGCCTCACACGTGCTGTGAACCTATTTATGTGAAGAAATTTCAAGTAGTCCTGTATTATAGTTTGCTCTAGTGTCTGCGATTACTAATATCATGCTGCTTACTACCGTTCCTTCGTTCATTGGATGTACGTTGACCGTTCCATCGTTCATTGGATGTACATCGAGTAAGATTTTGGAAGGTAGGTTATACCGCCACAGTGAACGTGTCGTCGCGAAGTGGCTATTATTTCCATTTTTCTGTCTCTTGTGCTGCCCTTTCTTTTACCGCGACACAAAATTAAAGGTGCTGTTACCGTTGCTTAGCCTATTGGCTACGATTTGGTACCAAGAATGCTATGAAAGCGGTGACTTCCCAGGTTTGTGCAACTTAGTTTGGTACCCCCCGTGTCACTAGACGTAAATACCGACTGTAGACAATGCCGTATAGCGTCAGCATTGTACGCTCACTGTTCGTGCTAAATGCACTTCTTCAGAGAGAAATGGTTTGTATACCGCTCAGCGCAAACTGCGTTTTATTTGAGTGAATGGTTTAGCAGTTACGGTGAGTAGAAGTGGGCGCCAAAAAAATGAAATTATTGCTACTTTCATTTCAGCATCAACGTGCAGACTTCCGCTTGCAAATAAAACCTTCCATATAAGGCACTTCCGCTACGGTAGCAGGACCACTGGAAAATTTTGACACGTGTTGTGCGCCTACAGCTACGTGGACAGTATTCCAACATACGTGCGCGACGGCTAGCTTGATGGCTCTGTTTGTGTACTTCAACAGGATGGACAGTAGTCGAAGTGTAAGCTTCCAGATCCACAAGAGGTACCGTAGAGCGCTTACGGTACCATCTGCATGACATGTGCGATATCTGCCAATACTGAAGCTGCCAGCTCGATCCGGCAAAATGCCCAGGCAGGTATCTGAAAACAAACTCTGAGAGCGTCGAAGTGGAGAAGATAATGTCGCAGAATACAACGCACTGACGAAGTGGTCTGTGGTAGCTAGTTGAGTTCAGCGTGCACGGGAGTCTTCACGCAAGTGCAGTATAGTACACCACACCCATTCTGTGGGCATGGCGTTTTACCGCGAATTCACAAAAAAATTTCAACGAAATGTTCTCGAAGAGCAATTCGCGAAAATTTAGACCTCCGAAATATAAGCGCCATACGGTAGCTACAAATGTGAAGTCACCAGGGCACACTAGGGAACTGGGTAGCTACGTACGTCGTTCAACCATGTGGCTGATCAACCTGAATAGTGTTCTGCTGAGTATCCACACGGTGATCAGATCGGTCTCCATTGGTTTCTGCTTGCTTATTAGTGGTTGGTGCCTTCCCGTGAATTAGCTTCCGGACCGATAGTGCTAGTGCCAAAAAGGGAATGCTGCCTTGCTGATTTTGGTCACGACGTCAACATAAACCTAGCTCACCTGGGGCTTTATAAGGAGACCAAGCCATTATATATATAGTGCTAGGATGGCTTTGCAAAAGCTGGCCATTTTTTGGAAGTAAGAGTCCTCCCAATTTTTTTAAACAAATTACTATAGATGCACAGCATTAACTAACCATGTGAGCACAGCATGATGTAAATGCTCATACCGTAGTGTAGTGTCCGGTTTAGTCCAGTGCTCACGATAAGTTGTTCTGATAATGGACTGACATGTATGTTGCGAACTGAGCACAATAGTGAACTAAAATGTTTATTATAGCGATAGAAATCAACAGCTACAGACGATGCTGGCAAGACTAAAGAAACACTCCTTTCCAGTCACTAAATACTGGCCGCTGGGCTGCTACCTGCGCCCCACATACAAAAATGAGGACACAAAAGAGTAGCACAAAAGACAACACAATGCACGAACATGGACTACCGAACATGGACTACCGAAATACTACAAAACCACAGAAACCTATTAGTGGTAGCCAGCTTCCTTCACAACTAAGTAAATAACATACATGCACTCAATGATAATCTAACCTATGCTACCAGTATCTCTGGCTTCGCCACATCCCTTCCCCCTTAGGATGACGAAAAGGGTGCTTGATCTTTCAAGGGCTCCTTCGTCAGCCCACCCCACAACCCACCACTGGCTGGTCCCCCATTGGGTGGAGCTGATCAAAGACCTCACTGTCTTCCTCCATCAATGGCATCTCCTCATCTTCCTCTCCTTCCAGGCTGCTGACTGCTAACATTGCTGGTGCTGGCGGATGCCACTTCTTGAGAAGGTTGATGTGGTAAGTACGTCTTTCTTTCCTCCGTCCCGGCATCTCCACTTCATAGTCAACTGGGGTCACCGCCCTCAAGATCTCGTACGGCCCAACCCATTCCAACTTCAGGGAGTGGTGAGGGTTGGGGAGGAGAACCAACACCTGCTCTCCAGCTGCCAGACTCCGGGGCCGTGCTCGCTGATCATACGCCCGCTTCTGTCGTTGTTGTGCCTTCTCCATATTGACGCTAACCAAACCCATCATCTCCTGCAACTTCTCCCTCATCTCAACCACCTGTACCACACTTGTTTGCTGACCCCCTGCCTCGCCTGTCCAGGACTCCTTGAGCACGTCTAGGGGACCTCTCGCCCTCTGACCATACAGGAGCTCAAAGGGAGAGAAGCCAGTCGACTCTTGGGGAACCTCGCGATACACAAACTGCAAGTACGGAAGATACTCATCCCAGTCCTTTTGTCCGCGGCCGACAAACATGCCTTTGAGGGTGCCATTAAACCTCTCCACCAGCCCATCAGTCTGCGGGTGGTAAGGGGTCGTACGGATGCGTCTGATGTGGAGCAAATGGTAGAACTCCTGGAGTAGTTCAGACATGAAATTGGCTCCATGGTCACTGAGTACACTTGTATTTCCTCGGGAATCCCCACCCGCGAGAACACTCTTTGGCAATGCGGCTGGCCTCCGTGCTGGGTAGAGCTACAGCCTCTGGCTAACGGGTAGCATAGTCAACAATGGTAAGCACGAACCAGTTACCTTTCCTGCTCCGTGGCAGTGGTCCAATCAGGTCCATGGCCATTCTCTCAAATGGACAGCTCATCAGTGGCATTGGGATCATCTCAGCCCTTACCGGCTTCCAAGGAGTACTCCTCTGGCACAGCTCACAGTACTGGGCTACCGCTTTGAACACCCCAGGCCAGTAGTAGCGCTGCAGTACCCGGTTCTTTGTCTTGGTCACCCCCTGGTGTCCCGACATTGGCACTTCATGAGCCAGATGCAGTACAACCTCTCTGCACTCCTTGGGCATCACCAGTTGCTCAGTCTCCCTCAATCCACCTGCCTCTGCCCCACGTGGCCTCCAAGTTCGGTACAGCAGTCCATCCTGGTAGTGGAAATGTGCTGAAAATGTGCTGGGTTGCCTCTATCTACATGTACCATTGGTTCACCATCTGCCAACTCCTGCACATGACTCAGCGACGGTTCAGCCAGCTGCCACTCCCTGATCTGCCCAGGTGATGTGCTGAGGATAGTCGTCCCTCCACTGTCTATCAGACCTGATCTCCACTTGGTGCCTCACCCTGGCCATCTCCATCACCCAGTGGTTCCTCAAGTGCCTCTTCCACTGCAGTAATCCCGGGGTCCTTCCCCCTTGATTCACCTTCTTCCATCACTGCCTCCATTCCCAGGTCATCCACTTCATCCACTCCTCCTTCTTCCATCCACAGAGGTAGGCTAGTCATGGCCTCCTCTCTCTCCTTTGCCTCTTCCCTCTCTCTCTCCTCTTCTGCTTTCTTTGTCTGAGAGCGCGTCACTGCAACTACCCCTTTGCACAACCTCCTCTCCTCCTGCCATCTCATTGTATACGTCCCTTCCAAGGAGAACTGCTACTGGGAGGTTGGGAGCCACCGCCACCCTGGCTTTCTTCCTCCATGACCCACTCACCAGCTCCACCTCTGTCGTCGGGTATGAGCACACATCGCCATGCACACACAACACCGACACCTTATTCCCTGCATCCATCTTCGCTCCCCTGACTACACCAGCCGAGACAATTGTCCGATCAGACCCCGTGTCCACCAACATCTGCGCCGGCCTCCCATCAACTGTGCCTCTCCTCAAATACTTGAAGCTGTCCTCATTCCATGCGATGTCCTGGCACGCTTCCGCAAATAGTGCCTTCAAGTTTTGCCTCTCCGGGTGGCTTGCTGGTCTCCTATTAGGGCAGCTGTAACTGAGGTGTCCCCACCGGCCACATATGTAGCACCTTTTGTCCCCCCTGCTGTTGACCTGAACATGCCTTCCCTCAGCACTTGGACGGGGTTGCTCCTCCTTCACAAACATATTGGCCCTGCCTGGGCCCTGCCGGAGTCCCGGTGCTGTTGGCCTCAGAGGCCTCACACCCTCACTCCTCCTAGCCAAGACATAGTCATCTGCCAATGTTCCCAACTCATCCAGTGATTTGGGCTTCCTCTCTTTCAGCCACACCGCCATGTCTTCGGGCACCCCCATCAATACTTGCTCCATGATGATCACCTCCCTCACGCTCATCTCTTGGTCCTTCATCCACTTATCGAAATGGTCGGTTGACCGACACACCCATGCCCGATAAGACTCCTCGGGCCTCTTCTGCTCCTGCCGGAAACGAAGTCGGTGGGTCTCCTCGTTCACGTCATACCGGTGCAGCACTGCCCTCTTAACCTTCTCGTAATCCAAGGCTTCAGTGCTCACCATGGCAGCATAAGCCGCCAGCACCTTTCCGGTCAGGAGACCTGCGAGCTGCGTAGCCCACACTTCCTTGGGCCAGTCCTGCTGCTTGGCAATCCTCTCAAACGTGGAGAGGAAGTTCTCAATATCGTCCCGATCGCCAACTTTCTGGAGAGTTGGTTTAGGGAGCTTCGGCCTTGTCGTGGCCGCCGCCTCAGCCCTGGCGTTCTGCATCTCTTCTCTGCTCCCTTGGGGGTGGTAGAGAGGTGGAAGGGTATCTGGGGGATGGTGGGGGGGGGGGGGGGGGGGGGGGGGGGGGGGGTGGAGGGGAGGGTGGTGGAGAGATGTAGGGTATATGCAGGAGGGTGGTTGAGTAGATACAGGTTATCTGTCTCCTGACAGCTCCGAGTTGTCCTTTGAGGGAGACACAGGTACCTCTTTGTATGTTCCGAAACAAATTTAGGAACATAGTGAATTGTGTAAGCAGTTACGTTATTGATTTGCATGCATTCGAATTCACGTAGCTGTATTATTCTGTAGAGGTACACGTAGATGTTAACTTGTATGGAAGCTACGACCCGAAGTTGAAATATTGTGCATCCTATACAAACTGCCAACCAGATGTGTGACTAGTCAGTTGCTTGTCAATTTCTCTCCCTGCAGGAGTTTCTCTCAGACTACAACGCTTTCAACGGGAAGATTGCAGACATTGAGCTGGGATATATCATCTGTCAATCGTTTGATGACTGTCACTGATGTAAGTCTGCCTTCCTTCATTGAATAATATGTTGCCTCATTACCAGGCCTTCTCACCCCAGCACTGGTGCTTGCAGTACTAATGTGCAGGGAAAGCCCGGTAAAACATGTCACTAGCCAAGCACCTGGGAACAAGGCTAACGTATGTAAGCATGTACTTATATACACTTTTGGTGAACAGGGGTAACATATTCCTAGATAACCACAAATAAGTACAGTAAGCATGCTACTGATTACAGGCTAATGCAGCCAGTTGTCAGCCGCTGTCGGAATATCCTCATCTTACCTTACTGGCTTCATATGTAGAGGCAGACATGCTATGCTACACGTACACCGTATAATATTATAGCCTCGTTCTCAGGCCTACATTGTACCCCGTTCTTTCTGTTCTTTGTTTTGCGTTGATAATAATACACGAATACAGAAGAACTGGCTAACAACGGGGAATGCCTGGTACATGTTGTATCATTCATCACATGACGGTGGACGCGAGGTGGATGTAGGGGGGACGGGGCCATGCAGTGGTCATTTCAGCAGGTTCTGAAGCAGTTCATCATCCAGTCGGCTTGGTTTGAACGCTCCGCGGCTAGTCCAGACTTCCAGACGATCTACACAACTTTGTCTGCCAGTTTTAAAACTGATTTGCTCTAGTCCACCTGACATCAATCACGTGTCACGGGTCCCTCCCCAAGCAGAACACCAACTCTGGTGGGCATAGCTCAAAGGGTGTCAAGCTTTGTATGTTACCGTGCATATTGAGGTCCACTCCTAGGCGATCTGGATGGGGACCTTGCTTTGTGGGGGTGTATTCAATATTCATTACTGGCCCATGTTGGAGGTAGCATAGCGAAACTTGGTGTGTGCATAACCAACTCGTTGTTTGATGTGGTGGATAGTGGGTGTGGTCATGAGGGTATCAGAGTAGGAGCGTTTCCCCCTGCTTCCCTGTACATGACAGGCATCAACCTTTGCATCTCAAATTTGGTATTGATAGACACGGGTCCTTCCCAAGCAGAACACCAACTCAGTTCTACTCCATACGCCTCACACACATGAGCATACAAACACAAGCCTCTCAAGATTTCAAGATTAAACCAGAGAGTGCCCTCAGAACTCGACAGGAGTAATAGGTCATTCTTACAGTCATATAATGCTGCATGAAACAGTCCATCAGATCCCGAAATTCCCAATGCGTGATTTAGCGTGAGACGTATGTCTGGCATGCATTGCTAGCACAGGTAGAGAGATATAGCTGCATGATAAACATGTTAGTAGGACAGCACTACTTAGGTGAACTTACCTCTAGATCACTCCAGCAACGATCAATCAACAATCGCTAGTTGGTAGGCACATGATGGGCCACACTAGAGCAGCCATCGGAACCCTGATTTACGTTGCTGCATAACGCAGTGGGGTCTGGAGTGTGAACCGATTATCTCCCCTCTCCCTCCTCTCTTCCTATCACTCTCAACCCCCTTCCCATCCCTTCCTCTCCTCTCCTTCCCCCTTCTCTTCCTCACCTCCCCCTCCCTTGGCCTATAACCATGATGTCATTATACTGGGCATTAGTAGTTCTGTGACACGTGTACTGTAATTTAGAACTGGTTTCGAACCAGTGTTGCATGCAGGGCTGATTCGAAACCAGTTCCGATTGTACCGCGTACGTCACGAGTACTTATTGACTTTCTGTCATGTGACTAATGACGGTTATTAAACACTGTAGGGTCCGCCATTTTAATATGGTCAGCAACTAGATATATGGGCGTACATGGGATCTAGCACGTATTCATATCCAAGAGCGTCCATGTCAGTGTATAGTGGTCTGAAACTAGTTGACTAGTCAGTGCATGCAGTACATGCAGTGCAGAGATAGGCGCGCAGGATAAGTATTCTATGAATACACTCTAGTTATCACTAACTTCCGCCGCTCTCGACCTCAGGCATGGTCATGTGCATGCTAATCTGCTTGCCCATGCATACGCATTCGTGTACTACTTGGATACTATTCCGTAATATCTACTTAAAAAGCGTGGTATGATCGGAACTCGTGCTTCTAGGAGTTCGTTGTACATAGTGGTGTTGAATTTGTGATGTAGAGTTTTGCATATAGCCATGCTAGTTTGCCTCTCCAAGGACCATTCAAGCCGCACTTCCACCCTCCTACAAGAGCCGTACGTCCACCCTCCTACAAGAGCGGTCCTACAAGAGCCGTCCATCCACCCTGCTACAAGAGCTGTCCGTCCACCCTCCTACAAAATCCGTCCGTCCATCCTGCTATCTCTGTGAGGAGTTCAAGAAGGTTCGATGAGGTTGAAACGTACTCCTGACATGAAAATATAGACATAACGCAGCACCTAGCTATTTCCGATGTAGCTGACCATCGTATCCAAGCAATCGCTGTTCTTGGTAAAATAGAGTCTTTCAGCACATATTTCCATTGCCGCTTTTCGAGCTGCATTTGTGTCATGTACTAGTTTTATATGCACGTGACCTTTACCTGAGGAACGAGGCTGAAACAGTCTAGGAAGCAACTTGAGACAGAGCTGGAGACAACCCTTCATAGCTTTGGTGACGTTTGCTGTCTGTGTATAGCTGTTTTGCTCTGTGTACAGCTGTTTTGGTCAATCCAGTCCAGTCCAGAGTCCAGGTTTTGTACTGTCCCCTACAACTATACCTACAAGAGTGTGACAAATACAGTCAAAACTGCTTTAGAACAAACCTCAGAGAATGCCTTTACTTTAAATTTTCAAGCACAAAAGAGAGAGAAATATCAATAAAAGCAGGATAAAATTGACCATCGATTTTGACAATTGTGTGCTACTACATGAGGAACTTTTCAAACTGAGTTTAAGAATCTTTAGTGAATAGGTTGGTCCCAGTTTGAGTCCAGCAACGTCATGTTGGCATGCGTACTGCAGTTTCTTTTTGCACATGTGTCACTTTATTTTCAATTACTACACATCTGTATTCTCCTTGTTTGGGTGGTAAGAGTTGAAGCTTTTGGGCTGAAGACTGAGGTGCACTCTCCTGAAGTGAGGCTGCAATCTGCTGTTGGGAGTCCAACTGAGGTGAGGTCGGGATCTCTGCATCTAGAAGCTCCAGCTCTTCTGACTGTGGCTCGGGCCCTTGCAGCACCACTCCGGTTAAGCTGTCTTTTTAAAGATCCTGATATCTCCACCACCTGAAAAGGGGCAAAAGTGGCTGGTATCCGTGAAAATATCACACTGGTCTCCATGGCCATACTTGCTTCGTAATGCTTGTAGCATGTCAATTGTTCTGTTCATCTCACCCTCTTGTGGAAGTGCATGACATTGTGTTTGTTGGCACCACGTGATCAAACTCAATTTTTGTACTTGCCACAGTGTATGGCCACTCTTAGATTGTTTGGTTCAACCGTAACGTCCTGTATGTCCCTATGACGATGAGTTGGGAAAGGTAGCCTACTGTGCTGTGTGCTGTCTGTCATCCGGCACCCTTCCGTGGATTGAAACCTGAATACTGCCACTTGGTGTCCATCATGGTGTTCACCGTGAATGACTTCATATTTTCCATTTGGCAAACCTTTAGGTGGTTGTATACCTTGCTGTGCTGCAGCATCAGCAAGGATGCGTTTGAAAATCTGCTCCACCGAGGCAGACGTAGGGTGGCTTTATATGGAGAGAAGCCAACAATGAAGACGGTGGTGTCAACAAGCGTCCTGCTTTCAAGTGTATCGGGCAATTTTCTCTTTTTGTAAGGTACAGAGGAACCCTCAGTCTGAGCCATTGAACACACACACACACACGCACTGCGTCGGGGTTGGCTGTCACGGCGCGGAAATTCAGTTGCTCTAATTTACCCGAACTGCCTACTTTGAAATTTTTCGTACGTACGTCTATACGGCACATACCCACAAATGCAGCTCGAAAAGTGGCAATGGAAATATGTGCCGAAAGACTCTATTTTACCCCCATTTGTCCGCTTTTGACGGCATCCATGGCGTATATCATGGATTCATCGCTCCACTGTTTTTGCTTCCTTGTTCGACAGCTGCTAGGACTTTGCGGACCGTGATCTCTTTCCCATGGCCAGCTTGGGCATCGCGACTTCTCCACTAGAGCTACACACAAAATTTGCTTAGCTAGCACTATAAAGCGGGAACGTGGTGCGCTACCGTATACTACACAATATCCGCATACCTTTGTTGTTACATCCGGTCGACAATTGGTGAAAATGTGTGGTCGACAATTGGTAGTGGTCGACAATTGGTAGTGGTCGACAATTGATGACTTACGCTACAATACCACATGACAATAAATGCTGATGGTGGATGAATACAATAATTGTGAATTTGGCTACAGTTTTTGGGATGGTTAGACAGTGACCAATCAGCAGTGAGTGATATGAATAGCAAGAGTTGTGGTTCACACATAGCCTTTACAATACCACCTGCCTGCTGGTGCATTCCCAACGTTAATATCTGCACATCCTTAGCTGAACCATCGGTGACATGCATCGCAGGAAATCCATTTCTCAGCAACTTCTGCTTCAACTCTCCATTGTTTACTGCACACCTTACAATACCAACTGCTTCAGCATGCTGCAAAGAAATGTCATAATGTCACATGCAGGCATGCATGTGTGCATGTGCATACTTGATGCATACCTTGTTTGGGTTGCCTTCTCTGGTGTTTAACTGCTCTTGATTCTGCTGTAGATAAAGTTGCAGTATAGTGCTTTAGTTAACTTGTACGTACTCCGGTGTCAATAAAGTACCCTGTTTCTTCTGTGAGGCTAGGAGTACAGGGTAGGCATCTGGATATCGCTGGGGGCGGTCTGTTTTTATCAAGGGCTACCACGGGGTAGTAAATGTCGTGTGCCCATACTTTGGCTCGAGATCTGGGCATGAGACTATACTAAGAAAAGCATTAACATGCTGTCGCTCTGATTTCATCTTGATCTGACTGCCCCTTGCATGAATAAAATTGTGTCCTAGTCTTTCGTCACACTGAGGGCAATCTAGCTCTCTTGAACTCCCCTCTCACCCGTCTGGTGTTTATGCCTTGCGGGTGCTCCGTCTGGTGTATATGCCTTGCGGGTGCTAGGTCTGTCTCAGGCATTAGTCCTTCGGTACAGTCTAGTCTTTGCCAGATCTTACTTCAGTCTCAGCTACATGTAGTTCAGTCAGATTGTATCACTTACAATATTTTACGCTGCCAGTCCAGCTAGCCCTTTAGCATATAGATCACGAGGGTAGGCTTGCAGCATATTCAATTTTCAGTTGTTCATGTTCAGTTGTTAAGTGGAAGTATAGAATTTAATTAATTAGAGTTCCACCCCCAATTCAGTAACATGACCAATGATTCTGATTATTGCACACTAAAATCACATGATTGATCAAATCTGCACTAGTGGTGAGTAGCAGTAGCTAGTACATGTAGTATAGTGCAGACGGAGATACAAGTGGCAGTACGTGTATACTAGATAAGTGTATACCGGATACGAGTAGATAACAAGGCTTTTAGTCTGGATAGTATCATCAGTTTTTGCTGCAGCTCATTGTCACTTGTAGTCGGCTCATCGGGAGCATCAAAGAGAGGAGTGACTTCCTTGAGGAAGTCATCCAAACCACGCAGGGTGGTAGTTTCCGAGTACGCCCACTCGAAGCGGCACAATGGGCAACTGCGGCTCATGCCTTCCTCTCTACCATACCTAGAATCAACACAAATCTGGCACCCCAGGATGCGATGGCAACACCTAGTAAAAATGACAGGTGGTGCTATGGGAGTGGAACGACAAATATGACACTGGAAAGTATCGTGGAGCTGTTTGTAAAGACCAGGGGATACTTTGGTCTTCTCAGTTATCTTGAAGACGCATTGTACGTCCTTCCTCATTCCTTTGACTTAGTCCACAAGTGGAATGAGATGAGGAGGCTTACGGGTCGCTTTACTACGCATATCGTAGTCACTGTCACTGTCGCTTATAACCACTAGTCCCCGTTTGCAATTTCCCTTCATCTTGATCCGGTTCCCTTGCCTGACGGCATAGATCCCAACCTTCCAAAATTTGAAACCTGTGAGTGTGCATGGTGACACTGATACATGTTGAAGCAGTCCACATGCATGCAATCTAACATTTTAAGAACACAACGAATATGGAGTGAGCAACTTTGTTGAAGGTGCACCTTGTGTCCCAGAATTGTCCTTCATGTGTGTACCTGGCTTCCACCATAGATCTGATATAAGCAGAATAACTCTCCATTTTTCTGTTGCCTTCAAACTGATTATGTAATACTTTTATACAACATGTGCTAACCCAACTGGTTTGGCAAGTTACACCATGATGGCATACAAAAGTATATGCTTGCCTAACTGGTTTGGCAAGATATACACCATGAGGTCATGCAATTGATAGAGATATGGAAAATGGAAAACAACCACCAGATTTCCATTTAAGTGTGAGATCGATGAGTTATCAACATCACAGCAGTTACAATATTGTGGACAGATTGGCCAGAAGAGCCCACTCTCTGGGTGGTCAGCAACAGTTGTATTGAAAACTGGATTCTGAATGTTGGCCCAATTGTACCACCGTCAGAATCAAGCTGCTACTTTGTTTGAAATTTGCAAAATGCATTTCAGATGTCATTTATGGGGTATCTGTGACCTTGAACACTGCTACTGCATTGCAGCTTTGAATATGTATTTTCAGAGAAAAATGGGATGGCCACAAAATCCACTCACCCATAACCATTACTTCATTCTTCACACTATTGACTTCTGCTGCAGAAGCGCTCTTCTTCCGAGGAAGAAAGTCGGCGGCCTCACTGTCTGAATCGCTATAGGAAACGTGGTATGCTTGTTTCCTACTCTTACACTTGGCATCTCATTGTATAGCATATACTTTGCGACTTCCGACTTTCCAGAAATCCAGTCCTATCGTGATTAAAGAGTGGACGGATTGAACCATGCTCAAGTCTGTTACAAGCAGGAAATGATTAGCAGCACATAATTACCTTGCGTGCCAGAGCTGTCTTGTATCTCAAGTCCATCATTTGATACCAACATGTGCTTGTCGCCCCAGCTGCTCTGTATCACATTCGAAATGAATGGCACATTAGAAGTGGATTCAGTCACCTTGACGAACATTTGAGACTGTCCATGGTCGTCCAGAGGCGTTGCTAACGTGCTTGGCTGCAACCGATGATGTTCTCGTGCGAAATATAACTTCCGACTTTCCAGAAATCCAGTCCTATCAGGATTAAAGAGTGGACGGATTGAACCATGCTCAAGTCTGTTACAAGCAGGAAATGATTAGCAGCACTTAATTAACCTGCGTGCCAGAGCTGTCTTGTATCTCAAGTCCATCATTTGATACCAACATGTACTTGTCGCCCCAGCTGCTCTGTATCACATTCGAAATGAATGGCACATTAGAAGTGGATTCAGTCACCTTGACAAACATTTCAGACTGTCCATGGTCGTCCAGAGGCGTTGTTATAACGTGCTTGGCTGCAACCGATGATGTTCTCATGCGAAGTATAACTTCCGAGACTACTTGCAGACGTGATAGCGGAATGGCCTCTTCTTATACACATGTATATACGAATAGTCTCGTTTCGATCCCTCACGAGCTATTCAATATCAAACTTGACCTTCCCCCATTTGGCAGCCTCATCATTGAAGCCTTGACCACTTTCACATCTCTCTTCCTTGCCCCCAAAATGGACTTGTAGCTATAGGCGGTTGAGTGGAAAGGAGCACCTTCAACAATAAGGCTGAAAACACACCGACCAACTTCTGAGCTGAAATTGAACCGTCCGGACGAGTCAGGAAAGTAGCACCGGCACCCCAATTCTTCTTTGAGCCAAACTGTTTGGGGCTCGAGCTGCAGACAACACATCCGTGACATATTCAAGTTGAAATACAGCTAGCTACCCAGAATATCTCAACGTACGTCAGCAACCACCTAGTAACAGGCTATATAAAAATGGACATATCAACACAACCATATATGTCAAAAACAATGTCACCATATACGACAATCTATCACAGAGTCGGTAGACTCTGTATGTAGGGATACGACGTACACGCAATACATGCCAATACAAAAAAATCTCTCCAAATCTCAGAAACCGTACACTTATAAGCCTTTATAATCACATACCGTTCATCTTCGAGTGTTTTCATGACCAACAAGACTCCTCGCATCGCGAAAAACCGTCTCAAAAGTACCTCACCAGGTACTCGCAAAACGGGCAAATTGTTTTTCTTTCTTTCTTCTTCTTCTTCTTCTTCTTCTTCTTCTTCTTTCTTCAGACAACTTAGCTCAACGTTGCCTCAATCTGTCACGATGGTTTTCGCACGAAACAGCAGCATTTTCAACCGAGCAGTGCAACGTCCCATCGCTTTTTCGCTACCTCCAAGTCTTCACCAGGCGGCTGCAGCTGCCCACTCAATAACTATGGCTTCGTTTGTCACGCCATTTTCACGTTTGTACGCATGCGCACTTAAACGATCACTTAGCAACGATACGTAATTATTACTCAAGATCGCTGAATTAGAAACAGTGGGGAAGATACGTTGACCGATGTGTTGTCAAACGAGGCACTCTTCTGAGGTTAGTCCCTGTACGCATGATTTAGCTATATTGCTACCTATACTGTATTCTGTGAGCAGGGTAAATGCCTCTCAACTCTCAACACCCATATGAATGTCCCTACTATAAACTGCCTATGCCATGGTCTTCAGACAGGGAGAACTAAGTGGCTTTGTCATCCATCTAGGGAACAGTTGACTTGAGATGCCCGGGCCTGATTCTTCAGCCAATGCTGGAAGTGTAATACCTGAGTAATATTGTCCACATACCAAGGCAAGGACACCTACTGCCCAGGTGCCTGTGAGGTCACTGACTTCTGCAGCAAACTTCAGCTCAAACATGCGCCTGCTGCCCCCAAAAAATTACATAAACAAGTAATAAAAAACATTAAAAATGTATCAGGATGTAGGGATACCAGAACGGCAAAAAGTAAGGAAACAAGAGGGGTGATCGAACATAACAGTGAAGTATACAATCACCCCTACATATCTTTTTTCATTGTACATGTATATATGGAAGAAGATCTCTGTAGGGGTGATTGTATACTTCACTGTTATGTTCGATCACCCCTCTTGTTTCCTTACTTTTTGCCGTTCTGGTATCCCTACATCCTGATACATTTTTAATGTTTTTTATTACTTGTATAGGTATGTAATGCAACTTAGGGAACAGTTTCTGTGATTACGGTTGTTTAATGGCAGAAAGAATAGTTTCCTCAATTCTTCATACTCGTCAGATGCAATTCCTCTTTCTTTAAGCTTAAGCCATTCAGAATTTTAGCCAACTGATCGAGAAGTTCACTTTGAACTGATGTTCTCTTGGCACGTGATACACCAGCAGTAGAAGGTACTGCTCATTTTGCTGGTAGTGACTGTTGACAAGGTGTTTTGTTGATGTGTGTCCACACCAATATGGCTTGTCTGGTGGCCCATCACTTGAGTTGTGTTTCCCAAAACGTATCATCTGAGCCCGCATTCTTAACTGCTCGAGTGTATACTTACTACCGTGCTTTTTGCTTACTTGTTCATCAACTTCAGACAGGCCTAATTTTCTTCAAAATTTGGTCACCCATTTTATTATGCTTTGCATCGGCACGTTGGATGTGGGAAAGAGCCCACAACTGAATGCATACATCACCTGAATATCTACATCAGTATTCGGCCACTGCTTTTGCCCTTTGTTCCATGTCCAGATTCTATGTAACCCAAATCAACAACATCAAAGTTGGGCTTTTCACCACTGACATCAACTGTTCAGCACTAACGAACACTGCCAGGTCTTTTAGTGTTCCAGTACTTTACTATTTACAACACGCACATTCTTAAAAACACTCAGACGACCAGGGTTGATTATTTTGATGGCATATTTCAGACGATCCTCTACATCAATGTGATGCTGCATCTACTTCCATGTCAATATCCTTGTGATTTATTACTTCAATGTCTATCCAAGTGCTGCCTTGAGTGTCTCTTACAAACTGCAAATGGGTTACAAGTATATAGCTAACACACACAAACTCATGCACGAATAATCCTTGAATAGGGATGCAGCTACAGACAGCTGTTTCAGCCTAGTTATGCCTCCAGCAACGCCAGCTCTGGCAACAGTAATTATTCAGTAGTGGATGCTCAAGAAGCCTGAGACTCAAACTGATACAAGCTATTACCAATAAGCTACCAATATTCAGCCTATAATGATAGAAAGCTGATAAAGCTTACATATCTCCACCGTGATGCACACAGAAACTCACCTACATAGATGCCTCATGTGGCTGCATCAACTATACTATACCTCCTTCTCTTTGCTTTCAGCATAGGCTGATTGCATGATCACATGCTCTAACACACACAATTTCTTGGACACTTGTAATGGCCCCATGACTTGCATCAGAACAGACACCAGACTTTCCACAGTCAAGACTGTCCACAATTCCACATTCTCGAGGAGTGGAACATGTGAAAAACAAAACAGCTCAAGGTGCCTGTAGCTACGTGATAATGAAGGACATTATGCAACACGCAGCACACTCCTGCAACGCAACATGCAATTTTCAGATGCAATTGCAAAGGATTGTACATATGTATGTATCATACGCCTCAACACATTAAATTGGTGTGGAGCTCGCTCAAGCTCACTTGTCCCAATTAGAGCTCATGCAATAAAGGTGTGGCCTCCATGAGATACAACTCGTGGATGCTTCAACACCCTCAATGATTCAGCCATGGCTATCTTTGTTGAGTATGTATGTGACCTTTGTTGAGTATGTATGTGACCTTTGTTGAGTATGTATGTGACCTTTGACCTCTCAAAGTCCGCCTCAACAGGTTAAGCAATTTTGGGCTGAGACGTACAGAGACAGCACAATTGTAGCTTTGGTTCACCATCTGTATACAGCTGCATCTATATACGTACGTAGAGTCCAGCTTTTATCAATATGGTCCATAAAGTTGGACAAAAGAATGTATCCTTACATTGTTTGCTGTTTCAAGTAACAGTCAGGGGGGAACAGTCTGCAGGAACTGATGCAGACATTCAGCGTGTACTTACATAACAAATACCTATGCTTCTCAGATGCTTTGACCACTAAAAATATTCACTCAGCCACTAATACTTAACTAGTGTACATGGGAAATGAATGTTGCACTTTGTGCCTACCTCACTGATGGGTTTGAGCCAAGAGCGCACAAGTAGACCACACCTCTACTTATGCTCTCTTGGTTTGAGCATGTGTATTATCATTATAATCATTAAACTTACCAATCAATCTTGTGAGGCCTGAGGCCATGGACGATGAGAGATGCTGGTTCCTCCTACTCAACAGATCTTCACTGTGCACCCAACTATGCAACTTGTCTGCATGGCTAGAACATGACCACGCACAGGTTTTGAGTTTTTATCTCGTCAGGCACATCTTGCACTTGAAGTCCAAACTAGTTAACAAATGTCCGTCTGTAAACCCATCGTTTGGTTGGTCAGCCCACTTTGGTTCTAACCCTTCAAGTGTTTGGGTAGGAAGAGAAACCCTTGTTGCATAGTGGGGCTTGTACCTGTGACCTGTAGGCCCACAGTTGTGTAAACACTAGGCTCCCAAATATGGATGTAGTAACAAGACATTTTGTACTGTTCCTTACCCTGCAGCCCGAAACGAGCTCTACAGCAGATGGCCCAGGATATATTACAGTGTGATTGTGAACTCTTGTAGCCCTCCATTGTCTCTGTGGTGGTTACTATAGCAAGGTGAGTGTGTGTATATGTGCTATGTGACTGTGTGTGTATACAAGGAGCGTCCAACTTAGCATTACGTATGTACAACATGCCTGTTCTAACCACAACAACCTAAACATGACCTCATTTAAATTTGGAACCTCGTTACTTAACAAGAGCCAGCGTGCAGGACTTCCCTAAATTAATATTGTCCTATATAAAACCTGAATAAAAGGAGTTCATGCACCAAGGTGACCCAGCAAGCTATAGGCAGAGGCTGAGAAACAAAGAATAATTATTTCATGTTGGGCATTGTATAGTAGGCACACATGCTATTGAGTCAACGTTTCTTCTCTTGTACAGTCAGCAATTGCAAAGGCCAAGACCAGAAGAGAGTTCAATGAGCTAGGCTGTATGCAACAGAACCAGTCCAAATGTCTCAACACTACAGCTGGGGTCTCAACTTCACAGCTTGTGGGCACCTGTCATGCTTTCCGTCATTGTTGCTGCAATAGTATAGCTTCTGCATGTATGTGTTCACAGCTGTAGCTTGCATCACTAATTCCAACTCAAGATAGATAAGTTAACCCCAAATTTATTTTGTGTATACAGTCTGCAATTTCTTTGCAATTGAGCATTGCCTTGTAACAAAGTTTTTTTATGATCAGACTGATTGCATGCAAGTACATGGTCGGTGTCTGTAAGAAACCGGGTTGAAGAGTAACACATATAGCTAGGCAATATTATTGAAGTCACGGCTAACCAACTAGCTATAATATAGTGCATGGAGCAGCTGCAGAGTAACGTTAGAGTGAGTTCATAAGTGCATGCTTACACATTCAGAACATAGACCACTATCATCACGATTTTATACTAGCTACCAACCATTGATCGATCTCGTATAGGTAACAGAATTACATTGTATACAGGAATTGTATTGTTATTGTGAGTCATGCGCACTGAATTGAATAAGTTATATACATGTTACCCTGTGCTCAGCAGGACACCAGTCCACACATACATGTAGTATATCTCATTCCCAGCCATGGGGGGTCGATGTGACCTTACTGGGGTCATAGATGTTATAATGCAAATACTAGAAATACTATTATACGGTATCTATACTTTGAATTACATGATCAAGTAGGTTAGATGCTTGGGCATCCCAAGTCTTGTTCCCAGACCCCGAACATGCACACGAGGCTCACAAGCAAAACTAGTTATATTTTCTAAGACTTTTCCTTGTTTATATTGGCTGGGAATGAGATATAGTGTACATGTAGACATGCAGGGCTGTAGCCATGTGGTCATGGCCTGCACAGAACAAGTTTCTTTAGTTGCATGGTCTGCTTAACAAGTAGAATAGGATCATAGATAATGTGCAGGTATATAATTTATAAATCATACACCGCGCATCACCAATTCATTTGAGAAAATGTTTGTACTCAAACTGATGTTTCACACAAACTATAATGGCTTCTTGTTTGTTCTCTGATCTATTGCATGGGATCACTGTTGGTACCATTCAGAACACATAGTCTTATTATAATACTGCAGCTGAAACTGCACTAATTTAAAGAGGTGGGGGAGCTATATAGACACTGATAACATACCATAATATTATATGCATTCTTATTTTTGGCATATGAAACGTGTGATCTGGAGCTATAATGCAGGCCGGGTGAGTCGTGATGGACAGGGTACGTTTCAGTGTTCATGCAATAATAATTGTTGGTTATAGAATCACTCGCGATCGTTTCATGATTGTTGATGCTCTGTCAACTGCAAAGCACAGTAGTGATCCATACCTAAAGTCCTTGTGGATTTTTGCATGGGAATGAGAATTCAATGCAAACGACACAATGTCATGATATTGTAAGTGATCATGCTGCAGTATCAACTGTCAATGTATAATTATATAACGGCATGGTAATTAATTCCATGCTTGTATTTACCTGATTGCTTCATACCGGACATTAAGGGAATGTCTCTGTGATTTGCAGTTCACAATAATTACAATGGCTGCTGGTAGCTACGTTACTTGACTCAACTTGCTTTACACAATCCATGCACATAAAAACAATATAATTATACAGCTGCACTGTACAATTTCGTAAACAAGACACAAATCACTCCACAACAGTCATAAGCATTTTACAGTGATTCCAAAAGTTCACTCCACATCAGATATAACACTCTGACACAAAAAATAATATTCAGGGCAGTAAAGTGTTGTACATAATTGTGATGGTCATGTGACCAGAATGTTCTTGAGCACCAATGTCACATGACCTATACGTACTTACTCAGCAAAGTGATGAAAAGCTCACAGGATCTCTGTCTTAACACAGTCAACAGTGTTGGGTGCTAGTATACTTCCATGAGATTCCCACAGTTCGATAGCCTTGGTAGCAATGAGGCTGAAAGCGTCTTTAGGGATCTGTAGAAGTGTACAGGATACTTCATTGTATCTCTGAAACCAAGGTGTACACAGTTTAGGACTAGCTGGGCTGGATACATACAGTTGTGTTTCTTGGGATACATACGTATAGATGTGTTTCATTGAAGTGGTGACTGCACTTTCAGTAGGGCAACACGCAAGTTCAAATTCACATTTCCAATGATGCCTCAGCCTTGCCTCACCTCCTACATGCACCCCAGTGGATTCTAATTGTGTCCATCAGCTCATGCATATGAACGACTTGCCCCAAATTATTTGCTACACAACGTCATTATACAGTAGGATGCACCTACTCACATCCCCCTGTCCCAAAATATGGGCTCTCAATATCACGACACTACTATATATATCCCCATCCCTAGCTGCACCAGCGATCCATCAGGAAGACTGCTCACTGATTTCTTCAAGGACTGCACTATTTATGCAGCTGGGGTACCTTAAGGTCACTATTATTTGCGGGTACTAATTTTAGCAAATTGGGCATGCATCGGATTTGGCGAGTATTATTTTTAGCGTTTTAACTCACCAGAGCTGCTGGCAACTTATCTGTTCAAGAGGCAACCACACTGTTCAGTCTGCTGGTAAAGGCTAGTGCAACAGGTAGGACAAACTCACTTTTCAGAATGATGTCACAGGTCTTGCTCTCACCTCGCAAATAGCCTCTGATTCTTACTATACAGCTAAGTACCTTCGCAGATCGCTTTGTAGGTGGCTAGCTTGTGAATCGCTCCAATTTATGCACACATATGTGACGTCACATGCTGTTAATACTATTGTTTGCGGGTTCGAAATTTAGCGATTTTTTTCGAATTCGCTAAAATTCAATACCCGCAAATAGTAGTGACCTTAAGGTAAGTAACATTAAGATCAGCAACCCTAAGCACCAATCTACATTACGCTCGAGCAGAACCTATCTCCCAAGGGCATTACTGGAAGTGGCATCATGATTAAGACGATGAAAGTTCCAACATTCATACCTTAATTAGCAGCTGTGAAACATCTTCACATGTCTGCAAACCAAGGATCTTCTTTCTGATTGACAGCAACATGGCAACTGCAACATACACCACGATCACACAAGAACCAGCTATAACTTTGTCCCAGATACTATAGAGAGTGAAGATGAACGCAAAATAAAATGTCAGTACAAGTATAGACAGCTATGCAAACTACTACTGGGCTACATTCAAAATGTATAATTGCAGGGCCAGTATTAGGTGTATAGTTGCATGCACATTGAACTGGTGTAAGCAGGAGCGCATGAGCTGCCGAAGGTGGCGAAGGAGCGTCGAACTAGTATAGACATGTTGTAATCCTTCATGCCTACCTTTATGGAAGGCCTTTGCGGTACCGCACAAATGCCAATTTGTTTTTCACACTGTTACTTAACGGCCTCTTGCCGTATAAGGTAGAATTTTGGGACGTGTGAAGGACTACTACTTCGGCTAGGGCGCGCAAGTGCTGAGTTTGACGCTCCTTCGCCGCCTTCGGCGGCTCATGCACTCCTGATGTAAGGCCAGGGCTACTAGCATGATGCATGCAGCTCTTCTACAGCAGTCCTCTCACCTCTGCACTGTGTATACCTACTAATCACAAGCAGGAATGTTCTGGGCTTGTAATTTAATATGAGCAGCAAGGGGAGCACTGCAAGAGCCCGAACAGAGCCTGGTAATAGAGACCCGCCAATAAATAAGGGTCAAACCGGTCCAGGCTGTTTACAGGAAGGGAGTGGAGTTCCTATATACAATAAAGGTCATCAATGGCTGTATCCTATGTATTGGCACAATCCTTTCAAAATTCTAACACATAATTATTCTAATTCAACTTGCCTCTCAAGACAAGATTCAGGTAATTCTGCTGCAAAGCAATGATTGAACCACCTGTAGAGAACAAAATACCCGAACTCATCCTACAGATAAAACCATAATTATGCTGTGACATACCAAAGGTGCACATGCATGAATATAAGGTAGAGTGTGGGGAATTCATAATTTGTGGGTGTAGCCTGCCAATGAATGGCATGCTAATACCGTAGTCATGTGTTATTAGGCACATCTCGCTTATAGGCGCATATTCACTGTTAGGCGCAGGTTCAACTCTCGTCCCAGGTACTCGCTGTTAAGCGCTGCAGTCTTCTTCCAGAAACTCTTTCCATTTTCGATCCTAAGGAGCGGATAAAGCTATAATTCGAATTGAAGCACACTTCCTATTTGAGGAATGCCATATTCGTTATTAGGCGCATCTCACTTATAGGCGCATATTTCCTTCCTGTGGAGTTATAGGCGCATGTGCCTAATAACGCGTGACTACGTTAATCCAATCATGAATATAGGATGTTCTAATTGCATGCATGGAGAGGCACACAACAGAAGAGTGGTCAATGTTTCTTGTACACCTTGGCAATTAACTGCTCACCAATGTTTACTGCCCGGGAGCCTTAGGATGACAGGTTTTAGTATTTTAGGTTAGGCAAGGTGGGAAGGAATTCAGTCCTATAAGCCCCATGGAATGAAGAAGAGAATTGTTCTGTGTTCTAACTGACCTGCCAAATGGTAGCCCACTGTTGAGGGCATTGAGTAACTTCAGATGATAGTAGAGCTCAGCATCAACATCCTCCAGACACTGTAAGCACTCAATACACTATATCATGGGAGAAAACGCTACTATTTATTGCATGCAGGTAAACCACTCACTTTTGAAAATGGGGTGTATTCATTATCGAAGCACAGATGAATACAACTCATTATCAAAGATGGCACATAGGCCTTAAGAGTTGGGTGGGCGTGGGTGTAGCCTACATCTGGGGATATGCTCCGGAGAAAGATTTTTAAGTTATGAGCTTTCTGAGCATGGTTTTGTGAGACATTCTGAGACAGTTTCAGAGTCCTATAGGTGTCTCAGACAGCTGATATGACTTGTTGCCCAGCTGAAAACGATCCTTACATGTAGTACAGGGGCGGCAGCAGCATAGAAAAAGTGGTACGGCCCACCATTGTAGTGCACCACGGAAGGCAGTGCCTGGAGGTGGTCTGTGTCTCGGGAAAGAAACAGATCTTGGCTGGTGTGGAGTTTCAACGTAGGCCCAGAACTAGGACGAGAAACAGATGCCATTGCTGAGTCTGCATATACGATCCAGCATAGATTACGTGTGACGACACATGCATGTGATATTATAATCAGGTTGGCTGGAAAAGTGGTCCGGCCAAAGCCAGACCAGCTGGACTGGCAGCACCGCCTCTGTAGTAGGTACGTACACGACAGCTGTAGTATGTACATGACAGTCATAGCATGGTGTGAGCTTATACCACCTTCACTGTAATACTCCTCCCAGCCCCCACAGAAGTAGTGGCAAGGCATTAATTATATTGACAGAATATCTTGGCGGAAGTTGGAGTGTTTGGGGAGGAACCTCCCACCATCACGTAAGGTATACATATGACCAGTTAGCACTTTATTGTTTAGTAGTTGACTATGACTGCCTAGCCCATGCTAGCCTCGTTCCCTGGCCTCCGCCCAGATTTTATCTCGCAGCCGTGGAGAAATTTCTCCACGGCTGTGATATAAAATCTGCATGGGCGGAGGCCTGGGAACGATGCTAATGACTGCCCAGGTAAATGCCCACACACTGAGTGTCTATGCAATGTAAAGCTGGGTAAACCACACATACATCCATACATGCATGCAGCTGCACGTACCACTTGTAATACTGTAGCAGGCTACCAGTTCACAGAACTACTGTTCTAATATCCGTAATGCACCAGCAACAAAGATACTGGGTGGAGGTAGAGGTAGAATTTCACACTCACCAGAGAGCTGACATGTTCCTGCTGAGACTCCCACCTCCGAGCAAACTTTGAAAACAGCCAATACGTCTCCACCTCCTCCTCTTCCCCTCCATCAAAAAATGTGAGGAAGGCCCTGGCTATGGCACACAAATCCACCTGATGTTCTAGTTTCAGTTGGTTCACTGCTGGAGAGAGCAGTCTGTCATTCTCCAGGAGGTAAATCAGAACAAAGTCCTCCGGGGAGGAGCCAGGCAAGAGGTTGGAGGGGTGGCCCAATCTACCCATTACTTGCAGTGCATGTTTGAGGTCCTGGTATTGTTGTTCTTTCTGGCTTCTGACAAATGAGCATGTTTTCTCATCGTTGTATGGAGGCACAACACCTATGTGGACAGATACAAACAAAATGGAATCCCTCACTATACAACAGGGATGTTAATGTAATTACAATTACTTTCAATTTTTTTGTAACCATTACAATTACAATTACTAATTGAAGGGTTTTTCTATGATTACAATTACATAATTACATTACTGGCACTATTTGACCATTTTTAACTTGATGCCTAGAGCATTGTACTAGGTGGACGAAAAACGTGACTCTCGAAGTTCTTAGGCAGTAGGCGACACATGCTTGGAAGATTTTTCCTGTCTGGGTAAAATTTCACATGACAAATTTCACAGTGATCTACAGCCAGTTGCTAGACAGTCTAGCTGCTAGCCCTTCTCCGCCCGGCCGGTCAAGCGGGCGCGCGGTGAAGCCGCACGCAGAGGGCGGAGAGGGTCTAGCAAACATTGCACTTGATTGCGTTTTTCAACTGACCAATCAGATCTCACTGAAGCGATTCGTTCCAATTTTATTCATGACTCTCGTGGTTGTAAACCGAGCTGTTCATGTGCGATCAGCCCGGTGGAGAGCGTCTAATAGCCTACACTCAGGCTAAACTAGTCCAACCTGGATGCCTCCAAGGGTACAGAACTCATCCTCAACTCTAGCTGGCACTTCACCGGATCAAAGGTACATGTAATTGGCATTCCAGAGAAACGTGATCAAGTGCAATGTTTGCTAGACCCTCTCCGCCCTCCGCGCGCGGCTTTGCCGCGCGCCCGCTTTGCCGCGCGCCCGCTTTGCCGCGCGCCCGCTTGACCGGCCGGGCGGAGAGGGGCTGGCAGCTAGACTGGTTGCTAGAGTACACGGAATGCAATTGTAATTGACATCTAAAAAATCATCAACTTCATTGAGTTTAAATGTCCAATTACCGTTACAATTACAATTACTCTAAAAATGTAATCAATAACAACAACATTGCTGCTATACAGTGAGTCTATCATGCACTCTTGTACAGAGTATAATCCAAGCACACTGATGATACCACTAACATGCACACTTCAGCACAGCACATGCAAACATTTCAAATAGGGGGGATGCAAGACTTGCACGTACTAACCTAGAAGTAACTTCCAAACACGTGAGCGGTAGTAGACTGGTGTAGTATGCTTGAGACAAAACGACTTCAGCTTATCCAAGTCTGGAGAAATGAAATCATGCATCAAGCAATCACAAACAGAATATACAGTAGTCTCACCCCAGGTTGTTTCACACTATATGATTGTATACTGAGTAATTGCACTCGAGCAGTACTCTTAGCTCTTTTAGAGACCTGAGGGATGCTACCAACAATCACTGAGGGCAAAGCCAGAGGTGATTACGTATAATATGTAAGCGCATCCCGAAGGTCTCTAAACGGCTAAGAGACATGCTTGAGTGCAATAATTGGCTTATAGATAAATAGACTATATGGGTTTTCTCTGTGTGAAATACGAATTTTTGATACACATTTTTGATAAGGTGTCGATTGGATTTTGGAGACCTCGTTAAGTTCAAAAGATAAAAGCACAAGTTGGACATCGCAAAACTAGAAGTGTAGAGAAGGCTTATGTAAAGAAGGAGGTAGGCTGAAAGGTAATTGAAGTAACCAGGGCTGGACTGCATTTGACTGGACATAAAATCCAAAGGAATAACATTTACTAAATGAATTTCGGCCCTCTGTCAAGACGTTATTAGGTCCTTATGTGATTGGGCTGTGATATTTACAGGACTCTCTCCCACATTTCAGAGGGCCACAACATTGCACATTCTGCTGCATGTACTGTGCTACAGAAGCGGGCTATTTATTTTATCAGCTCTCAGGGATTGCCATGTACATCTTTTAACACTGCCAGTCTCAAGCACCGGAAGTGTGCGTGTATACTTAGGGTTAAGATGGGGCTAGACTACCAATACAGTAGCTAGATTCCCAACGGTGCTTGAGATTATTACACAGAAGAGAGCAGACAGCACCAGTCGTCTGCTTCTTTCATCCCTTTCCACTTTCAGACTGCAGAAGAGTCTGCTTTATAGGTAAGGCTACTAGCTAGGTAATATGACATCTCACGGTCACCGTGAGCTGAAGCTCAGCAGATGCACATGACCTAGTCTCGCGTGGCCCAGATGAGACCCTTCCTGCGACGATAATCGTCGCAGGAAGGGTCTGGGCCACACGAGACCATGCCTGAGGTTTCAAGTTAATAGTAAAATAAAGAGAGTAAGTAGCTAGCCTAACACAGTACAGCCAGTTATTTCTGTGGGAAAAAAAAAGTTAAGTCCAGTCCCAGCCCAGTCCTTGTTGTATCAACTGCCGTTGCTTGCCAGTGTCACCTATTGTCTCTCCCTTGATGAGTCCCTCCAGCTGACTGATGAGGCTCTGCTCACCAGCCCGGACCCCCAGACTCACATAGTAGGAGGACCTAAAGTTTGGCTTCTCCAGCTCTTGCTCCTCCGACATGCTGACTATTCATGTACAGAGGTCATCATTACTGTACTATTATTCATTACTCTAGCCACGCCTCTTCAGCTTGATGCGCTTTAGTTAGAAGTTGCTTTCTATCAACGGCTGTCGTTATGTGCGTTGACTGCTTGAAGGAGAGAATGCCTGACAGAGTAAGAAAGAAGCAATTTCCTGTATGAGTGTCACCATCTGACCAAATATGGTCTCGGTACCAGACTCTCGTGCAGTCTGATCTGGTACCTAGACTTCACCAGCTGACCCTGTAGACAAAGGTAGCTAGAGTATATCAGCATGCCTTGTAAAGGATGCTGAAAATTTTACTACTACAGTGGAACCTGTCTATAGTGGTCAACCGTGGGAGCAGTATTTTTGGCCACTATAGACAGGTGGCTGCTGCATTTTGTACAGCATTAGTGCAATTTGGACCAGCAGTAGTGATCATAATGGAGACCAGAGGTGGCTGCCTCAAACAGTGACCACTATAGACAGGTTACACTGTACTTGGGGATAAGAACCTGCAGCATTGGTGTCTAGTCTCCTTAGCCAGATACCCCCACTCCTGCTTGTGTTTGAGTCTGTCTTCATGGCAAACAATTTCTGGACCCAACTCTAGCCTCGTTCCTAGGCCCCACCCAGCTACCTGTCGCTTTCAGTACGGTTAAGTGATGAAAAGCTGAGTGGGGACCTGGAAACGAGGCTACGAGACTAGTCTCCCATGCGGACCCTATCTTCAGAGGTTGGTTCCATTTTCCGGGATGGGGCAGTCTAGCCTCGTTCCCAGGCCTGAGACAGGGAGGAGAAAAGGGCCTGGTTTCCACTGTTTGCGCTTGCGCCTAATTATCGGTAACTGAAATGCGTATTCATAAGGGGGTGGGTGCAAATGACGTCTTCATGTCACGTGGTTGAGCGTGCGACGCTTTCTATTTTGCTACACTGGTCCTTCCATCCGCGAGATGAGGGGTGACACGACCACAATTACACTCTCACCATTCCAAACGAAACAGAAGGGTCTGGCAGCACACTGACTCCACCCGGTCAATAGGATGTTTTCATGCGATGGTAATCACGCGAAAACATCCTATCTTTTAATCGCTGGTCGCTGTTCTATGTAGCTGAATCCAGGAGCACCTTGCCACCTGAGGGCATAGGAGAGAGCACGATCGAGAGCTGTTGTTACGCACGCCACAATTCATATTTGTGTACTATGCTCTCAGCTACGTCACGAGTGTACCAACATAATTGAATGTCCGCGGTGCTGGTGGAATTCCACAGCAATTTAGCGCATGCGCAAACAGTGGAAACCAGGCCGTTTTCTCCACGCCGTCTTGGGCCTGGGAACGAGACTAGGACAGTCCAGTCCTATCCCGTCCCGCCATACTACTTTCTGGCACGGCTTAAATACACACCTCTTGCTTCACTCCACATAGGGAATAAATGTTTTGTTCTTTCCGTTGACTCTGCTTAGATACAGGGCTTACTGGCTGTCTCGTGCTTATTGAGCACATCACCAGCTGCATTAGCCTGGTACCTGGAGGCTCATGCAGACACCTGCATTGAAATGAAAAAGACAGAACATCGAGCAACAGCCAAGGCAGTGAGACTAAGCAGTTTCTCCTCCCACCCTGTGTGAAATAAGGCGTGGTCTCCTAGTCTTGTGTGGTCTCCTACTCTCATGTAGCCAGTCTCTCAGTTATCTCCTACCTATTTCCCACTGCAAGAACAGGGGACCCAGCCAGCATTCACACGAGAGGGAAGGCAAGCCCTGTATCACAGTAGAGCCAACTGAAGACACCCAAGCAACGGCATTTGTTCCCTAAGAACTCAGCATGCGTTCGAGCCAGCCCAGAACTTAGTTGGTGGAATGGGACTGGACGTTTGGACAGGACGTCCCATCCCATCCTGGAAAATAGTGATGGTACTCAAAAGCAGGAGAGCTATATATGCTATGGTCAAATTCCAGTCATCATCTCATGTGCAGCACAACACGATTTCCCAGTAGATTTTGGCTTTCGACGTTTGGGTAGTAAGTCTTATACATAATGTACAGTGCTGTAACTTCAATCGAGTTAGAATGTCGCATATTCTGGTGAATTTGAAAGTCACACGAAATGCTTTGTAAGCCATGAAACTCCACCCACTGGAAAGCTGCTAATGTTAAACCCTTGCAAGTGTGGTCATCATGACATTGTAGTACAATATATTTGAAATCAGCTGTATAATGTTACATGTACGTATATAAATGCTCAATCTCTAATTCTTTCATTCCCAGGGCAGCACATGCTTGGAGGGAGGAGCCTACCTGCTGAACTATGCTGGCTGCCACCAGTGTAAACAGAAAGGGTTTGTTGCAGAGGAAGACAGAGTAAAGGAGGAAGACGAAAATGGAGATGAACTTATCAGTTTGAAACGTGAGGCCAAGGCATTCAGAAACAGGCATTCAGTAACAGACATGTCTGTAGGATTAACTCCAGTACGATTATTATGACATAACTGTCACGGCTCTTGTCCAATGACCATTGCCAGAAAGGGAGGCCGTACAAGGTGAGACGATTGTCTTCTCAGTCCATTATGTTTGGAGAAACTGGAGCGAGAAATGGCCCAGTTAATCAAGGCCTTTCTATAGCCAAGCCGACATGCCCATGCTTTCTCATCCTGATGGTGACACCTCCCCCTGTCCCATCATTTCTGCTCACGCAGAACCGGTCTCCCAAGGACAATACTAGAAATGACATCACAAGATGAAAGTTTCATGCCAAGGGTTAACATCAAATTAGTGCTACTCACGTGACCCTCAACGAATCAGACGCCTCAGAATCGATCACATGACGGAGCATTACAGCACACTTTAGTGTGCATTATCTAGATAATGTACACTTTTTCAAAGATCAAAGGCTGTCTCGGGTCAGTGAGTTGCACTAAGTAGTTTAGATACCAGTTTGCAGTGCATTACGGGCTTTAGTGCACTCGGGCAATCTAGTTAACGGTCTTGGGCAGATAATGCACTCGCCTTTGGCTCGTGCATTATCTTGCCTAACTAGATTGCCCTTGTGCACTAAAACCCGTAATGCACAGCAAAGTGGTATCTAAATATTATGTGACCGCATGGGGTGAATGGAGCAGATCAGAACTCAAGGTATTCATCTAACTCTGGTGTCAGATCCTCCCCCCTCGTTGGTTTGGCATCCTGCTAGTACTCCACCAAGTCAAGAGTGGGAACAGCATGGGCTTGGCTGTACAAAGCACCTGATTGGTACATCGAGTGGTCATTTCTCTCCTCCTTTGCACAAGTCAGCCTATAAAGCAGTCTTCTGGCCTTGTAGGACCTCCATTTCTGGAAATAAATCTTTCTTCTCGGTCTGTACATGTCGCCATTCACCAACAGCTGTGACTATTGAAGTTTGATAATGAGTGGGTAGATTCATGAACCATGGCTGCATGCAAGGGTAGTTGGGTATAGTTTTGAGGGAACTGGTACAGGGATAGTGCCCTTGTATTCTTTTGTGTGCAGTAATGGATTTTATAAAGATTTCAGCAAAATCTATAAATAAACTGCTATAAATAGTGCATACTTGGTTGCTAGGCAACATGAAGATGTTATCATGTTCATCAGTGCATTATCTACCCTGAGATATACAGTTGCTGGGGACTTCATTCCTAGCATATTTGCTGCACAATGGATTATGTGAGCTGTTCATTATTGATGAATAGCTAAAGTCACCAGGGAAAGGATTAATTACTACTAGTGTGGTAACAAGTACTGTGTCAACAATTCCATGGCTGGTTAATGTAACGAGTCCTTTAAGGTCACAATAAAGCAGAGAGAGTACAGCCATTTCTGTTTCATTTCTGCTTCCATTTTTGTTGGGTGTGTTTATTCACTGGACCAGTGGACTGGAGTTGCCTTTTTTTCTCTCTCGTAGTAACTAGCTCTGCTGGAACACTTCTGTCAGGGCAAACTCTAGGTAGAGTCGTAATATACTGAACCAGAGTAGCCTCGTTCCCAGTCCCACGCCCAGCTTTTCGTCGCTTGCAGTTTTTTTGTACTGCAAGTGACGAAAAGCTGGGCGTCGGTGTGGGCCTGGGAATGAGGCTAGAACTAGATTAGTTGCTGTGTAGCTCCTCCCATTTTTCAGACTTCAGAAGAATCCTTTATGAAGGTCCTAACCACATGTTTGTTAAATGTGCAAGTACCCTGGCCTTTAACCCCTACGACTACAAAGAAGGGTGCCTGATAACTGGTCACAGCTGGTTACGAGTAAGTTAGTCTGGTTACAAGTAAGTTAGAAACTAGCCAGTTTCTATACCACAGCAAAGCCAAAACAAAATGCTCCAGTCCAGTTGATTCCAATCCAGTCCACTCCAGTGAATAAAGATATCCACTGTTTGTTTTACTTTCAGTATAATTACGTATGATTATTTATATCTCACTTCTCAGATGTCTGTAAGGGCTGTGGACATTTGATTGCTACCCACAAGTATTCCTTTTCAACTGATGATCAATTCCAGGTGTGGTTGTAAAGTTAAGGAATTATTAAATATCTTCAGTAATTACTTTAGCCAACTGCATGATTCTCAATCTGCAGGACTATTCAATGCAGTGCAATCTGTGTGGGCATGGAGCGGCTACAGTTAGTATTCTACCAGATGACCCCAGAGAGAAACCATTTTTCTAGACAGAAACTTTTGTGCAGTTTATGTTCACTGTTCTGTGTACAAATGGAGTAGTTTTCCAGCAACTTTTATTTAGAGATTGCAACACATAATCTACTTTCTTCTTTGGGGGTAAGACACGAGCCAATATCTGGAGTCTCCACCCCAAGTAAGTTTCACACTCCCAAACTTTGGTATAGTGGGCTGTAAGCTATTTGCTGGGTGCATGTGTCATAGTCAAGCTGCCTGGATGACCACACTCTCTGGAAGAACCAATGCAACATACCCCGAAATGGTACATAACACTTGCAAGGTATGCACAATCCAGGGCAGGCTTTGCACATCATGTCATACATGCATGCCTTTGTTGTGGCTATAATACTATCACCTCGGAATTCATTGTAGCCAAGATTATATTTGATCCAGTCAGTGGATTACTCGAGCACTCATTGTCACCACTTTTGCTGTTTGGGTTAATGTATGTAGATGGGGTTGTTAGCCTCATTCCCAGGCCTGAGAGCCTGCATGGGAACGAGGCTAATAGGGTTGTATACCTATAACTGTTTTATGCCCAATTTTGTAGCCCAAGCACCTGGCATCTTTATTATATAACCCACTATCCCTTCTAACCAGGAGACCATCCCAAATCTCCATGGGAAGGTGGGAGGATACGCAAGGGTGGATGGCACAATAGGCTACGGGACTAAAACTAGCCTCGTTCCAGGCCCTGGTATTAGTCTCACAGGCCAGACATGTGACAATTGCTGCATGTGCATGACAACAATACAAAGTCTGCACTACAAAGTTAAAATTTAACCCAAATTATCAAACAGGATACTAATTGGCAGTGCAAATTCCAAACAGGAAGTCTGCTACAGTGAGCTATGTTCGGTGGTTGCCTCAACTGCATCACTGGTGAGCTCACCAGAGGTGGGATCCCAGTTAGTCTTCACTGCATTAGGAGCCAAAGAAACAGACCAAAGAACAGAAAGTTCAAACTACGTTCTGACATTGTAATGACCAACATACAGTGGAACTGTCTATAGTGGTCACTATGGGACCCCAGTATTTTTGGGCACTACGAGAGGTTATGTAACTGTATGAGATGCAGAATCACCTACACTAAATCAACGTACCCTTTCACTCCTCAGCACATGGAAGAAGAATATAGACATCCCCTGCAAGCAAATACATAGACAGTGCATGTATACTTTAAGCTACACGTACATCTCCCATCATTACTAAGTCTTGGTAGTCTGTATACGTATGTACCTGCTGTGAGTTGAAGATGGTGAAGAGCCATGCAAACACAAGCGTGTTTTGATTCACTGCAAATAGCAGAGGGAAGAAGGATGAGTGATGCTTTCACCACAGTACTAGGGGAAGAGGGAGCTAGTATGGACTTTTGTATGCCATAATATAGTCTACAGGCAAAACATTGTAAACAAGATTTCACTTGCATGTATCGGTCAATAATACAAACACTTTAACTTACAGAACATGGTCTGACATACGGTGTCCGTGGGTTCTGAACAGACTGACTAACGTATACCAGGAACACACTTGATCTGAACAAACTAGTAGAGTTTTCTAATATAATTAATGCTGAACAAGTTACACAAATTTGATTACAATTTTGCAAGACTATAGCTAGTGGCTTAGCAAAACAATAGCTAGCATGGGTGCTAAAATGTCCAGATGGCATTTGTTCCATTCCAAGAAGACAACCAGCAGCTGGATTTACATGGAAGAGAAAACTGCACCACAACCATTTTTTGCATGTGTGTAAACAATGGCACTTCACGTTATGAAATGCCATTCTTCACAAATTGTTCTCTAGGCTATAGATAAGTGAAAACAGCCAACTTCAACAAGCTGTAGTGGCAAATGTACATGGCATTGCTGTAATCATCACTACTAGCACAGAGATGGCATTCTCCGGACTGCAGTTGAGTACAGTATGTGGATCCACCGCAGAGGAGAGGTAGAGGCCCAAACCGATTCCAGCTGGCCAGGGTGGATTTAACCGTACAATCCCATTGCTTGAGCAGATACTCTCACATCCACCATGCACCTCAGTCCCAGCTCTATTATCTCCAATAGCAGTAGACATGGCGAAAGTTTGTTCTTGCACATGCAGAACGAGCTGTAGCCATAACCAGTTAACTTTGACCGGTTCATTTAACCCAAACCTGTTTCAAGTTGCACTCTGAACTCAACAATTAGTTGACCAAAAAAGGAATGCTTTTTGATTTGATTACTGCCTTGTGCAAAGCATTGAGATTACTTTTGCAGCAGAGTTAGTAATCCATAAATGCTGACATAGGAAAACTCGGATACAAAAGGTTGATTGCTCACAGTAATGGGTATGGGGAGCTGAGAACAAGTGCACAGAAGAGGTCCTGCCTCTGCACAGCCACATGGGATGCTATATATTAAATCACCCTGCATATCCAATTGGGGTAAACCGACAAACTTCATTGAAATGTCAAGTATGTATCTCCACAGTGCAATTAGACTAGTACTGAGAGAACAGTCTTATGAACCTCATGCAATGTCCTGCCCCCCTACCCTCCTCTTCCTGTGCCATATCGCTTCCCTAGCTCCTCCTCCTATTTCCTCCACCCCTCAGAGGAGACTACACTGTATGGCTGCTGGTCAGGCAGCAGCTCCTGTGAAACTACTTTACTGGACAGACAATTCATATTTCGTTGATCCTACATATATGTCAGAGCAGCACACACAGTTAGCCTCATTCTGAGGCTGTTCGTTCCCACCTCAAATCCTTCGATCATTGCAGCTGCCAGTTCACCAGCACCCTGTCCACTGATGTGGCAGTCTTCTAACTCCAACCATGTCAGTGGCTAATGCAGTCACTCCCCCCACATGCTCTCCAATGGAGTTACCACTCAAGCTCAAGTTCAGTTCTCTGAGTGTAGTGTTCTTGTAGAGTGCTGTTGCCAGTTCCACTGCACCTTCACTGCTGATCGATGTGGCAGTCTCGTAAACTCCAATGATGTTAGTGTGCACTTTGAATGTTCTCTCAGTAGTGATGACAAGTGTATTGTATTTGCAATGCTAAATTGGGAGCTAGTCTGAAATGTCCAGCATTGTCAGAGAATTGTTGCAACTGAGTCCAGTGACGATGCTGGCTACACTCTCTGAGGACAACTTGTTGTCCTGGATGAGAAGTGAGTGAGTGGATTGATGAAGTTTCCACAATGCCTCACAATCTGGTCCCCCAATCCCAGTGTTGTACAGCCACAGTTGTTTCACTCCACTGCCACAGAGTGACTTGATCACCTCCACAGCACTACCACTTCCTATCGGGTTGTGACTGAGCCAAAGATCCTCTAACCTGGACATTGATGGTACTACCTTGGCCAGCAGGTCACACGCCTTCCCATCCAGTTTGTTACCACTCAGGTCTAGCTCTCTCATGCCCAATAGGATGTGGGGGGGGGGGGGGGGGGGGGGGGGGGGGAATACTTACAAGTGATTGCATGTTTTTGGAGGTGATGTCATTGGCACTGAAGTCGGCATATGAGATGTAGCCCTCACATCCAGCACCCCCAGGGGTAGCACATCCCTGACAAAACAGCTCAAACGTCTCATCATCAATGGAAGAAAGACTAAACTCCATGCAGTCTCCAAGGGCAGTTAGACTCTGAGATGGTATGTCCTGTTACATAGTAATCCAGGGGAGTCCAGGAGTAATATGAACTGACAACGATCTCATCTGAACCCCGAATTCTGGTAGTCACTGAAGTGTCTTTAGACCAATGAAGTAAGATCGGATTATTATCGTCATCCTTCCTCAGCTTCCAGGTGATTTCTGGGGGTATGTTTTCTAACTTTGTGAGTCCAGCGACAAATCTCAGGGTCATTTTGAAGTGGCCACTATCAAGATGATCTTGAATCAGTTTTGTCTGCTCGTCTACAGGCAGTTGTGAGATATGAACTGCAGATAAAAATTGAAGTGTTAGGTGGGTGAAATGGTAGGTGGATGCTTTGCCTTGTGTGTATACTTGTGGGACCTCCTGCATTAGGCCGAGTGGTGAGAATCCGGTGTGCGGCAGAGAAAACCAGTTCAGTATTCCTTTGTCGGCCATTATGTACAGGCCCAGGAATTGCTTGTACACATCTGGGGGGAGGTCACTGAAGCTAGTCACCTTGACAGCACCACAGCGAGGGGCAACTAATCTTGCTGTGTAGGTACAAACAAGAGCCCATAATGTGGAGTATATAACCATGGAACAGTGTTGTTGCTTGTGGCATGCAGCTATGCATGGCCTGGCAGCACAAGTGTACGTAGGTCATTACTACTCACAGCCCACTTAGCCTTAGCTTTCGGCTACTTAGCTACGGTTAGACCATCCCCATTTCAGGATATGATGCTAAGTTTGATCCTAGCTGGTACAAATACATACATTAGTTACAGTTTGTACGTTGTTGGCAATAGTACGTACATAGTGGCTGCTTGCCCTACAATAGATAGGTTGCCCATGCATCTTAGATTGAGGAGATGATGAAAGATAAATTGAGCCCTCTACACAAGCTGGACAGCTATATAGCTTTTTTTTTTTTTTGTTGTTTTTTTTGTTTATAAAAGTTTATGCAATAAGTGCATAGGATACACAATAGCAAGTGAAAGCTAATATAAAGTGTACCCAGAAGATAAGATTATTACAGTACAAGTTTGCTCTTAAATAAAAACAATGATTGAGCTGATACAGTAGACCAGGGCAGGGAATTCCACATGGATATAGCATGAGGTACAAAAGAGTACTGGAAAGAGTTAGTGTAAGCATGAGGTTGATGGAATTGGAGAGGGTGGCTTGTACGCTGACTATAGTTTGCTCGGGGGACCAAAATACCAGAAGGGAAGGAACACAAATTATAAACAATTTTGTATAACGTACACAGTTTTAGGTGTAACCGGCGGGTAGCTAGGGAGGGAATACCTGTCAGCTCGAGGAGCTCCTGATAGCCCAGATCCCATCTTCTGGTTGCAATTTTGCATGCAAATTTTTGAATGTCCTCTAGCTTGTTTCGGTTTTTCTGGGTATGAGGGTCCCAAACTTCAGAGGCATATTCCATGTGAGGGCGAACAAGGGATTGATAAAGCTGCACCAACGTTGTACTATCAGTGTTGCCATAAAACCGTCTATATAGCAAGCCCAGGATCCTTTTAGCTTTTGAGCATGTGGACTCGATGTGAGGTGACCATGACATGTCTGATGACAGTAACAACCCAAGGTATTTGAAGTGCTGAACTTGCTCGATATCACAGCCATTTAAAGTCAGAGTAGGGGGTGTTGATGACTGACTTTTTCTTGACACTAGCATGCACTTGCACTTTGCATGATTGAAAGTTAAATAGTTAGCAGACACCCACTCTGCAACAGTGTCAATGTCTCTTTGCAAGGTGTGAAAATCACACTGCTTGGCAATTGGACGAAACAGAAGTAAGTCATCAGCATACATCACCATCCGGGTGCCATCAGAGATCGAGACATTTGCTAGGCTGTTGATGTATATTAGAAATAAAAGGGGACCGAGCACGGATCCCTGTGGCACCCCAGAGAGTACTGGTGAGTCCCGAGATGTTTCACCACTGACTACTACCTTCTGACATCTGCAAGTTAGGTAGTTAGATATCCAATGCAATACATGACTGTCAAGGCTCAGCTGTTGCAGTTTGCTCATCAGTTCTTTGTGGGGTACAGAGTCAAAGGCCTTTTTCAGATCAAAAAATACCGCACTGACTTCTTTTCTCTGTTCAAGAGCTGTGAGCCATTCATGGGTAGTAGACAAAAGTGCAGTTGTGGTTGACTTTCCTGTCTGAAAACCCCATTGTGCGTTGGATAGTGGGTGGTACAATTCCAGGTGCGTAGCAACTAGAGAGTAGATGTGGCGTTCTAGTAACTTGCTCAGTATACTCAGAAGAGATATTGGCCGATAGTTATTAGGAGTGGTGGCTACAGGTGATTTTGGAACAGGGACAATCAAGGATTGTTTCCAAGCAACAGGAAGCTGTCCAGAGCACAGGGATAAGTTAAACAGCTTAGTGACAGATGGAGCTATACTCCGGGCAGTATGCTTCAGCATCCGCGCTGATATCTCGTCAGGGCCATTAGCTTTGGAAGTGTCTACAGCACGTAAGAGGCCAAGTACTTGTTGTTCTTTGCAGAGAATGTTCTCAGGACAAGCATGGTCTGGTTTGAGGGTATTGGAATCAGCATGAGTTAGAGGAGGCTGGGATGAGTTAAAACAACTGACAAAGAAAGAGTTCAGCATTTCAGCTTTGTCAGCACCAGATTGGGCAACAGTATCACCATGGGAAAGAGTAGGAATTGCACTGTGGTGTTTGTTTAAGTATTTCACAGCCTTCCAAAACTTTTTAGGATAGCTATATCGGGACCTAGCCCTAACCCTAACATAGGACCATGATTGTAATTGGTTAACTACCTACATATAGGCAGTAGCTAATTGCAGGCACATAATGCTCCATTTTGCACCTTCAGTCAAAGTACCAGCCAATCACAACATTGCAGCACAGTATCAGGCCTACTGTTGTGTGTGTACATACCCAGTAGTTCTCCATGGCTGTGTATTAATATGTGTACCAGTGACACACCTGTGTGTGCTGGTGTGGGCTGGATAGGGGGTGTGGTCATGGTGACAGGCAGTGGGGTGGGGGGAGTACCTGCAGAGATGAGAAATTGCCATCATTAAGACTAAAAGATATTACTGCAAGTAGAATACGCGGAGGACCATCACACCCTGGCGCTCCCCACCTCATGTAGTTACCTGGGGTGGGGTACACGTGGGGTATCGTTTCCTCTCTTCCTCGGCAGTACTTGTCCCTCAGCAGGTGACCCTCCCCCACAGGAGGACTTTCCAGAGCTTTAGTCAGAGCTGCCCAGGTGGGACAGGGGTCAATACGCTTCAACCAGTGAACACATGTTTCTCTTAGGCATTCTGCTGCTTGAGGAAAGTCTTCTTTAATGGTGTTCAATGTACCTACAGATAATTTCAGTTCGATACCGATATCGTACCACTTGGCACAGGCCTCGTACAAGGCTCCCCTCACTTCACTCAGGTCTTCCAATGTAAGTTGCCCTGAGGGAATACAAGTAACATACATGTTAGCATGTAATGTTACTGTAGAAGCACATGGTAGTGGTAACCCATGTTGCCATTGGGCAATGTAAAACTTTCAGCTTCATGATGCAACTTCCGGCAATGCCCCTGGGAGATAGGCTCTGCATGAGCAGAAAGGTGGGACATGGGGAGGTGGGTGGGTTCACCTGTAGGGTCATGCTGATGTCTGCAGAAAGGCCTTGCAATTGGTTGGCACTGTGTGGCCCACTTCTCTCCTCTTTCCCATAAAGTTAGCTTAGAAAACAAATTAAGGCTCCATTTCTGGCAGTGAAGCCGGTATGGTCATTGGCCGACAGCTGTGGCTCGTTAGCAAGTCGGCATGGTTTGTCACAGTGGTTAAAGTGACCTCCAAAGGATAGAACTCAGTAATTAGAAGGTTATGCTGTTGGTATAGAAATGGACGTCCTTTTACGGACATGTTAGCTGGTTGCCATGACTCTGTGAATTCATAAGCATCTGGAATGTCTGTAATCAGAATATACGTACTCCAAGAACAGGAACAGCACATGCTTTGTGTGTGTGTGCTTTTGTTGGGGGTTTTTTTTGTTGTTTTTTTTGTTTTTTGGGGGGGGGGGGGGGGGGGGGGGGGGGGGGGGGGCTAGGCTGATCCCCAGGCCAGAGATGAAGATAGAGAAAGGACTCTCACCATTCACGATTTTCACGTGCCCAAACACACTTCACAAAACACACCAAGTATACTTAACTAGGGCATAGTCACTATCATAACATGAAACCAGCCTGATTTTTAGCCTCGTTCCCAGGCCTACCCTGTTTTTTCTGTTCTTCGGTTTCCGTTGACAATAATACACGGTGTATTATTGTCAACGGAAACCAAAGAACAGAAAAAACGGGGTAGGCCTGGGAACGAGGCTACCTGATTTTCACCTTAATTCATCCACTAGTTGAGAGATCAAGGCCTCTGCAGACCACAAAAAGAGGGTCAGGGCAGTAGGTTGGAGTGTGAGTGTGTATCGTCCACATGGAGTGCAGGTGCACTTAATTCCAATTTCCTCATTGCATTCTTTAGTGCATCTATTGGAGACACTAATTACAATAGAGATTCTGCCACATAACCATTACCAGAACATGACTACTCTGGATATGTACGTATGTAGTTTAGTTTAGTTTAAGTTTTAATTACTAAATCTCAAAAGGGTTAGTAAAGGCTCTTTTAGTTTTAGTAACCACCTTTTTGGGTGATTTAAACACTGTAGTTTTAATTAACAGGCTGAGACAGTCCTCATTTTAGTTTTAGTTTTAATTACTAAAGTGAAATATGCTATACTAAAATGCATTATAGTTTTAGTTTTAGTTAACTAAAACAACATTGGTATGTACGCACACATGTTGTGGATACTTCTTCCCACAATATGAGGGCTGGGAACGAGACCACTCAGACAGACATGACCTTCTTAGAGCTAGGGAGCACAACATAATACTGAACCAGAAACTCACCGACAGGTCCTGGGTTAGTTTCAATGTCCCCACTGAGGATCAACAACAGCAGAGTCACTCCCACCGCCATCCTCCCCAGACTAGAGAGGACACTAAGACTAGGGCTGGGACGGATTCTGGAGTGGGACGAGACATTTGCACGCATCATAGCTACTTTCAGACCATCACAGGTGTGGTACACGAGACTACATCATTACAACCTGACATGCAGCCCATATATCACGTTAAACATAACAGTATAGCAAAAGTATATTGCAAGCAATAAAAACTGGAGGTGGGAAAGCTTCGGAAGGAGGCTAGGAAGAACAAAGCTTAACACAAGGGGTGGTCACTCCAATACATGCCATACTTGGAGTTGCAACAGCTTGTGACCATCCAAAAACTGACTGTAAGCGCGTCACCACACTGCTAACCTGCCTGTGACCATTGCCATCCACCCATGACTACGTGACATTTTGATAGTATACAGAGTAATACAATAAGCAACACCCATGCCACACCTACATCTGCGGTCTCTATCCCTGGTCGCAGCTCTAAGTACGGTGCTTATTGGAGTGACCACAGAGGCACTGGTGGACAGATAAAGGTAAAAAGGTTACATTTTACCTCCTGGCTCTTTCAGTCAACGGCTGATATCCCAAGGGGAGGAGGGGCAAAGAAAGCACTTCACCAGTGATGCAACAGGAGGGATTAGAACCAGGGACTTTTGGTCCACAGTCATTACACTCCTGGTATAGGAAAAATTGTGCCGCGTAATGTAATTAATCTAAATAATAAACGTTTGACTACTTCGGAATGGCCTACAAAGATTCTGACTGCACCATCGTGATCGCTATGATGCAGTGACACAAAATCAAAATAATTGCGCTGAAACTCACCTTGGTGGTGGAGATATGAACGCTTTTGTCTCGCCGTTGGCCGCCATTGCTCGAGCGCTCCTTCGACTTCCGGTGGCAGTACCGTTCTATGGAAAGGCACACGAAGATTCTGACCACACGGCCGTGATCGCTGTCGTTCACTGACGCTTACATGCCAAAACTCACCGTGCTGGCTAAGTTGTGAGTGCTGTAATAATGTTTTGTCGTCCTTTTGGTCGCCATTGCTTGCGATCGACTGAGCGTGGTTGCCACGTGGCCTGTGCGTTAATTGGAACGAATTGCAATATTTAGCTTCGCTACGGCGCCGGCGAGTCGCAACCGGGGTTGCAACGCGGCTACCAGGAGTGCGGTTGAATCATATATAAATAAATTATACTTTCGATATTATCTATGGTCTTGGCAAGTCTCGCGTGGCCCAGACCCTTCCCGCGGCGATTAGTGGGCGGGGCGGGAGGAGGGGAGGCTCGAGGAGGGAAGAAGGGTCTGGTGACTCTGAACAAGATGTTGTTGGCTCTGCCGGAATGCGGGTAGAGCCAATCAGATTGAAGCAGCCTGTAATTTGTGGCACGATTTCCGCTTTGAGCGCGTGACTAGATTTTATATAGTTGACATGGCCGAGATCGAGAAGATTCAAGACTGCCTCCTTAGCAGCTTCACAGCTAGGCTACACGCAGTTGATGTCCAAACAAAGCGAAGATAATTTGCGTGCGATACGGACGTCTCCGTGATCGTGAGTCTCCACACGGGTTCTGGAATGTCTCACTGTTATGTCTCCTTCACATACTACTCTTCGGCAAGTCTTTGAGGCAGACGGTACAGCGCTCTTCCTTGATAGCCATGGCTCTAGCTGTGTGCTCGATTAACTACTAGTATAGTATACTTGAGTAAGTCACGTGCAATATTACATTTACGGAAGACTATTTCAATAATTACATTCCATTTTGCAACGGCATCTTGTTCAGAGTCACCAGACCCTTCTTCCCTCCTCCCCTCCTCCCGCCCCGCCCACTAATCGCCGCGGGAAGGGTCTGGGCCACGCGAGACTAGGTCTTGGCCACAAGTCACTCACAAATATTGCGGCTACATATAAATTTGGATAGGCAACAGTACACGTAAGAACAACTGACTGAGATATTTGATGAACCCTAATTGTGCCCCACCCACAAAGCAAAAACTAATTTCCTTACAATTAAACTGCTGTCCATGGCCAACTTCAACGGGGGTGATTAAAATTAAACTGCTGTCCAACTTCAACGCCGGTGATGCGAATCTATAATAGATGCGATGGCAGACAGAAGCCGTAGAACATTGTCCATCAATCGAACTGTGTCACAACTGTGTCAGCGAATGTTTGATACTGGAACGGATCCGGACGAACGAACTACTAGTGCTAGCGCTGCACATCAAAGGAGGGCGGGGCTATTAGAGGTCAAAGTGCAACTTGCACATGCCCATGTTCGATATTCGCCTGATCATGCCCATGCCTGATGTGTGACTCGGAGAACAGAGCCGAACAGCAGGTGGGTAGTAGTCTAGTGGGCTAGAATTTTCCCCAGCATGGATTGATACTGAAAGCAATTCCATGCTGGAGAAAGCGAAGGCTGGCTTGTTAGACAAGGTGGGTAGAGGGTAGTCTCGGTACCAGACAGCGCCGTGCGCGAAGAGTCTGGTACCGAGACTAGGTAGAGGGTAGTCTCGCGGGGCCAGACCCACACCGTGTGGGTCTGGCCCCGCGAGACTAGGTAGAGGGAAGCATGTGATAACGTACCCATTGTTGCACCACCGATGGATGTGACTTCGCTCAACCAGTGCACAACCCCACTGCTCCTCTCCCCTCCCCCCACTGCCCCTCTCCCCTCCCCCCACTGCCCCTCTCCCCTCCCCCCACTGCCCCTCTCCCCTCCCCCCACTGCTCCTCTCCCCTCCCCCACTGCTCCTCCCCCCTCCCCTTGCTGCTCCTCTCCTCCCCCCACCGCTCCTCTCCCCTCCTCCCACTGCTCCTCTCCCCCTCTTCCCACTGCTCCACTCCCCTCCTCCCACTGCTCCTCTCCCCTCCTTCCACAGGTCAGTCAGATTCTGTGGAAGGCCACTGCTGGAACTGGTAAGAAGAGTTCCCGGGGAAGTCCCCCTTTGTTGTCTACGATATAGCTGACCTTGACGCTAGGGTTCCGTTTTCTTCAGCCAGGGCCTGGTATATAGCGGAGTAGGACTTTCAGTGATGGGAGGCAAGGAGAATGGATTGTGTACAAAGTTTTTATCTGGGTCTCGTGGTAGTGCATGTGACTGTCATGTGACCATGACTAGAGCAGGTGGGCGGGCAGGCAACTAAGGTACAGCACTTCAAGGCTATTAATGTTTGTCTCGTGTGTAGTGCGGAGGACACGGTGGCAGGGCGCATGGTGGCCAAGAACTGAGAAAGGATGACCCACCTGCGTGAGGGAGACTCTGGACAAGGTAAGGTGGAGGTGGAACTATTATCCTAGCCTCGGTCCCAGGCTAGAGGAGAGAGCCTGGGACCGAGGCTACTATGTCCAGCCTTAATCCCAAACTCTCCACTTCTAGCTGTCATTGCAGTACAAAGAAACAGACCTACTTGTGGATTAGGTCCTGCAATACCAAAAGTAACGTCAGATAGTTGGCTTGTTTTATAGCTGCCAATATGATGTTTGCCCCTCAGCCAGTGTCCACTAACATACTGTGTGCAGCTGTAGTTGTGGATGCACACTCTAGCTTGTCTCTGTGAACAGTGTTTTCATACCGTCTTCCACAGTATCACGCGATGCAGACCTTCAATCCTGTACTGTTAATATGATGCTTTACATTGGAAGCCTCCCCTCTCTGCATGTGATTTCTGCCTCAGCATACACTTTCTAATTCATGTGTACGTGCGTATGCGCACAAACAACGCACATGCACACACGCACACCTTGTATCAACATGGGGGCTATAGTGGACCCCACCCAGCGCCAGTCAATTGACGAGTATGTCCAACAGGCCAAGCAGGATGGGACGGAGGTCTACCAGGCACGTGCCTGCATGCCCTCCCAGGGCTGTTTCTACCCTCCAACTTTCATCACCAAGGTCGAGCCTGTGTCCGTCTGTGTGCTGGAAGAGGTAGGTCGATCCAAGCCGGATGAACTGTTTGATGCTGCAGCTGGGCTTGGAGGGTATAGGGAGAGCGGGTATGGCAGGGTTGGTGGCAAGGAGGTACGTATATTGTGTACTCTATTTTGTCAGGGAAAAGTCTCAATAGTAATGCAGTCGACTACTAATGAAAGGTACAAGTAGCAACATTATATGCACGCATTTGTCTTCTCTTCGCCCCCTCCACCTCCTTGCCTCCCCCCTCCCCCCTTCCCCCTCCCCCCACCCCCTTCACTCCCTCCCCCCTCTACCCCTCCCCCTCCCTCCTCCTCCTCCCCCTCTCCCCCTTCCCCCCACAGGATCTATAATATGAGTATGCCAAGCCAGCCGCCTGCATCCAAAGGTGGATGAGAAGGTGGAACATTCAGACAGACACGGCCTTTGAACCCAGTTGAAAACCAGTTGCAGTTGTACCCATGCAGTTACCATGGAGATGGATGGAGTGAAGGCTCCCATGTATGTACATGTACTGTGTTTCCAAGTGTGTGCAGGAGATATACATGCTTGCAGAGACGTGGTTGTTCCAGTGAGTAGAAGTACTTGGGCCAGTTCACATTGCAGAAGAGATTGTCCACTGTGCATGGAATTAACGAACTGCACTATGTCATCTATATGTGCACATAGGAATTGCGTGCTCTTTGGCAGCTGAATGCACCCTTGCTAGCTGTTAAACTCTGTATCCTTACATACACACACACGTCACACACACACACGTCACACACACACACATACACACACACGTTTCACAGCTGGGGCAAGCGAGCAGCCCACAATTGTGCCCAGATTGTTTACTATATCGCTGAGAACTTGGAGCTCCGTCACCATGAAGTCACCCAGTGTGACAGGTGTGTAATATGTGTGTGTGTGTGTGCGTGTGCGTGTGTGTGTGTGTGTGTGTGTGTGTGTGTGTGTGTGCGTGCGTGCGTGCGTGCGTGCGTGCGTGCGTGCGTGCGTGCTTGCGTGTGTGTGTGTGATAGTAGATGGTATACTAGGGTATACCTCGTATTGCCATATGACCTACAGGTCAACACACGACCTGCAAGTGCTAGTGATCATGATTACATTTGTCCTGTAGGCCATGATGTTGAGGAGTGCAGGAGGGAGGTGTATTTGTCCTCCTCCCTATTCCTTCCCTCCCCCAAATGGTATTCGACACATTGGACCTCCCTGTGTCAGGGTCACATGACCACCTCACATAGTACCTGATGGAACACCAGGATGTGGAGGCCATGTGGTAAGGGGAAGTCCCTGATAATTACCACAGGGAGTGGTGGGTGTGCTACACTGTTACTTATCAGATTTCTTCCTGTGTTGCAGGTACTTTGGTTCTGTAAATTTGTGGAGATGGCGTCGGTGGACAACATGAAGAGGACCTGTGGGTGGGGCCAGGGAGTGGAGTGACCCGACATAGGGACAGGTGGGAGGGGGAGGGGGGGAGAGGAAGGGGGGGGGGGGGGGGGGGGGGAGTGTGAGGGGTGGTCATTAATTTATTACCTGAGGCATGTGCATGTATTAGCAACTGAACATTGAACACGATAGAAGTAAAGAGCTTCTCAGCTTCCGTTCAAACAACCATCAACCTTCCCATTGTACGGCAGCTGGGGACATGCAACAAGTTGCGGAAAAAGCTCAGATCCCTCACTGAAATTGAAATTGGTTCTGTACTAGTGAAGTGAATCAATTCCAAGGTTTTGAGAAGAATGTAGTTTGCTACAGGCCAGAATGTGACCCGTATGCTCTCTCTCGATCCCCTCCCTCCTCAGGGTGGAGAGTTTCTCTACCATGCTAGTCTACTGAGGTGAAGAACATCTGCATGGTTGTCCATACATAGTCTTTGCAAACAAATTATCACACCACACCTGGTCAGACAGTGGCTCCAGTGGAAACTACATGTAGTTAACTGGACTGACACTTAGTATTTTGTTGATCTGTTTGTGTTTTAATCAATTTTCTGCAAGTGATCAAAGACTGGAGGTGGGAACAGCCTGGGAATGAGGCTAGTGTGTGATGGACAAGCTATAGCTGTCATAAATTAAGTGATCGATCTAATGTTAAGTGCACATGTATACGGCACCATGGCCAGCTGCATGCACGTGTGAACACATCAAGTAAAAACGGAACATTATGCACGTCTTGATGTGGGGAATTACACTGGCGCAAAAATGCATCAAATTTGAAGAAAACTTAAATTCCAAACCCTATGAACTTGTAGGGCTTCTTGTCAGTCCAAAAAGTAACCAAAAAGGCTTCAGAGGGCCTAGGGATCGACAACTTTGAGGGAAGAACCCCAAAATTTGGTCAGTTTTCGGGCGCACACCTGCACTGAACATATGTCGGGGGCAATTTTTGATTTTAATGAGATCCATTGAAGGTGGTGTGCTCCGAAATGTGTTGTCTTGGTGGGAAGAATTCGGTAATGAGATTCATAGACCCCACTGAGGGCCTCAGCAAATTGATGGTGTATGGTGTGCCATCACGGCCCATCATGTAGTCAGATTTGGCCCAAGTTTAGGGAAATCCTGGGCGAAAATCCAGCTGACATCCACCTTTCACCTCCGATTGCTGGGTCATGAATATCATTAACAGTATTGCCAGAGGCCTGGGGCTCTCCATGTGTGCGAGCCCCACCAAGTATGGCAGCTGAGGAGCGAATGCTGTGGGAGAGGAATACCTACGAAGGTGGTGTGCTCTGAAATGTGTTGTCTTGGTGGGAAGAATTCGGTAATAAAGGGTTAATATACAGCTGCATGTAACTCAGAATACGTACAATATATAGCAATGATAAACTAAATACACACATGCAATAACATCAACGGATGATACGTATAATGTGTACACAATTATACTGAGAGATACATCATGAATTAATTCTGCGGTCACTGGTTTCTGACTTATACTTCGTTGGCAGCCACAAGTGCTTCAATGTCTGGTTGTACTTGACACTGGTCATGGGTTGGTGAACCCCCTCTTCCCCGACTGAGTCATCACACATGTATAGCCGTGTTAGTGACATGTTGTGCTGTAACATATCTGACATTGAGGAGGCTCCCTCCACACCAATGGGGTTACGGTCTAGGTCCAGAATTTGTAGAGTTGAGTTCTTGCAGAGTGCAGCCGCCAGTTCACCAGCACCCTGTCCACTGATGTGACAGTCTGCTAACCCCAACCGTGTCAGTGATTTGTTCTCTACTAGCAGTGTGGCTATTGCAGTCATTCCATCCGCATGCTCTCCAATGAGGTTACGACTCAAGTCCAGTTCTCTGAGTGTAGTGTTCTTGTAAAGTGCTGTTGCCAGTTCCACTGCACATTCACTGCTGATGTGGCAGCTTTGTAACCTCAATGATGTTAGTGTACACTTTGAGTGTTCTCTCAGTAGTGATGAGAAGTGTAGTGCATTTGCCATGCTAAAGTGAGAGTCTGAAATGTTCAGTGCTCTTAGAGAATTGTTGTGACCGAGTCCAGTGATGATGCTGGCTACACTCTCTGAGGACAAGCTGTTCTCCTCAGTGTTAAGCCATTCAAGAGAGTGAGTGGACTGAAGCAGTTCTGACAATGCCTCACAATCTGGTCCCCCAATCCCAGCCACAGTCGTTTCACCACACTGCCACAGAGTGACTTGATCACCTCCACAGCACCACCAATTCCTATCGGGTTGTGGCTGAGCCAAAGCACCTCTAACCTGGACATTGATGGTACTAGCAGGTCACACATACTCCCATCCAGTTTGTTACCACTCAGGTCTAGCATTCGCATGCCCTGTAGGATGTGTGGAGGGATGCTCACAAATGATTGCACGTGTTTGGAGGTGATGTCATTGTTACTGAAGTTGGCATATGAGATGTAGCCCTCACATCCAGTTCCTCCAGGGGTAGCACATCCCTGATGGAACTGCTCAAACTTCTCATCATCAATGGAAGAGAAAACAAAGTTCAGTCCCCAGGGGTTGTTGGAATGTGAGATGACATGTCCTGTCACATAGTAATCCAGGGGAGTCCAGAAATAGTGCGGACGGACAACCATCTCATCTGAACCCAGAATTCTGGTAGTCACTGAAGTGTCTTTACACTCAAACAGCCAATGAAGTATAGTCAGCTTATTCTCACGGACCATCCTCAGCTTCCTAGTGATTTCTGGCGATATGTTTGCTAACTTTGTGAGTCCAGTGACAAATCTGAGAGTCATTTTGAAGTGGCCACTACCAAGATGATCTTGAATCACTTTTGTCTGCTCGTCTGTGGGGAGCTGTGAGATGTGAATAGCAGATAAAAATTCCTGAAGTGTTGTTAGGTGGGTGAAATGGTAGGTGGATGCTTCACCTTGTGTGTACACTTGTGGGACCTCCTGCATTAGGCCGAGTGGTGAGAATCCAGTGGGAAGGTGTGCGGCAGAGAAAACCAGCTGTTGCCTGTTCAGTATTCCCTCATAGGCCATTCTGCACACGCCCAGGAATTGCTTGTACACTTCTGGGGGGAGGTCACTGAAGCTAGTTACCTTCAACTGCTGTTTGTGGTACAGCGGTTGTGTTGAGAGGTATCCCACGAGGGTCCTGAGGGTGAAGGTGGTGAACAGTTCCGTCATAGTGGTGGGAGGGGGTGACTCAGTGAGCTGGTTCCAGGTGAACACTTCTGCCGACATCTTTGCTGTGACAGGAGTGTACATGGCTGCCCTGCATGATCGCTGGATTACATGAGAGATAGTCAGTGAACTTGGTGGCGAAGGAACTTGGCTGTGCTTCAGCTTCAGCTTTGCTGATAATATGCTCAATCTGGTCTTTTGCGGATGCCAGGATCTCCACATGCTGGGAGATTCGATGTCCACACTTCTCTCTGAGATGCTCACTGGCCCAAGGCCTGCTTGTGACAAACACAGCTGCAAGGGGTAGGATTCTTCCATGGATGAGGTCTAGGAACACGGAGGCCTCCTCTCGTGGTTTGTGATCCAGTTCGTCCCATGCCTCCAGCCAGATGGCCACTCCCTTGCCCTGGTTACTGGTGACCTCTTGGACCACTGCTTGCTGGAGCTCTTGGTTTGGGTGGTAGAAGAGGTCTGAGAGGGACTTGGCCTCTTTCAGGTTGTTGTCCCGCAGTGGGAGGAGGAGGAGCAGGGGATGGTCCTGCAGAATCTCGCCCATGCTCCACTTCTTGCAATACTGCCAGCTGAAAATCGTCTTGCCCACCCCAGGGGCACCTTCAAGCAGAACCACTTCTTGTCGGGAAGCACGTACATCAAGTTGTGATAACTTCATTGGAGACTTGTTGTAGGGTAGGCAATACAGTCCACATCGTCTAGGTCTCCATGTATATATCTCCTGGTGAAGTGATCTGCATGTTGCAGGTCAATTTTCTCCTTCTCGATCCTGGCTAACTTGAAGGGGAGGAGCTTTTCAGTTGGGGTAGGAGGGCCAACACCCAATAGCAGCCTCTTCGAGGTGTACAGCTCTCTCAGGTAGCCACCGTACTTCTCGACAGGCGTGAGGTAGATGTCCTGACCATCGACAGTCACTGCATCAATACTGTGCTCCTTGAAGAACTCCGTCTCAATGTTTGCCAGATTCTGCTGCAGTAGTGTAGCAGTGGAGGGAGAGGTGAGCAACGTGACACAGACACACCCCCTCTCAGCCTTCTGGAGGATTATGTCAAATTCTGGTAGGAAGAACTTGTGAACGAGAGCTTTCTTGAATGACTCCATATCTTGCAGTGTGCACTGGGTCCATTCCTGGCGCATTTTGACGACTACTTTCCTCAGTGCCTCTTCTGGTGGCCTGTCATCTTTACAAGGCCAGCTGTCGATGAAGTCACAGAGTCGAGTTCTTCTCTTGAATGCAGAAAGTTTGTCAATATAGTCTTGCATCTGATGTTTCAAGTCTTCACTCCCTAATTTGTTGATGACGTGATCCGTAGTTCATGAAGTCCCAGTAAATGGTGAGACGTGACCAGATCTTCTCAAATGTTACTGGTGGCGGAATGTTTATCAAATTCTCCTGGATGAAGCTTCGATGCTCAGTGCGGTCAGATACTCGCAGGGTGGTAACTCGGGAAGGAAAGTAGAAGGTTCCAGTGTTTTGTTCTTCACATCTTGGCAGGCTTTGTCAACAAGGCTGGAAAATTCACTCTCAAAGCATTCTACTTGGTCTGCCACACTGTGTAGCTTTGTAGAACCTGAATGGATTAAACAGGTGGTCATTCTTATGAACTACTGGGTTGCTATGGTTACTTAAATGTATAAGCATACTAGTTGGAGCACACACACTCTGAAGATGTATACTGCCTAATTAGCACTAACATTCGTGTACCCTTTTCACTTGTTGAACAGGTACTACACATCCGAAAAGCTGCACGACATCACAGTGAGAATGTGTATCAGACGATAGCCACACTACCGTGAGCGCTCTAAATTTGCGTCACCAAAATAATTTTCATGATGACGCAAGATTAGAAAATACACTTCAGAAAAATCGCTAAATGCGATGCAAAATTAGTGTGCGAGTGCTATGGCTGCTATAATCATCAGTACAGCCTTCTTTACACGTACAGAAGGATCTCTGATTCGTTGGGCTTCGAGTGCAGAGCAACTCAAGCAGAGATCGTGGAGACCTCAAAAGGTAGCTAGTAGAGTCCATTGATTTTGCAAGTAGCGACAGTGAGCACTTCAGGGATCCACCATCTCCACCGTGCCAGATGACGTCACCACCCTTCTACAGCGTCTGCTTGCACTTTTTACTCCCGTAATCGCGCCCAATGCAAGCCATCCACTGAATGCTTCGCTTGAAATGACGCAACAATAGAATGGCCACGAGGTAAATTTTATAAAGTTTGACGCAAAATTACCATTTCGGACTTGTCAATTTTGACACAGAATTAGAGTGGCGCGAATTTAGAGCGCTTACGGTATGTTACAAGTGACATACCTGGTGTGGGATGGTAAGAGGGCAGGGTTAGCTGTGAGGTGGGAGGTATCATGGCAGGAGGGATATGAGAGTCGTTGGTGGCGGGGGGTGGGGGAGGGAGTGAGGTCACGGCAGAGTTCAAAGGTGACTCACCATGTGGTACTGCAGGGAGACAGACGAGTATGTGGTCACAAAACATGTCTGCAGGTTTGCCAGTACAATGACTCACTAAACTTCCCACACAATACACTCACAGATCACTGCCGTATTTATGCTAATAAAAACGATTGAAAAAACAAATTTCACTACCGTAGGATTGGAGTCACAGGAACTGAATTTCTACCGTTAGTTTGGATGTACCGTTGTACGTAATAGATGCTGCGTTTGGAGAGAAATCGTTTGTAACCATTGCTATTAAAGGAAATGGGCCGATTGAACTGCCATTCACGTACTGCATGTCGAGCGTTTGTGACTGTTGTGGCTGTACTATTCCAGGAACATGGACATCAACTGCCATGCCAGGTGCTGGCATTCAGGTGTTTGTGACTGTTGTGACTACACCATTCCAGGAAAAGGGCACCCACTGCCATGCCACATGCATTTTGGCAGTGTGGCTATAGTAGTATTTCAGGTAATGGACATCATCAACCACCATGCCTCTGGCTGTTGTATTCCAGAAAATAGGCAGCACTGCATTTTGATGTTCCTAGTAATAGTGTACTGTAAATATGTACTTTGGAACTTGTGCTGTTTTGATAAGTGCATTTCCTGGTAGGGGTAGTGGAATCACCTGGCCTTACTTAATTGGATTAGAGGAAATTCCAGGAATTGAATTCTACCCCAAGATTGGCTGTACTACCAATTAACTGCCATCATTTGTCAGTGTGTGACAGTACCATACACTACACTCACAGATCATCACTACTACCGACTGCCATCATTGGTCAGTGTGTGACAGTACCACACAGTACACTCACATATCACTACTACCGACTGCCATCATTAATTTGTAAGTGTGTGAGTACTAGAATACACTGAGGTAGCTACCTTGTGAGGTGGGGGGAGCACCAAAGGGGTGATGGTCCTGGGATGGAGTAGATGTGCGGTATCTTGTCCTCTCTTCCTGGGCAGTACTGGTCCCTCAGCTGCTGGGCCAGGTGTCCCTCCCCCACAGGAGGACTCTCCAGAGCTTTAGTCCGAGCTTCCCAGGAGGGATGGGGGTCGACACGTCTCAACCAGTGACTACACATCTCAGTGTTGCAGTCATTCTTGTCTGAAAACTCTGATCTGATGGCATTCAGTGTTCCTACCGACAGCTTCAGTTCAACTCCGATATGGTACCATTTGGCACGGGCCTCGTACAAGGCTCCCCTCACTTCACTCAGGTCGTCCAGTGTAAGTTGCCCTGAGGGGATGAAAGTAACCTGTTAGCACATAATTAATGTACAAGTCACATGGTTGTTTAGAGAAATGGACTTCCTTTCACAGACAAGCTGGTTGCCATGACTATGTGTGAATTCATAAGCATCTGGTATATATCATGAGGCAACCTAACACTCACTCCAGGAATGGGTAGCTTAGTAAGTGATGGGAGGGGACAGCTTGGTTCCCAGGTCAGACACTAGCCTCATACTCAGGCCCACGCATGACGCATGGAACTCGGAAAAGGGCCTGATGATACTTGGCAAAATTCCCATATGTGCTCGGTCACCATAATTATGTAAGCGATTACATTCCTTACTGAATGCCTTAGCTGTTGGTGATGGCAGAATCCTTGCCAAGGAGCGACCAGAGGTGAGTTTGGAAGCTAGAACAGTGGTTTTATCAGATAGCTACACTGTTCACGCGGTAAAGAATTTAAGTAATTGGCTATGGATGAACGAGATTTGTCTACCCAAAATCAAGACTGCTGACCTCAGAACATACGGGAATTTGCCAAGTGTCACCAGGCCCTTTTCTGCATTCCACATGTGGGCCCGCCTCATACACAGGCTGGGTATGAGGCTACATTGTTACCAGCAGCACACTTCCTTGCCTGTCAACTCGTGTCCACGGTTAGATATTAACTGGCCAACCCCCCGGAAGGTAGTCACACAATACTTATAACCATTATGAACTGGTGTAGACGGGTCCACTGGAGTCTGGAAGGCCGTTCGAAGGCTAGAAATACCGTTATAAAACCCGGCTTGCTTGCCGCTTCCACGTGTTCGATTGCCCGTTCAAAATTTGACGTCGATGGTTAAAATTTTCGCAGTTTTTATTTTCGTATCTCGAGGCTTCATACGAAATATACGAAAATTAGCACCGTACGAAAATTTCCCGCTATACGGTATGACCTCTATGTATATGCAGGTCACATATATGACATTCTTAGAGGGAACTTTAGCAAAACACAACATTACACTATACCATGAAACTCACCGACAGGTCCCGGATTTGTCTCTATGTCCCCACTCAGGACCAACAACAGTAGAATCACTCCCACCACCATCCTCTCCAGACCAGTGGGAAAGCACGACAGACTCTGGAGTGGGACGAAGAGGACCTGATGTTCAACTGTACTCCTCTATTGTTCCGCAGCACTCAAGGGGGAGTGTCCAATGGCAGTGAGGCAGGGGTGAAGATGTTCCACAGGGCTGGTGTGGTATACGTGTGGTGTTCAGTGGCACGGCCAGCACTAGCTAACAGTGGCAGCATGAAGATAGGCACAGTCACTAGGAGGGTGTGGCCTGGCACCATGTGCATGTGGTAGTGGATATGGTGAGGGTGTCGTACCCTTTGAGAGGCATTCACATGTTGTGATGAACCTTCATCTGTGTGGGGAATAAATTCAGTGTACGTATGCTTTACATCACACATAGTGCTAAAATGGCAATGAAAAAACCGGAGATACCAAGTACGCCTATATAGGTATAGGCACACCCCTAGTTTACTATAATACATGCTGACGGTAGACGTGGCACGGAAACAGAAAGCAGTAGCAAGGCAGTACCAAGCTGCCATGAGAGCCCTTCCTGACAGCTGAAAATATGATGGTAAAAAATGTTTTCACACTACGCGTGATTTCAGGCTCAAAAGCACCCCCCCATGTTCAAGCGTCCAAGGAGTCCCAAGTATCATCCCCCATCCTGGGATGAGATGAGTGATCATCCCCCCCCCCCCCCCCCCCCCCGTCCAAGTATCCCAGGGTTGATCACCCACCCTTGGTACATCCCGGGACAGAGGCCTACTCATCCTTGGGGTGATCACCCATCCTTGATACATCCTAGGATGGGGATGGGTTGCCTAACCATCCTCGGATCATCCAATGATGCATGGGGGGATTGTGCATTGTCCCATGTGTGATACTGGAAGCAATCTGCGCTGGGTTTGGTTGGGTCTGGGACCAAGTCTAGTCTAACAAGTCTGCAAAGCACCTCACCTTGGCATGGAAAGAATGTGAAGCCATTATAAAGGTCACAGTTCAAATGCAACATCTAGGGAGAACATAGCCTCATTCCCAGGCCACACAATCCGTTATTTGCTACTCACGGACATCGTAGTACAGCAGTACAAACACTGTAATTGTGACATTTGCTATAGTGTCCGTTTTTCCATAAAATTAATTATAGTGGCCAAATGTTCTTCCCCCTGCTAACGTCTGACCCAAGAGACCAGTAACATATGATAGGAGTTTCCGACTTGGACATAATCCTCCTAATTGGAAATATTAATGGTTCTGACCTCAAGGCACTGGACATGGATGAGCCACAGATAAATTTGGAAAGGCATTGGGTCACACCACCCCCACAAAACAAACACTACTTTGCTTACAATTTCTCAACTGCTGTCCAACCCTTAATCTAGCAACGCTGGTCGGCAGATCTATAGATGCCAGATAGCTCTGTTCTGAGTCCCTCTTCTTGTTTCATACTGGAACGGAACGGAAGTTCGTTTGCACAGCAAAGGAAGGGCGGGGCTATAGTAGGAGGTCGAAGTGCAAGCTTGCAGGAGGTAGAAGTACAAGCTTGCAGCAGATCGCTATATAGTAAAGCAGTGGATCCAAAGGATGTCAGACCTGAACAGCAAGCAATCGGGTGGCCATTAGTTCTGTAGTTTGTCCATCTTCCAATGGCTGTGTATACCAAATGAAGAAGAAAATCCATTGTGAGCAGGCTATTCTTTTGAACTCCTGAACACTGTATCCTCGATCTGTGTTCCACCCAAACTTCTTTCTGCCATGCAAGAGGACAGTAACAGAGACTCTGGGAACTTGTTGATAGCATTGATGTTAATTCCACGTAACTATGCCAATTTTCCACACATGCCTGCCATCTAATCTCATCTCCAGACCCTCTGGCACACGCAGTGTTGACAGGAGCTTGTATGGGGATAGTCACACTGGCTTCATGGAACTTGAGTGTGTGGAAATCTGTAGCAGCCAATGTGCTTGTTCAATACTGACGTGAAGCATGTAGTGGGTACTGAACACACTTGTGAGGTAGGTAATCAGCTCCTAAACACTGTACCCTCGGTGCTTTTCGCTGTATGCACTGCCCTGCTACTTCTTTCTGCTTCCGTGCCATGTCTGTTCTCAGCATTGTGCACTGTGTGGTGATTGTGCAATCAGCATGCATACCGGAATCAGTCTGTGAAGGGGCCCCTTGTACCTATCCCCCCCCGGATCCGCCCCTGTGTGACTTGTGACTCCCAGTACATTGTAGTAAGTAGAGCAATCACGCCCACTCATGCAGTATATGTTGTCCCATCCAGTTAGCCTGTGACAAGACTTAACAGCTGGGGTGGAGCCTGGGAATGAGGTTGGTCCATTTTAATCTCAAGCCACACAGCACATTCTGTGTATGTAATACAAGAACAAGTGCAGCCAGCTCAGTATATATGAACTGCTGTGTTTGGGCGTTTTCTAGTATGTATTCGTACTGGCCTCATTCCCAGACCTCCTCCCCAGCTCTGGTCACTTGCAGTACCGTCACCACAAGCTGAGGCTACAGTTCATGTACAGGTACGTACTTCAGTGATTTCTGCTGTTCTCACATATGTGACTAGCTACTACCAAATTTAACACACATCCATGACCATGGTGGAGGACTGAATACCCAGCAAGATTAACTGGGTGATGTGTGTGTGGTGTGTGTGTATGACGTGTGTGACGGTTAGTGATGCCGAGAGAGAGAGAAATTAAGTCCAACAGAAAAAATTCTGGGACCAGCTGGGATTCGAACCCAAGGCCTTCTGAATACTAGCCAGATGCTCTTACCACTAAGCCACTGGGCCCACGGCAGAGGAGCAGCACACAGGCTGCATATAGCAGCACTGTGTGGAGGCCTCAGCCGAATTCCAACTGATTCTCTCTCTCAATGGCTGGACCATATTGGGAGTGTTTGAACTCTGCAAACCTTGCTACCCAATCGTGACCGAAGTCCTCAAACTTGTGGAGTCCCCTGCGGATGGGGTTACGGGCCTGGGTGGGTTAACTGTACAAGCACATTGCCTGAGCGGACACTCTCACTATCCACCACCACAGCCTCCGGCACAGTTACTCACACAAGTGGTCCTATAGCAGTATGCCATTGCTGGGCAGTTGTGAAGTTGGCTGTTGGAATTCGGCTGAGGCCTCCACACAGTGCTGCTATATGCAGCCTGTGTGCTGCTCCTCTGCCGTGGGCCCAGTGGCTTAGTGGTAAGAGCATCTGGCTAGTATTCAGAAGGCCTTGGGTTCGAATCCCAGCTGGTCCCAGAATTTTTTCTGTTGGACTTAATTTCTCTCTCTCTCGGCATCACTAACCGTCACAAAACTGAGCTACTGACTTTACCAGTGTTAAACAGCCAACTTCATGACGTGTGTGTGTGTATGTGTGTGTATGTGTGTGTATGGGAAAAGGATTGTACATGACCATCTCTAGCCTTATATGTATGTGTGGTTTTGGGTATGAGAGGTATCACCAGGTACAGCTGCACTCTGTTGTCCTCTTCTCCCACATTCCCAGGAGCTGCCTGAGTTGGAGGGATCTTCAGTGGGGGCTGGTGGGACCACCGAGTGAACAATCCAATGAGACACATTTAAAATCATGTGACCTCCTTATTGCTATTGTTTGCCGTGTGTGTAATGATGAGATCCTTTGCTCACTGCTGACTCTTTCTCTCTGCTACTCTAACTTTCTATTTGTATGTCTTGAGAGAACAAAAATCATGGTGTGTAGTGATAACCCGATTTAGAGCGTTTACATGGATGCGGTTTAAACACCTGGTGTAAATGGGGCTTATGTCCTGCTTGGGGTGCATCTACTTTTTGCTGAACATTGCAAATTCTACTAAACGTGTACAGTAATTACAGTTGCATATCTTATTGTATCTTCTGTAATAACCAACTAATCAGTGTCTACCATCAAGCAGCATGAATACACTGCAGTTCACTTGCAAGTTTAATTGAACACCAAAGCATCACATCAAGCGACAAACCGCTGTGTCCTGGTGTGGGCTGGTGAGAGGGTGTGGTCAGTTGTGAGGTGGGTGGTATACTATGGCAGGGGGGATACCAGAGTTGTTGATGATGGGGGAGGGCATGGGGTCACTGCAGAGGTCAAAGGTGGCTCACCAAGTGGTACTGCAGGGGACAGAGGAGTGTGTGGTCACAGAACATGTCTGCAGGTTTGCCAGTACAATGACTCACTAAACATCCCACACAGTACACTCACAGATCACTACTACCGACTGCCATCATTTGTCAGTGTGACAGTACTAGAATACACTGAAGTAGCTACCTTGAGAGGTGGGGGGAGCGCCAGGAGGTGATGGTCCTGGGGTGGGGTAGACAAGGGGTGTCACATCCTCTCCTCCACGGCAGTACGTGTCCCTCAGCTGCTGGGCCAGGTGTCCCTCCCCCACAGGAGGACTCTCCAGAGCTTTAGTCAGAGCTGCCCAGGTGGGACGGGGGTCGATACGCTTCAACCAGTGAATACACGTTTGTTTCCCTTAGGCAGTCTGCCACACGAGGAAAGTCTTCCCAAATGCTGTTCAATGTTCCTATGGATAATTTCAGTTCGATGCCGATATCGTACCACTTGGCACGGGCCTCGTACAAGGCTCCCCTGACTTTTGAGGTCTTCCAGTGTAAGTTGCCCTGAGGGGTATGTACAAGTGAAGTGTTACTGCAAAGCGCATGGTAGTATTAAACTGTTGACTTAGAAATGGACATCCACTTATGGACAAGGAGGTTGCCATGACTCCAGATAATATTATGGTGTATCCTCCACTTTCCGCTACAGTACCACTGAGTGAATTCATTAGCATCTGGTATGTCAAGTGTAATCTGGAGGCAACTGACATTCGTATGAATACACTCCAGGAACAGGAAGCTATACATGCGTGCACGGGGCCACCGTTCACCTTTTTGCCGACGCAATCCCCTTTTTGCCTTGACCTGTGAACCAACAACCAACCATGATGTCATGACGTAAGTGGTATTGCGTCTGGCAATTTGGTAACTGTGGCCCTGTGCATGCAAAGCCATTAGCTGTTTTCCTACTGACCCATGACTCACTGAGAGGTCTGTCTCTGCTCACTAGTATTGGAACCAGACCTCAGAATTACGAAACGAGGTCAGGGCAATACAATAGGCTGGGGTTGAAATGTACCGTGCACCCAGAATGCAGGTGTACTTGAAATTGCCTCAACTGCATTCTTACGTGCAAATGCTAATGCATGAGAGACTCACACTCAAAGTGAGGAACATTCTCTTCTGTTGCTTGTCCAGTACGATGTTGTCACACAATCAGCTAATATATCTGCTACACAGCCATCACCAGTACACGACTACTCTGCTGATATGCACACGTGCCATTAACTCTTTACCAATAACCACACCCCAGGGGCGTAGCTAGGATTTTGAGACTGAGGAGGTATGGAGTTCTCAGCGCGTGCGAAGCGCGCGGTGAAAATTTTTGACCTAATAAATTATTCATGAGTTAATCCGCAGTGCGCGCAAACAGTTGCTCTCGAAATGCTACAGCAATATGCCGGTGCCCTGACTTCCCAGACTATCTGCGTTAAGAGTATACGCCGGCTCATGGCTCCTGTCTCTGTCATCAGATCGAACGCACATCGTATGCGGAGTGTGCGAGACTCCGGACACGTGCGTCATTATCCAGAAAAGCGAGGCAACTGCCTCCCTTGCCTCATTGCTAGCTACGCCCATGCACCCACCTTTGAGGCTATACAAGGCGAGAAGGCTGTTTTCCAGATAAAACATGAGAAATGAATGGCCCACCCGGTTATTCATGGCCAAGCCCAGATTGACGCAGCCATGCTGTTTGCACCCTTCGGTTGCACCCACCCACCTCCCCCAGTCCCAAGGACATGAAGCTGATACTGTCACAACAGATAAATCCGTCATCAGTTGGCAGAGGGCTAATTAGCTTAACAAGGAGATAATATCGCTATATTATGCCCACACGGTACACATCCACTTCAGCCTTTTGCCCAGACCCTCCACATTAAGATTGAGGGTCTGGGAATGAGACATCACTCAAACAGGTATAACCGCGGTCATATATGACCTTCTTAGACTGTACACAACACTACAGTACACCAGAAACTCACCAACAGGTCCTGGGTTAGTTTCCACATCTCCACTCAGGACCAACATGCAACAGTAGAACCACTCCCACCACCAGACCAGAGGGGACACTGAGACCTGGGCTGGGACGGATTCTGTAGTGGGATGAGACATTTGAGCGTACCTTAGCTACTTTCATGCACCTGACCATCACAGGTGTGGCACAAGAGACTACATCATTACAACCGGACATGCAGCCCACAGCTCACGTTAAACGTGCAATAGTAGTTTGGCTAATGGCAGGCAGAAGTTGTACGTTTCTGGTAACAGTGCCCAGTAAGTCGCTCAGTCGAACTGTTTGTTTCGTGTTTGTGTGGTCAACGGACGTTTGATACTGGAACGGATCTGAATCCGCACGTCAAAGGAGGGCGGGGCTAATATAGACTGATGTTTGCTAAACGTCGATAAGCATTTACTAAACATCGATCGATATTCAGTTGTTAGGCCAGTGATCCATTCTATTCAGATACAGGACATTGACGTTGGGCTACACTCCAATGCTTAATTAACACAGAGAATGTTTCCTGAGTTTTCCACAGGCTAGCTCCAACCAGCAACAACAGAAACGAGTCGGGTTTGCACTCATTTTAGTGTAGAGACACCTCTCTGCTGTCCACATATCCACTTTAGATCCCGGGGAGAAAGCCTTCCAGCTGGGCAGCCGTTTTCCGAGACCTCATCGCCAACTGTCGCGGGCAATATGGTGCCGCATATTTTAGCACTTTTTTTTTGCCTGACCAGACACAGGCAGTACCGATAGTCCATGCATTGCTCTACAAAATATGAGAAAGTACAGCTGTTCCGCCAGGCAGTCAATGTGCTGTGTGAGCTCAAAACTTCAGCAAAATTATTGTATGCGGACGTTGCTATATTGTAATCGCAGTTGTAAACAATAGGCCACGTGTATGCGCACTAGGCCTACAGACTATGAGTCGAGATGCCATGGCTAGCAAAGGCAAGAGGGAGTGTTCTGATGAGCTCTGTAATCTGTGTCGTGGATGATGGTTCCACCTACTGCAGTGTGAGGTAAGACCACAGGGTGAGGAAAGACCCCACTACAGGTGTTGAGAGAAAGGTTGTGAACGCCATGAGGGAGTTACACCATGCAGGATACATTTCAGACAAACTCAAGGATCAACTCATCCCAAGTTACTCAACCCCCCATAGAATATTATGGTCTTCCAAAAATACATAGGCCATTGGTTCAACCACATACAGATTGGCCAAGGAACTAGCCCGGACACTATCCCCCACTGGCTGGCCATACCCACAGTTTTGTGATGAACTCTCGATGGAATACTATCTGGAGCACCGAGTTGGGTGAGAGTGATCGACTTGTGAGCTTTGATGTGGTGAGTCTGAAGTGAAACTGAAGGTGCTGCCATGGGTTCCCCCCTGTCCCCTATCCCTTTACATGGAGAGCATTTTGAGAAGATAGCCCTGGACTCAGCACCACTCCAGCCGAAGAGGTGGCTTAGGTATGTGGACCCTGCAATCCTTCCTGGACCGTCTGAACAGCGTACGTTTGGAAGAGGAGCAGGACCATGCACCGAATCTCCTTCTTGGATGTGTTGATTAGGAGAGATGGTGTTAACATGTCCACCGCAGTCCATCGCAAGAAGACTCACACAGACAGATTTCTTAACTTTCACTCTCACCACCACCCAAGAGTTTTCTCTGGTGCGGTGAAGTGCCTCAAGAACAGGGCTCTTGTTGTGTGTGAGCCGGCACATCAACAAGAGGAGATCCAACACTTGTATGAGACCTTCCAGGCGAACTCCTTCCCCACAAAGTTTATTGACCCCATACTGAAGAAGGGACACTCCAGGCCTCGGCATGAACCACCGGCAGAAGCCCCAACGGAGGAGAGCCAGATTTTGTGTCTCCCTTATGTGAAAGGTTTGTCTGAGAGGATTGAGAATACATGCAGGTCCATCAAATCTGACAAGAACAAGGTGAAGGCTGTCCAATCCCGTGTGCGTGGACTCTAATAACTATGGTACTACAATTAGCCAAGCAAACAATTAGTCAAGTAGGGAAATTCCTTAGTCGCTTGAGGCTTCGCTGACGTCTCCAGCACGGAGTGTATGGACAATTGTAAAAACCACATACAAGAGCACATAGTTATAGAACATCACGGTACCATGCACGTGATTGAGCTTGCAGACCCTCTCCCTGCTTTAGCCTGGGAAGGAAGCCAACACAACTGTACGTATATAAGGCCGTTGTGCATGATGAATGACAATTGTAGCCTCATTTCCAGGCTGTTCCCACCGCCAGTATTTGATTGCTTCCAGTATGAAATATGGTGGGGGAAGGCCCGGGAGATCTGGTCACGTGTGGTGCCATCAGGTAGCCCAACGAAGAATCTCGACATCCTGTCTTCTACTGTCTGTCCAAAGGCTGGATGTTAGAGCATTCGCAAGGCAGACGATCGATACCATTCGTTGTTCACAACGCTGGGGACGGATCGACACAAAACAGGTGTTACAACCAATGGGTACTGCCCCCTGTGTCTACTATCTGTCTACCTGATGTCATTGCATGAGACCAGATTTCCCCGGCTTCATTGCCGTATTTCATACTGGAAGCGATCAAATACTGGCGGTGGGAATGGCCTGGGAATGAGGCTATGACATTTGCACTTCTTAAAGCACACCTCTTAGGATCATCTTAGTTTTGGAGATCTCCTGTATCCATGCACCAGTGGGCATGGGTTCCTTCAGCTGGCACAAGAGGAGTGGAGTGGAGGAGACGGCTAGAGTAGATGGCAAATAGATAAACAGGAGACATGAAGGATAACCTAATACTTTGACTAGGGAGTGTATCAGCTAAAGAGCTATAGCCCTCGTTGTGATCGAGAGCTGATTACATAGTCATGCATTATTAAGTGCAACCTGCTTATTTGCGTTCACTCACTGTGTAATGTACGCTGCCTATACTGTGGATGATTTGCTGCACAGGGTTAAAATCACTACTAGAAAGGGGGTGGCTACAATGAGGTCTTGCGGGCCAGACATTTGTGGCACACGTCGGGAAGGGAAAGAAACTTTGGTCATATACAGGTGGAAGTCATCAGAATGTTAGCCAGATTGGAGCATGTTCAATAATACATTTACCTTCCATATTGGTTGCACGACACAGGCTGAAATACGGACTAGACGGGTACCATAATCACCAGAGCTTCTCTGTATCCACACCGCCCACACGCCAGTCCAGTCTGACCATTTGAAGTTTCGGTTGCTCCTTGTGCAGTTTGTTCCTGCGTAGATCACACCTATAGGCACTCCTATATGCAGGAAAGTCCTTCCTTACTTTCAACATTGGTTGCATGACAGGTAGACTCAACACCAAAACAATGGATTTGCTTAAATGAAGGTCACCAGTAACATGCGACTACTGTATGGCAAGTAGCAGTGTTCATGGGCGGATCCAGGGAAAATTTAAAGGGGAGGCTATATCATCCAGCTACAGGTGAAGGTATCCAGTGCAGTGGTGAACAGAGGTGTGAAGTGCTGATCCAATCCGCGCAAAGTGCGGAAAAGTTTTTTCACCGTCATTTTCTAGTTGTCTAGATGGGCTCTCGTAGCACCTTCGTGCTTTTGCACTGCACTCACTGCTTTCTGGTTTCTGTGGCGTCCGTGAACGTCTCACTCTCGACGTGGAAAGGTAAGTGTGACTAGTCGTGAAAGTCAGAGTCCGATGAAGATTCGCCGTGCACGCACCGTGGTCTGAAGTGAGAACCATTTTCGTCCCCAGCACGAGTTGACTCTGTATCTGATTCATTCTGACTGTCATAAGCTTGTTTACCGCTAGAAAAGGTCCAGCAGTGAGCTTCATGAGCTTGCTGCTGCTGCTTCCAACACTGTAAGTCGGATCCACGTGTAAACAAGGGGCGTGGTCAGAAGTGGAAAGCCCCCCCCCCCCCCCCCCCCCCCCCCCCCCCCCCCCCCCCCATCCAATCTTGGTGTTCTGTTGTGCATGGATGCAGGGAAGTATGAAGAGTGATGACCAAAAATGATAGCCTAGCTCCCAATAATCTCCTGTGGTTTCTCACCTGTTTCACTGTTTCTTTATGAAGCTACTTTGTGCCTCCAGATGAGCCCCTTCTGTACATGGATGGATATAGCCCGAAGACAACCAATATTAATGCCATGACAATTGAAGAGACAGGGTCCTTGCGGTGGCTCGACTGTGCATGATGAACAGCTACGCAATTAGCTAGTACATACCACCACCTACTTAATTAATAGATTAATACTGATTATGAACAACCAGTTCGTGCGTTGCCTATGCATATGACCAACTACTGTAGCTTCAGTAACCAGCAACCAGTAGACTGCGCTCTAGCCGCTGAATCGCTACAAAGTCTGAAGCTGGATCCTTCAAACTTTGCCGCTTTACAACGGTTTCATTTACACGTTCTACTGAATCAACAGCACCCCAGTCTATACCTGAACTGTTTCTTCCTCTTCGTCAACACCAGGGCTCCGATCCAGCTATAATTCCATTCCTCCTTGGCAGCCATTGCGGCATGTGGAAACGACAGAGACGCAATCACGTTCATCGCTGGCATCAGTCCGCGCGTGCACAGTAGCCTGGGAATTCCAACCAATCAAATTCGCGCGCGCGTTGTCTCGCGGAATAGCGTGCACGCGCTGCCCGAATAATTTATTATTAAAACATTTCCGGTTTGGTAGGTATATAAAGCGAGTCAAGTAGAGTGTTAGTCACTCGGGTTAGGATTAGCTAGGGTTATGTTAGAGTTAGGGAGCCTTCACCCTAACATAACCTTAGCTGGCCTTAACTGCATGGGCGGGGGGTGGAGCTTGGGTGGGGGGGTGGAGCCTGGGTGGGGGGGTGGAGCCTGGGTGGGGGGTGGAGCCTGGGTGGGGGGTGGAGCCTGGGTGGTGGGGTGGAGCCTGGGTGGGGGGGTGGAGCCTGGGTGGGGGGTAGGTAGGGTGAGGGGTAGGTAGGGGGTGTGGGTGGGGGGTAGGTAGGGGGTGTGGGTGGGGGGTGTGGGTGGGGGGTAGGTAGGGGGTGTGGGTGGGGGGTAGGTAGGGGGTGTGGGTGGGGGGTAGGTAGGGGGTGTGGGTGGGGGTAGGTAGGGGGGAGGGGTCCAAGGTGTCGCTAGCGCTGGTGTTCCTAGTGTCCAGTGGTACATGTTATTATCTACCAGTACATCTATCTGTCAGTATCTGAATATTGTATATGATGCACCCATTCACTCTGTATCTGATAGCTACTCTTATGATAAGAATTGTTTCTTTCTCACACTCTAAAATAATTAGGGCTGAACTTGGTCACTCACATCGCATCATACCAAAGTGGGTGGTACCTCAACATTATCGTAATTATTATTATACCTTCGGTAAGTCATGATCATAAGCACTGTGATCACTCACATTGGCATCCACCATAATTCACGGCATGATATCAACAACACATGCAAGTATGAATGGTGCTGCCCCGAGCAGTAGGTTCACATGTCCATCAAGGCGACGTAGTTCTCTCTTCACATATAATAGTACTATCAATCTAACTAAAATTATGTCTGTCAATTCCATTCTACTTATACAAAGCTGCACATTTCATGTACTCTAAAAGCCTAACGAACAATATTGATCCAGTGATCCAAAATCCAGTCTACGATTAGCTGTCTTGCTCTCTCTTGCCCTATGTCATGAAGCACTTCATGACGACTATCCTCAAACACCTATAATGAAGACAAGTAATAACCCATCACATTACAGCATGCACTATAATTATTAGGTAGTGAAAGTATATTCAAAGCAGTTCAAGTATTCTAATTCGTATGACAAACCAAATTTAGTGGAGTTGATTTGTAGACTTGTTAAGTAACTTGAAACTTGAGGAAGCCATGGAGAAACAGTACTAGACTAGGAATATATCTTGGTAATTGTTGCTTTGTATACGTATACGAATTGATGCTGAGATTTTCCGTCGCTGGTCCAGGTTTCTGTCACAAACCCAGCTCCAGAAGGCTAGCCTTGTTCCCAGCCGTTCCCACCGCCAGCATTTGATCACTTCCAGTATGAAATACAGTGGAAGCGATCAAATACTGGCAGTGGGAACGACCTGGAAACGAGGCTACCAGAAGACACAGCTACAGAAGGCCTAAGCAAACCGAGCTCTGGAAGATCCATAAGCGAAGCTGCAGTTTTCTGAAACAAAGGTATGCACTGTCAAAGCTGGTGCTCTTCGGAAGAAACTCCACATCTTCTGAAGAAACCTTACGATTCTTGTACATGTATACCTTTCTTTGTGTGGATGAATTAGCAGCAGATTGAGCTAGCCCACTAACAAAATAGATTAGCTAGGTTTACCATTAACTTACTTCAAGTGTTTTGTCATCACTGCTGACACTTCTGTAAGCAAACTCAGAACAGGAAATGGGCACCATCGTATCTTCCTTGCCATGGATAAGGAGAACTGGAAGGCAAATATTGTGCATACTTTCCTGAATCTGCTCAACTGATTCAACCAAAGCACTTGCCCAGCCAAATTTGATCAAACCATGATAAATCAGAGGATCGATCTCGAACGCCTGCACCTATGGAGGGTGGGATGGCATTGGCATGATTAGATTGTCTGTTGCCACAGCATTAATTTTAATACTGTAGCCAGGCTCTACCCACATACATGTGTACCACGAGCACAATCCTGGGTGATAACAGGGTAGACAGAGAAATGCAGAGAGAATTTAAAGGAAGTGTGAAAGGGGAGGGAGACAAGACTGGTTGTATGTTGGCCAATTGGGGGCAGACAAATAGGACAAACTTCAATTTCAGGGTTTGCGTAGTAAATTACATGTTTCTTTTAATAATTATGTAGAATGTGCAATCAAGCATTGAATGTGCCATTCTTCAATTACATCCCATGCCGGCTAGTCCAGCACAAAACTCCAAGGTGCTCTTCCATACATAATCTACACTACCTTCCTGTCTCTGCCCATTTCACTACCTCACTGTTTCTTGGAGGGTCGAGGCAAGGAGTGACACCTACCTCTTCTTCCATGCTGCTGACTGCATTGGTACTCCAGGGAATGAGAGGAACCTTCGGCATCAGAGAAGCCACCGCTTTAGTGATGAATTTCTATGGTGTTGACCAAGTAACAGTGTGATTGAACATGATTAATAGCAACTAAATCTCAAGGAGCTATAGCCTCATTCCCAGTTTCGGCTGCCTGAAGAATGCTGTTCTTCTGAAAATGGCACACGACTGGGAACGAGGCAAGAGTTTCAGGCAAGCTAAGGTGGAAAGCTCTGAGATCCACAAATCCGGATAGCAGTTAGACGCTCTTACCATTGAGTAAGTGGATCCACGGCAGAGGAGCGGAAACATATCTGCTTAATGCAGCAAATGCTAGAGGCCCAAACCAATTCCAGCTGGCCAGGGTGGATTTAACTGCACACATTGCTTGAGCCTTGAGCAGATACTCTCACTATCCACCACCTCAGTTCCAGCTCTATTATCTCCCATAGCAGTAGACTTGGTGAAGTTTGTTCTAGCAGAAAATGTGCTGTAGCCATAATCAGTAAACTTTGACCTTATCCTTAAGAGTTTCAAGTTGCACTCTGAACTCAACAATTAGTTGGCCAAAAGGTACGATTGATCACCGCCTTGTGCAAAGCATTGAGGTTTAGCTCATAGTTGAGATTCCTCGTGTCACACAGTCACTTTTACAACAGAGTTTATAAATGCTGACATTACACCACTTGGTTAGCTAATAGGCAAAGTTGGATACAACAGCTTGATTGCTCACTGTAATGGGCCCCATGCTCATGGTGCTGGACTGTAGCAGTAAGGATGGGGAGCTGAGAACAAGCCCACAGAAGAGGTCTTGCCTCTGCACAGCCACGTGGGATGCTATTAAACCACCCTGCATATCCAGTTGGGGTAAACAGACATGTGCACTTCTCAAGTACGTATCTCTACAGTGCAATTAGACTAGCAACTATTAGCATTTGACTAACGGTATAGAAAGTGGTAATTGGGCAAGCGTGAGCAAGCCCCACACTAGTCGTGTCGAGCGGTGTCTATCTGTCTCCCTAAATCTGGCACATACATGCAATATATGACATTACACTTCGAACGTCATGTACAGATTCCGTAAATCTAAAACTCAGACTGGAGTACATCTGTAGTGTCCCAGACAAAAGTGACAATCCCTATACCATACCACCTGTCCTACTGCACAACTGGGCAGGACAGTACAATGTCTCAGATACCAGTCCACAATGCCTCCTGCCCACCCAGTCCTATTGTACCACAGGACATACCACCGTGTCCCAGATATGAGGCAACAATCCCCCATCCTACTGTACCACAGGATGAGAGGCACAGTGAAGTCATGAGGCCATTCAGAAGCCAGCACCTATGTTGTCGCTAGGCCAATACTTACGTACCAAAGGGTACCTGCACTTCTAATGTACATACTCGCCTTTACTGTCTGGTCTAAAAGCCAAAATGTGATTTACGATTGCCCTTTAATTCACTTGAAATGCTTGGCTTCGCAAGGCTAATGTATGCACTGTATACATCAAAGTACAAGTCAGACTAAAATTGCTACAGCGTATACCCATATGGTCCGTGTATGAAACTAGTAAGATTGTGAGGTCAAATGTGCAGAACGGGAGACAGCGTGTGGATGACATGTCCCAGACTCCAGGTGATTATCCCCTCCACCGGATGGGATGGTGCACCATACCATCGCACAACAGGATGGGACAGACAATGGTCTCACTACTCACCTTCACTTCCACATACCCTTCCCCCCCCCCCCCCCCCCCCCCCCCCCCGGCTCCTCTCTTCATTTTCATCCTCCTCACTACTCCCACCTCACTCCCACAGCCTACTCCTCCGTCTACCCTCCTTGTACTGAAGAATCAATTACTGCATGCACTGTACCATCCTAGCTATCCCATGGTAACAATGGATTGTGGGCTGCCTGGCAACTGGGACACAGTGGAATGTACACATCTCATCCTGTGGTACAATAGGACCAGGTGAACAGTGGAGGCTGGTATCCATGTAAAGGGCACCGTGGTATGTAGGACAAGGTGGACTGTGGGGACTGTGGTTCTATATTGGATGAATCACACAGTATCTCCATCCCATCCAGTGACACGATACAGGGGATTGTGACTGGTATCTGGGACACTGTGAGATTTACTAGACTGCCCTGCCTTGCCCTGCTCCATCCTGTAGTGTAATAGGAGGGGATTGTGGTAGCAGGTGTCTGGGATGCAGTGTTGTTTCAGTCAGCTTCTGGTACAACCAATACTTAGTCTAGGAAGCAATGAGTTTAAAAGTAGCTAATACTCCGAAGCTGTACTAAAACAACCGTGACTGCTGAGATGCATGCAAACTGTAACGTATTGCAGCTAAACCACTTGCATACAGTGGTACTGAGTCAGGGATCAAAGACTATTGGTGGTTTCATCAAAGAAATCAAGATAGAGAGAGTGGTGGTGCACTGCTATCAAGCTAGAACCCTGGTATTGCCGCATATACTTTTATCCAACCTGACAGTAATTAATCTAGCTTTGCTGTGGTTGGATGGCCCACATTCCAGACATCATCATAAGGCCAAATAGCATGCACTATTGCTACTGCATGCTTCCAAACTGTTTTACACCGGGTCAGCAGCAGAGGTCAGGGCACAAGACTATGTGCACTTGGTCCATGCACGCAGCTGGATCTATTATGTATTCTAATCTTCTGTATAATTGATTTGCACATCCTTTCAAGGCCCCAATCATATACTGCCTCGCACTGACCATTGAATGTCCCATGAGGAAGCAGGGGATGTCCAAGTGCTCTCTCTTCATCCTCTCCACATGCTGGATCACATCAAGCACATATGTGTCGAATGTCTCTACATGAACACGATCACCGTCACTTCTGCTATGGCCAACTGTGGAATAGTGTTAATATCATACATAGATCCCTTGTATAATGATGTACACTCATTCCAAGGCTTTCAACACCTCCTAATTTGCAGCATGTATATTGATGTGAAACCAAAGTATTATGGTCGGGCACCATTCCACGTGTGTCTATCCTCAGTCTAGCTGACATCACCACACATGACCAAATCTCCCAGTCATTCCGCTTCCATATTTGCACGTACTGCAAAGACTGGAGGTTTGAACAGCCTGGAAATCAGGCTAAGCAGCAGACTGCCCGTTATGTACTTGTTTGATACTTTCAACAATAGACACTCTAGTACCTGTACCAGGCTTCTTACGTATCCCAAAGTATAGAGAGTACATAAACCCATACTCTCCAAACCCCACACTTGGGCCAGAAAGCAACATGTATCTCAAGCCACCACCCACCTTTCGTACTTCTTTGCCATTCGTTTGAGCATGGGAATGAGCCTCAAGCATGCAAAGGTAAAATTACTGCAGATGCCCCATGAGGTATCGGTATTGGTATCCTTGGTGAGAACAGTGCTCACTAAATCATTGCATTTTTTTTCTTTCTTTACGAAATTTCCCCAGATGGGCATGATTGGCAGGAAGCTTATTCGAAGCCTCTCCTGGGAAGGGAAACCAGAAATCCTGGGGTGTAACAGGTACGTGGGACTCGAACGTGTGGTCTCTCACACCACAATCGAGTGCTTTAACCACTTGGCCACACACTGAGTTAGTGGTTGTGAGCTGAGATCAAACATTGCCTACAAATAGTATTCCAGTGTTAGTTTGCAAGAGAGTGCTCCCAAGAAGTGTGATGTGTCTTAGACTAGTCTGATTAGCCTCCGGATGATTTCTCTGAGTGTCTAATTTGTCTTGGAAAGCATACATCCAGGCCCTGTTTGTAGAGAAACTAGCAATGTCTAACAGTACTGTCAACAGTCTCTCACAGTATTAAGCACCTTGCATTGCTAAGTTGATCACACTACCAATTGCTGATATGAACATACCATGATCATGGCCGAACATCAGTATTCCATTATCCACTAGCAACTGGCCAAGCTTTTCATACCGATGCACATGTTCAGTCACACCACATGCACAGAATAACAGTGCCCTGCAGTGAGACAAGCACTAATGACGGCCTGCCGGAATGGTAGCCTAATTCCCTGGCCAGCGCCATGTTCGGTTGCGTGAAGAACGCATACTGGAAGCGACGAAAAGCTGGGCGGGGGCCTGGGAACGAGGTTACCAGAATGGGACATGAGATCACTACTTTCCAGCTGAATTCAGACTGCATGGAGGATGTGATCATAAATATGACACTATCCAGTCCACCCCACCATAAATGTATTACAGTAATTGATGTAAATGGGGAATGAAGGATACCTGAGACTTAACCAGCTCAAGTACAAAACTCCACTACGGAGGCTCTGCAAAGTGAAAGGATGGTATTTTTACCCCCTGAAGATATGACTGACCCTGTTCCAACTTAAGTGGAAAAATACCCATGTGTGGTCACCCTCCATAAACACCCACTTATTCCACCTGGTCTAGTATATGTTTCACCGAGATTTTCGGAGAAATTTTCGAACCATACTTACCTGGGATTCATCATATTTGTGCACTCCCAGCTGTGACAGTATAGTTGGTATTCATTCCAAGTACTTTTCAGACCAAAACTCCCCCATTCTGTTTTAGAAGAGATCTCGGAAGGTACCGGATTTGCGCATGCACTGGTTTTCTGATCTCCTTCTACAAAACTGGTCCTATCCTTATCCATGCCTCTGCAAGCTCACAGCCTCCATTTCAATTCCATGACTCGATCTGTATAAGACCAGACTATCCTCTTTGGACCTGGGAATGGAGTAGAAGATAGACAAGGATCAACCCTGCCCAAGGTAAGCTTGGCCTCATTCCCAAGCTCTTTTGTGGCCACAGAAACCAGAGAGCAAGGCTGAGATAAGCTTTGTTTATCCTGTTTGCACTAGGCAAAGTGTTCTACATGTATGTTGGCATGCACATATACCACACACTTGCCAACTAGTCATCCCTTTACTACCAAGAATACATGTACAATAATATAATTATGCACTATGGTGGGCAAGCAATGCTGTAATTACAGCAACAGCAACTTGAAGTGCCTGGAGGTCACATACCCCACACTGGCTGAATACGATGGGTAACTTTGTGAACAGCAACAGTACAAAAACACTACAACAGTTACTGCATTTTACAAAGAACGGTCTAGCTGTTGAGGGGTGAAGCCAAGGAGCTGATAATAGGAAGTAGCTGTGAAAAAGCTACATGTACCTTAACTTGAGTCAGGCACAGAAACGTCCCAATAATTATGATCATGGGATTGAGACATGGGAGGAAGCAGTTGCAGAGTGATCAGGGCAGGGGTTGGTGTATGTTGCGGTGCGAAGGAAAAAATTTTTTCTTATGTTGGGACGCGAAGCTCATCGCCAAATTTTTAGCGTGTGTTACTAAGGTTGGTCTGGGGGCATGACCCCAGGAGATTATCCATCTTCTGAGGTGCTTTCTGAGGCCATTTCAGAGGCATAGCTAGCTGCTGACAGATCTCAGTGCATCAGGTGGTAACCAGAGGCTTAAACATAGTTCTCTCTGCGGTATGCTACATCACAGCTCTCACCGTAGTACAGCCAGGAAAAGCTGTCAAACCGGCTAGGTTGGAACGAACGTTGTACAACAGTCTTGTTCCTGAACGATCATTCGGAGAGGTCAGAGAACGAGGTTGGTATTAAAGGGCCAGCTGATTCTGCCATGATCCGATGTTGTTGCACGAGGTACACATAGACTCTATACAGTAATTATAATAGCAAAAGGAATTTTTTTAAGCCCCCAATGGCTGGACAAACCGGACTGGTTCCGACAGCCCTGGGAGGACATTGTAGAGTAGACTCCAACACTGGGGTCAAAGACTATTTGTTACCAAGCAGCATAAAAAGTATAGGATCTACTACGTCGACGCGGAGGTTATGCGATTTATCCTCCATGGGAAAGAAGGAGCATAACCTCCGCGTTGAAGTAGTACCGTAGATCCGGAAATTTTCGCGTTAAATATACTTCGCCTTTTAATTTTTCGCGTTGTTTTATTTTCGTCGCTCGAGCACACCGACGAAAATTAAACCACGCGAAAATAATTTTGTTCACGCGTACACGTGCACGTTCCCGATCCCGGGACCAGATACCATGTCGCGCCATTGGAGAGAAGCTGGAGCAGCCTCGGATCAGCGCCAGCGAGGGAATGCAGCAGACACCCATGCCGTATCACTGGTAGAGAGGGAACTGCCATCGGCTACTTACCTCGAAAGATTTCACCCGTCTGTCTCGGTCCGCGGTTCCAACTGCCTTCAGAAGTTCGCTTCCGCGATCGCGCGCTTGGGCTGGTATGGAAGAGCTCAGCGATCTTCCAGGATCAGGAACACCATCGACAGGTTTCTGGTAGCGCAGCAGAACTATGCTTGTACTTCGATTCACGAAAACTCACACGCTAAATAGAATCATAAATATTATTTCGTGTTTTTGATTTTGATTTTCGTCGTAATGCAATATCGACGAAAAATTAATTACGGCGAAAATTTCCCGATCTACGGTAGATCCGGCTTCTACCACAGACATAACCTCCAAGTCACGTTAGTAGCTGGATCCGGCTGCTAGATAGCTGGATCCGGCTGCTAGACAGCTGGATCCGGCTGCTAGACAGCTACAACTCTCTGATTCTCAGCACAGTGTGGTTCGATTACGTCATAGCGGAGGATAACCTCCGCGGTACATCAAAGGATCGCCCCCGCACTGTGGTAGACCCTAGTCTCGCGGGGCCAGACCCACACGGAAGGGAGGGTCTGGTCGAGTTAGAATTAGCAATTTGTTCTTGACACCCCAGAAGGTTTCTTGGAATTTGGTATGCAATCAAGCTGCGTAATTAATACTACAAAGCTGATCTGTAAGATTATTCACAGTTCACACCTTGTCCTATGCAAGTCCAGTTACGTAACAATCAAAACAGTAGTGGTAACAGGTACTTGAAGAACGGTCTGTGCTGACTGTGCAGAACAAGAGTGTCATTGTAACTGGACCAGACCCTCCCTTCCGTGTGGGTCTGGCCCCGCGAGACTAGGTAGACCCCGGTCTTGCATATATTATTATAAATTGCACTGATTTCGTAGGCGATGGCCTGGGAACGAGGCTACTGACTTCGGTGTCTACGGAGAGTGACACCACCTTTAACATGAGCGCCTAGGTTAGGATCTGGGATCCACACATGGCCTATGTATTACGTAGCTATATACATATACAGAGAGAGAAAGACTGACTTGCTTTAAATTTAGTCTGTAGTGCAGGGTCACTGGGTCAGGGATATACATTCAGATTGGAAGCCTCTGTAGTGTGAACACTCCTTCTTTCCCTCCTTCCCTCAAATCTCCACCATGGTACTTATTGCTTCGTGACTGTCTGTCGAGGCAGTGTAGGATGACTGATCTGAGTCTCCCTCGCAGAAAGCCTGTCATTGTAGCGTCGGTACCACTCAGATGCCTTCAGGTTTGGTAGTACATAGCTCTTCTGAGCCTCAGGCAGGAACCTCTCCACCAAGAGACAGACCAACGCTGACAAAGTTCCTGCTCTCTGTTTTGGCATATATTTGTACTTTGGCACTTTGTTTTGAGCTTCAGTGCCATTGTAGTGTCAACAGCTGCGTGAAATTCATTATCTCTGAAGGCACGCGCCCATCTCTAATGAGGAGGTAGGAGAATAGTTTCACTGCTAAACAACTGTACTTGGTTTGGATTACTCAATTATATATACAATGTAGTGCAGCATTTGTTATTGCTGCAAACTACGTACTTAGTGGCTACTAATTAAGTAGGGAAATTCCCTTGTCTGGCCTCAGCCAGTCAAGTTGCAGTCAACCAGTTCTGAACATGCACATTCGTCTTCCACACAGCACAGTCATCAGTTCCAGGTGGTGGCCAGGCACAAGCACGCAGTAAGTCCAGTAGGCAGTCGGCATCACTCCGTTCCAAACCATTTTTCCTGTCTTGTACCCACCGTGTCCATGCCTGTTCCCTGTGAAAGTCACAACCATAGACAGTTGTACTAGGGAATGACTGCTTGAGTGCAGAAAACTCTGCCTCTGAAAAGTCACTAAGAAAGAAGGGTGGATTCCAGTTGCAATTCCACTCTCTCAGGACATTCAATGCCTCTGCAATGCACTCCCAAAGAAAAGGGGCAGTTCGTACTTCATTGTACGATATGTAGCATCAATCAGGCTAATGTGATTGCCATATCTGGTCAAGAGTTCCCTTTGCCACTGTTGCTGGTGAACCCATAACAGAGTTTGTGTCAGCTTAACCCCACAGGAAGTTTCTCCACTTTTGACTTCAACCGAGTCTGTTTCACTGACATATGGTCGGAAAAAGTGGTATTCATCTGGATTCAACCGTTTCCACTCCTCGATTTTCAAGGCTAAATTTTCTTGATCAAATTTTGAGAGTTGCAGTGCAACTTTAGCCTTGTACATGTGGTTACGGATGTCAGTGGTTGTAGGGTATGCTCGATCAGGTTTTGGGGTAGAGCATTGATTCCTTACATACTCTCTCAGGGCTCTCTGAACTTCATTTGGATCGGTTGAGCCTTCTCGCACTAGATCTTCAATTTTCTTTGAAATGAGGGGATGAACCTTCTGTGCAGCCCCACAGAGTATGCGAGTTGGGTGAGACTTTTCATGTGATTCGTGTGTGGGTAAAGAAACAAAAAACGTGGTGGCCACATTGATAGGACTTCCTTCTTCCAGCGCTTGTTTTAGTGAATGTAGTTTCGTTTCCCGCAACTGTCTAAGTTTTTTGCTGGTTAGGTGCTTGACCTCTGTTGCTGAGAGAGCGTATTCGGGATAAAGCCTGTACTCACAAATTTCAATGTGTGCGTGGCATCCCAGCTTCCGTGTTCCCTGAAGATAGATTCGGCTGGATGTTCTGTCCCCCTTCTTGAAGTAGTGTGGTCCAAACTGACACTCTCTAGTTTCCTTCCGCACAACCTCAAAAGGTGTGTTCTGAAAGGAGACTCCTGAGCGGCTCCACATAATCCACGATTTCCCCTGTAATCACATGGTGAAAGTAGACAGTGTGAAGTAGATGTATAATTATTGCAAATTAGGTATTCAGCCTCAGGTACTACTTGTGCCTTAGGAGTAGCAAGTTCATTACCCTAATTATGAGTAGATATTACACAAACAGTTATCACTGGGGACTTACAAGCTTTGCGGATTTATTTTCCTTGTCTGTTTCTCCAGGTGTAGGTTGTTTCCTTTGTGCCGATCGGCGGATATCCCATGTTGTGACTGTGTCTCGCCGATGTGACTCAAGGGTGCCCTCCAAATCTTCAACGTAGCCTTCATAGTAGCTATGTCCCACGTTTCTTTAGGCCTTCAGCCCAAACTGGAGAGCTAGACATCCCTGAACTGTGTAGTATGAATATGGATGATTCAACTTTGATCATAGTTAATATTATGTCTTTGTTATTCTACTCAAAATGATGTGTGTATATATGTGTACCTGGACAGGACTCTTCTCCACAGCTGAGAGGTCCAGACAACACTGCTTCAGGACCTACTGCACGATTAGCTGTGAGCTTAAATTTTCCCGCTAAATTGCCGCGCACGTTGAGCATGAGGTGGGCCGGTGTCAAGTGAAAATAGGCACCCCCGAAAATGGGCATCCCCGATGCCCATTTTCACGCAAATATAGGCATCCCGATGCCCATATTTATGTGAATACAGGCATCCTGATGCCCATATTTACAGTGAATATGGGCATCCTGCTGTGAAAATAGGCATCCAGCTGAGATTTTCATCCAGATGCTCAATTTCACGCAAACATAGTCACCCGATGCCCATAAATATGGGCATCCTAATACCCGTTTATGGTGAATGTGCATGGGCATCCCGCTGTGTATTATAAAATGTTAAGTTCCATGTAGAAATACATTCAAAAGTGAATGTACAAAAGTCACGTGAAATAACAAACTTGGAATACTATAAATCTGTAGAATACAAGACTAACTTTATGAATGTACAACTAAGTGATAATTTATGTATTTATAGAACTAAACATTTCCTACAAAACCAAACTTCATCTTCATCTCCAGCTATGTTGATCCTTCTGGCTTGTGACTGCTGATAGCACAAGTAATTGTATATTACGCAGAACGAGAACCCACACCCACACACACACACACACACACACACACACACACACACACACACACACACACACACACACACACACACACACACACACACACACACACGCACACACGCACACACACACACACTAGGAGCCCGCAATAGGCACAAAACTGGAGGTGCTGTACGAGTTTGAAGCCCAGGACAGAGCGGAGCTCAGTGTGGGTGCGGGCCAGGTGGTGACTGCTGTGTGCCCATGACAGAATAGGCTGCAGAGAGTGGTGGCTGGTTCAGATCAGGGACTCCAAGAAGGGCTATGTGCCAGCAACCTACCTGGCCGAGTGCAACCCAGAAAACAGATAGCAGGGACATCCCCACAGTGTGTTGTTGATCAGATAGCAGGGACATCCCCATCGTTACTGTAATGTGTTGTCAATTGCTTGTCCGTGTTCTCTCTTTGCAAACTGAGTCCAGCATAATTTGTATGAACAGTGAGGAAGTTGCAATGATAGTGTACGTATTATCAGGAGCTGCCCGCCCCTATTCAATTAACATACCATAGAAATCCAGATGATCCTTGACCCACGATCTCCTGCTCATGTGCACCATCAACTGGTGGGAGCAGCTAGTGCTAGCCTGCCTAATTGAATGGGAGGGACCAACTGACCTGCGCATGGTGGCCTTGTTCCCACGCATGCAGACTACATGTACATCCCTCTGGATGTGCTCAGGCAAATGATGAGGACTGTATGGAGGCACGTGGTGAAGGCCAACAAATGTGGCTACTGCTTAGGGCATAATATTATTGTCACACAAACAATACAACAAAGACATGATAATAACCATAACAATATCAAATACATTATAAAAACATGTAATTAAGTTGTGGATCAACTACAAAAAGTGATGATGGATGGAGTGTACAGTAAAGGATACTTTGGTCACGACAGCTAGTAAGTACCGGTATAAGAACAATGATGGGATCTCTGCAGTCTGCAGGTCTACAAGCATAAACAATGGCTGCAGGATTGAGTACAAACGAGATTTTAACGATTAGAGATACAAAATTGCTGTTTTATAATTACTGAGCCTACACAATCAGTGCAAGATAGTACTGTGTATGGATGCACTACACATCTGTGGACGTATGTATCCACTTACAGTAGCTTGAATGTTCAAACTTCTGCAAATAGTGAGCCACATTGCGATGGCCGTAGGCTTTAGCGTACTGATGAGGTGTCATATTCCATTTATTTCTCAAGTTGGGAGGACACTTCAGCTCCTCAAAAAAGAACTGAACTACTTGCAAGTGGCCCTTCCTCGCTGCAAAGTGGAGAGGAGTGGAGTTCAAAACAGCTTGTGGGTTGGGATTGCAACGCTTTTCCAGTGTAAGGAATTTCACAATGTCTAAATGTCCATTGTCTGCAGCAAGATGAAGTGGTGTCACTTTGTCTCTATCCAAACATGATGGATCACAACCTGGTTCATCAATCAAATACTTCACTATGTGCAGGTGACCATTCTCAGCAGCAGCGTGAAGAGGAGTTCTGCCATACTGGCCTGGAATGTTCGAACTACAGTTCTGATCTGTGATGAAGAATTTGAGTATGTCCAAATGGCCCCCCTCAGCTGCCCATGTGATGGGAGTGTTACCATCGGAATCTCTAGATGTTGGATTGCGGTGATGTTCCAGTGTAAGGAATTTCACAATGTCTAAATGTCCATTGCTTGCAGCAAGATGAAGTGGTGTCACTTTGTCTCTATCCAAACACGATGGATCACAACCTTGTTCATCAATCAAATACTTCACTATGTGCAGGTGACCATTCTCAGCAGCATAGTGAAGAGGGGTTCTGCCATACTGGCCTGGAATGTTCGGACTATAGTTCTGATCAGTGATGAAGAATTTGAGTATGTCCAAATGGCCCCCCTCAGCTGCCCCTGTGATGGGAGTGTTACCATCGGAATCTCTAGATGTTGGATTGCAGTGATGTTCCAGTGTAAGGAATTTCACAATGTCTAAATTTCCATTGCTTGCAGCAAGATGAAGCGGTGTCACTTTGTCTCTATCCAAACATGATGGATCACAACCTTGTTCATCAATCAAATACTTCACTATGTGCAGGTGACCATTCTCAGCAACAGAGTGAAGAGGGGTTCTGCCATACTGGCCTGGAATGTTCGGACTACAGTTCTGATCAGTGATGAAGAATTTGAGTATGTCTAAATGGCCTTGCTGAGCTGCCCCTGTGATGGGAGTGTTACCATCGGAATTTCTAGATGTTGGATTGCAGTGATGTTCCAGCGTAAGGAATTTCACAATGTCTAAATGTCCATTGTTTGCAGCACGATCAAGTGGCGTCACTTTGTCTCTATCCAAACATGATGGATCACAACCTTGTTCATCAATCAAATACTTCACTATGTGCAGGTGACCATTCTCAGCAGCATCGTGAAGAGGGGTTCTGCCATACTGGCCTGGAGTGTTCGGACTACAGTTCTGATCAGTGATGAAGAATTTGAGTACATCCAAATGGCCTCGCTGAGCTGCCCTTGTTATGGAAGTGTTACCAGAGGAATCTCTAGATGTTGGATTGCAGTGGTGTTCCAGTGTAAGGAATTTCACAATGTCTAAATGTCCATTGTTTGCAGCACAATGAAGTGGTGTCACTTTGTCTCTATCCAAACATGATGGATCACAACCTTGTTCATCAATCAAATACTTCACTATGTGCAAGTGACCTCTCTCAGCAGCAGCGTGAAGAGGGGTTCTGCCATACTGGCCTGGTGTGTTCGGACTACAGTTCTTGTCTGAAATGAAGAATTTAACAATGTTCAAGTGACCACCAAACAACACTGCATAGTGTAGAGGATTGTTTTCAAACTTTTCTTTGAGATCAGCAACAATTTCCTTCATTGGATTGTATTTCTCAATCTCCTCAGTCAGAAACGTAACAATGCTGAGATCACCTCCTACACAACTGTAGTGCAGTGGAGTCCTTCCATCCTCATCCTGACCCAGAGGGTCTACCTGCTGCTCAATAACAAGGTACTTGACCACATCAAGGTGACCTTTAACACTAGCGAGATGAAGTGGTGTTCTCCCACGATAACCTGGACATGCAGGGTTGCAGTTTTTCTCTCTGATGAAATACTTGAGCACGTCTAAACTCCCTCCCAGTGCAGCTGCGTGAAGAGCAGTGTCTCCTCTCTCATCTTTCTGAAGTGGGCTTTCGTGTTTCTCCTCTGTAAATAGCCTAACAGTCTCAAGGTCCCCTCTCTGTGCAGCATGGTGCAGTTCAGTTGTTCTGTGGTGTTCACTGGATGCCTCAGACGGTGACTGATGGATATGAAGTGTGTACTCGAATTCCTCCAGTTCTTTATACAAAGGGTCCTGTATTGAAGTTCAAATAGGAGCACAATGAAAACATACCTCAATACGTACATCATCAATTACACAGCTGCATGAAAGAGGTGAGTACGCACTTACAGCATGTGGGTTGACATGTATGCTACAGGTTATCCAATCAAAAGGAGTGCAAGCTTATTAGAGCACACAGTGGAGTCAGAAGATAGTACAGTTTATGGAGCTGTGCAACACCTGATTAAATTTATCAATGCAAAGTGCACAAAATGTTTTACATAAAATTTCTGCTAGCTGTCAGGAAGACCTCTCGTACCAATTCTATCCTGCATGCACCATTTTCACTCTGCTCTGTCGATTATTGTTTTGGCAAATGATTTAATGAGAATGCTGAGCCAGTGGGGGCCATCACACATACATGTACACGTGCACCGTGAGTATTAATTAAATGAAAATGATGAGCTGGGTGTATATATGTTAAAATAATGACTACCACAAAGACACATATGAAAGCGGCACAATGGAATGACTGGTTGATTGGGGGGGAGAGACAGGGGTCTAGGTTAGCAGGGATTTCCGCCATATACCAACTCCTTCCGCCTCAGCCACCACTTCTTTAACGTTGTCAAAAGGATAAATTAAGTGCAAGAACTGCTGCTACAGGTAGTAGATCAAAGAACTGCCTCTATACAGGCAGTGTATGTTTAGGGGTGTCCCAATTCCCGAGCACAATAGGGGGACTACAGTGCTGTCCACGAGCAAGTTAAACGGCACACGTGTGTCACTCGCAAGTGACTTGCGTGAGACTCGCGTGGTAATCGTATAATACTCGCGAGCATTACAGGCTAACCCGCGAGCGCTACTATACTCGCGTGCGCGCTCGCATGCACGCTCGCACTCGCAGGAAATTGAACAGCGTTTACTTAAAAATTCATAGCAGCGCCGCTGAACGGCAGAGTCCTTAGCAACCACACCTTTTCAAGTAGCTGAGCTATTTGAAGGGCTCCGGTCAAAAAGGGCACTAAAACGCTTCCGGGTCAAAATCGAGATTATGCGCGTAAATTGCTGTACTTGGCCGTAAGATTGAGCTGCTTTAGTAGGAAGAGGCATGCCACTGCGCTTGCATGTACTTTGACCTCGGAAGAGCACGTGGAAAATGGCAGAACATGCAGAAGCAAGTCCTAGCACCCGATCAGGGTTTAATCTTGTGTATTCCTCTGAAATGCATGTAGGGAACACTGTGGAGGTGACAGAGTCCAGTAAACCTGGTAGGAAAAGGCAGAGAAATCCAGCTGCATGGAAAATGAAACATGTCAAGAAACCTGGCCTTCGAAAGAACTCACCCCGTGTGCAGATATCTGAGCTCACTGACTGTTGTAAGAAGAAATGCCTGCAGCAGTTCTCTACTTCTCACCTAGCCAAGATTAGAAGTGACTTTGAGGAAATGTACTATGAAGAGCAGAACAGTTTCCTCAATGGCACTCTTAAACGCCGCGAGACCAAGAAAAGCAGTGGGCATTCAAGGAAAGATAACCCTGCTGTCAGTGTAAATGGAAAACGAATAGGCAGGCCACGAGCTGAAGAGAACTGCTTTACATTTGAGTATTTTCTTAGAAATGAAACTGGAATTGATACCAAAGTCTGCCAAAAGGCCTTCTGCGCAGCATTTGGATTTGGGCCAAAGAGACTAATAGTTCTTCGCAGAAAATCAGCTACAAGTATAAGTATAGAACCAGACAAGCGTGGAAAGCATGATAAACATCCTACAGTTGGAGAAGAAGTGAAAAAGCTTATAAGGGAACATATCTGATCATTTCCTGCAAGACACAGCCACTACTCACGAAGAGACAATGCAGGACGGGTTTATCTATCTCCTGAGCTCTCTATTGCACGTCTGTACCGGCTATTTTTGCAGTCTCATGACCCTGAATATATTCAATTACTGGAGGAAAACAAAAGGCGTAAAATGTCCCATGAACCACTGCAGAAAATTAGAAAACCACTTGTTTCAGAACACTTTTATCATGACATTTTTGTTGGTGAATTCGACATACATTTTGGTTACCCAAGGACTGACACTTGTGATAAATGCGATTCGCTAAAACTGCAGATTGAGCAAGCTACAACGGAGGCAGAAAAGGCAGCGCTGGAAAAGCAACATACTGATCACTTGGCTTTGGCAAAAACCGGGTATGATACCCTACGGAATGATCAGCAATTGAGCAAAAAGTCATGGGAAGCTTTTCAGCAACCAACCAACAGGACTAGTGAGCCTACACAATCCACATCAGTTTGAATTTGTTGTTTGAGAACCTGTATATAGTTGTACATTGTATATGACCTTTATTGCATGATACCCTACAGCTGTGACATCATCACTTATAGCAACACACAAGCAACATCCAATTGAATTAGTTATAGCATGGCAACGTGGGATGCATGCCAGATATTGATGTAGAGCCCTCGGGCTTTATGTCACAGCAATGTCAATATCTGGCACACAGCTCTTGTTGCCATGCTATAGCTAATAAGTGTTTCATACAAACACATAAAAATCACTGTAGAGTAATGCGGTTATGGCATGTAATGCACGAACGTAGTTAGTCTTCAGCATCGGAACTGTCAATACCATCACATGGCAGTTCGGCATAAAACTCTTGATGCTCTCTTGGAATATACAAGCTTGCGGAGATCATTTGCTTTGGCCTCCTTTATTGAGATGGGATATTTGGGATACAAAGCCGGAGGATTTGTGTCCATTTCACTTGACATACCTCGTTTCTTGAAATATGAAACACGTTGAGGGAGTTCAGCAACATTGTAAGTGTGACGTACCCACACTTCCTTAGGATGGTCAAACATCACTACTCTTCCTCCAACTACCTTTTCCCCCTTTCCGAAATTGAACCACACAATGCCACTAAAATCAAGGGTTTTTTTTATCCACATCATGGGTCCTCTCTGTGTACATTCTTCGGAGGTGTTGCCGATAATCTCGAAAAGAAGACTGTTTCATTTCAGTAACCACTATTCCAGAAGCTGCATTATGAATATGTTCATACCATTGCTGGGGAGTATAAACTGTTTCAATTCTTGAGGTATAACGTTCTAGTACTCCAAAACTCCGGTCAGTTGGGCCATATGTATGACCAACCATCAAAAACTTGTAGTCGATTCTGGAGTACACTTCACGGCGAATTAAATCCTGGAAAAACCAAATGACATAATTGTTTTTATTCTGACCAGGACAGTTATCAGCCCACCATATACTCCACTTAGCGCCAGTTCTTCCAAGGGCATTATGAAATATGAAATGGGATAGGCAAGAAATTACATCATTTGCCCCCTTCTTGGCCAGCAATTCATGCCACATATAAGCAGCAGTGAGTAGTGTTGAAGCACTGTAAATCCCAAATAGGTATGTCCATAGCAGCCGGAGGTAGAACTGCTGACCTACAGTCAATTTAGGGGTAGGTAGATTTTGTTGAAAGTCAAAATGGAAAGCATCGATTGTATTCTTGCTATTGAAGGGTGGCAGATCACTGTTTTGGCATGTAGGGCATTCCCATTTTCCTTCAGATTCCGTCAAACGGGTATATTCCTCATCGTCTATATTCACACACTGTGCGTGGAACCAAGACTGACACTCACCATCACAAAAAACCGCTTTGTCGTCATCTTTCACCTCTACTTCACATCTTCCACACGGATATTCCATCTATAAAAGGCAAAATAACGCACTAGAAGGACTGTCAAACAGAAGGCACTTAATCACACCACGCTAGCATGATCAAGACAAAAAAAAATTGATAGTTTTCGCGTATTTAGGCGATACTCCGTAAACTAAACCACAACTTTTAAAACTCTGTTTTCTCGAATTATACAGAGAGCGTTTAACTGCCCTTTTTGACCGGAGGCCTTCATTTATAATGTCACTTTTAGCCTCATAGATCAGAACAAACGTACACGGCAAAAACACGGGTTTATATGACATTTTTCATGAATAAGATGATGATTATTATTATTATTTATTATTACTTTTGTTAACAGCATGCCATACAAGCATTTTCAAGAATACAACACTTCTGTATTGTCATGCTATCCTCATGAACCCCTCATATGACTCCAGGAGTCCAAGAGAGCAGACAGGAGCATCACCAAGACAAGGCTACGAAACCGCTTTTTGTAGAAGACTGCACACGCCCTCAAATCCAAGGAATAGAACTCAGAATCTTCGGAGTACAGGGACAAAGGCCACAGTGCCAGGTCATATTTCACCACTGGAGTATCCCAAACCTGCATGAGTGTGTGCATGACAGAATACCTCCATTTCGGCAAAAGTGATGTCAGATGGTGGCCTTCAATGATGCGTATTACGTTACGTAACACCTAGCTGTCTCCACTACCAGCAATTCCTCGTCGTAAAAAAAGACCTTGCAAAGGTCCACACAATACACTGTCATCAACAGGAGGACCTGGATTTGGTTGAAGAGAGATATACTCTCCTCTCCTATAGCTATAGATTTTACGTATACCCTTGTCAAATGTACTGGCCATGTGTAGGCGGACCGTGAACTGCACTTGCACTCGCTCTCTCCTCACTTGCTCTGTGTCTGTCACTCCCTCCACTATGCTCCCCCCCCCCCCCCCCCCCCCCCCCCCCCCACATATGCACACATACCATGTCCTCGTCTTTGTCCATTTCCTTGTTCCGTCCTCATCCAGGACAGACAGGCGACATGTTACGTACCATGGGAAAGAACTGGTTTATCCATGAGAGGAAGGGGTTGAGCTGGCTGATCCATGACTGCGGACTACTCCATGCAGACCTTCTGAAAACACAGGAGGAGCTGGCGAGCCTCGAGGAGGAGGGGCAGGACTGTACTGTTCACAGTGCTCTTTACCTAGCCTACAGAATACATTCACACAAGGAATGATATCTGTTCTTTCCCGGAATGATGCCTGTTCTTTCCTGGATTACTAAACTTTATATCTAGGTTCTACTAAGTGTAGACTTACTTGAGGCAGCGTCCAGATCACCCTGAACCGGACTACAGGGTAGGAGAGTATCTATCGCCGCGAGTGTCTTCGTCCTCCATTGTCTGCTTTGTCGCGATCACCGCGCTGCACGCCCTCCAAACCGTCCAAGCCAGCCCTGGAAAGGTAGCTACGGACTCCTTCTCGTCCGAAATCGCATCGTCAAGGTCGAAATCAAAGTCATCCAGTCGTTCAACAACACTGCTTACAGTATACATGTTGGCCATCTTGAAATTTTTGACACTAGTAAGTGCATTTTTGCACATTTGCCCTTAGTGCCCCCGCAAATTAAGTAACGGACAGTCACCCTCTTAGTTGTATAAACAAGGGAGGAGTTACATGTACAGTACTCGCGCAATAGCAAGCACTCGCACTCACATAGTGCGAGTGCTCGAGTAGCGGGTGCGTACTCGCGAGCGCGAGTAGTGCTCGCACACGCGGACTCGAACTTTTCTCGCGAGCGACTCGAGAGTGTCTCGCGAGTGACACGTGTGTACTGTTTAACTTGCTCGTGGACGGCACTGTATATATAGCCCTCGCGCTTCCTCCACTATTGAGAGCAGCCTAGCTGCCACAAGATATTACCGACTGCAAGCTGTGTACAACACATGTCATGCTCAGTGATGGTCATATGACGTACCTCACCATACTATACACATACTCCTGCACATCCTATACATAATTATACCCACACACAAATGCACAAATAGACAACCGTCACGAAGTGCACATGGGGCTGGGTATAGAAGTATGACATTACACAGAGTACCAGCATATCATCTCGGGATATTCATGTAATGTATTTCACACAAACTCACTGACCTCTTCATCAGTGGCGAATGTGCACATGCTCTTGTCATCCGTGAAGATGCTGCCCCCCATGGCAGAGTCTGTGTCAAAGTCTTGCCTCGTCAGTGCCGGCTGAAACACTGGACCCCTCAGCTCTGCTACAGGTTCTTAAAGGGAAAAGTAAATCATCTCTTGATAATCAGGGGCTCCCCTAAAGTGCACTGAGCCTCACTACTCCAGTGCTCCACCTGACAACCAACCATAATGTATTGAGTCAAACTAGCCAATTCGTTTTCCTTATTAGTGTATGACAAACTAGCAAGTTCCTCTTCAAAGTATATATCACCTAGCTACGCCTAGGCTTGCACATGGGACTAAGGGCAGTTCATCCAGGCTGAGGATGAGTGACGGTATAGTCTCACAACCACCCTCCTTGACACAGGGAGGAAGCACTGCAACATACATACCATAGTTGTTGTTCAGTGTCCCAAGATCCTGGAATGACGTAACCGCAATGGGGGTAGCTGTGCATGTACTAACTACGAAGTTTAGTGGATGCATGCCTGTAAGTGATAACTACACTGTACAAGTAATCACATTCCATGGTAGTCACCCACGTTGGGTGGGGTCACACTAGTGACTGTAACAGCAGCCACTGCATGTGAGACTGATAGTGACCCACGTTGGGTGGGGTCACACTAGTGCCTGTAACAGCAGCCACTGCATGTGAGACTGATAGTGACCCACGTTGGGTGGGGTCACACTAGTGACTGTAACAGCAGCCACTGCATGTGAGACTGATAGTGACCCATGTTGGGTGGGGTCACACTAGTGACTGTAACAGCAGCCACTGCATGTGAGACTGATAGTGACCCATGTTGGGTGGGGTCACACTAGTGCCTGTAACAGCAGCCACTGCATGTGAGACTGATAGTGACCCATGTTGGGTGGGGTCACACTAGTGACTGTAACAGCAGCCACTGCATGTGAGACTGATAGTCACCCACGTTGGGTGGGGTCACACTAGTGCCTGTAACAGCAGCCACTGCATGTGAGACTGATAGTCACCCACGTTGGGTGGGGTCACACTAGTGACTGTAACAGCAGCCACTGCATGTGAGACCCGGGTCACACTAGTGACTATAACAGCAGCCACTTGCTACATGCGAGACGATTATACACACGTACTTATATGGAGTGCACGTGGTTCACGTTAAGTGTCTGGTGGATCCCTTTAACAAATTCCATGCATGTTGGGTTTCCAATAGGCCTCAACTGAACCTAAATAAATATGCCCTTCTGATCAGTACTATAGCTATCTATGCTCAGCACCATTTTTCAATGTTCCCGTGTGCTCAAATAAACCAAGTACATCGTCCTGGACTCACCAGTGTCTTCTGGTTCAGATTCATCCTCCTCTCCCTGTAGTGGCAAGATCACACATAGGTTGCTATGGGAAACAGGAAAAGTTTCTTGTATGTGTGATCGTGATGAGTGCATGATGACATCATCTTCATTGACAATGGCAATGATGATGATGTCATCATGCACTCTTGTTTATATTCTAGTGTGAAACTTTTGAGGGTACGTACTACAACTTTGTCTTGCAAAGTCTATCAGCTATTGCCAGAGGATGGGAAGTTGACTGGCCTGCACACGGTAACACTAAACTCAGTCATGACAGATCTGGCATCAGCCGAGAACGAGGAAGTCATCCTCGGTGGAAACAACAGAGACAGAGCTCGAGACCGCTCCTGGACCTACAGCTACCTGCCAGACTGCTTCAACGCTGTAAAGTGCACGAGTATATTTTTAGTGTCGTAACTTCTGCTGTGATCTGTGTCCTTAAGTTGTGCCATGCTCTCCGTCAGACTCGCATTCTGATGACATGCACATGCAACTGCTCCATGCATGCACATTTCAGCACATGCAACTGCTCCATGCACATTCAGCTGCGCTGTAGATGCTACTTGTACGTGTTGTGCAAGTATGAGAGCAGCTCAGCAGGAGAGATTGGCAATACTTTGTCGTCACTCAAACAGAGATCAACTGTCCTCTGAATATTAATCAGTGATTTGATCAACAAATATACAACTTGCTCACGCTCGCCCCAAACATGCCCTGCATGCTCCTAGTTTATATTGTAGTGTGAAACTTTTGAGGGTACGTACTACAACTTTGTCTTGCAAAGTCTATGGCGGTATTCGAAACCAAAAGCCTGTGTGTAAGAAGCAGTGTATGGTGAAATGGGGAAACACACACCTTGGCAACAAACTCGTAGTTTCCACATGTCAGCTTGATCACTCCCTCTGCTACCAGGGCCCTCTCTTGCTCACTGGACAGGGGAAATATCTTCTGCTGTACAAACGAGGGCACCTGGAACATGAGCTGGAAACAGCCTTCCTCCACTCGACAGAGACGTAGAACGCCTTGTGACACATGAAGAATTTCTTTAAGCCTATATCGAAACTTCTTCACTGCTTCCAGAGTGAATTGTTCGTACACTGAATCGATCTTCAAAACTAAATCAACATGGTTGGGTTTGCTTACAGGTCCAAAGACTGGGAGACATTCATAAACTCTTCGCTTTGAGTAACGGTCAAATTCTTCCTTGTAGTTACGAAGCTCAGCTTTGTCCTGGTCTGTACCAAGTTTACTGACAATGTGTTCGATAACGTGATAGTTGAAAAAGGAGAAATAGTCTCTAATAACAAAAAGCACCTTCTCAATACTACCTGCATTCTGAAGTTTTTCACTGAATGTTTGAAACACTGGCTTCTGAGAACCTTCATAGACTGGGTCAAATGCACCCCACGATAAGAGGTGTGTGACTAGCTTGTCTACAGGAATGCTTCGTGCACACAGTGATTCATAGACGGTGGAGAATAGGTGTGTGAATTTAAGCATAATATCCTCTGACTCAACACACAACCTGCTCTGAAGTTCTTGCCGTTGCTCGTGGGTAAGTCCACCGAAATCAAGGCATGGGAACGAGCTAGCTGAGGGGATTGGGTTTGGGCATCCACTCTCAAGATAACTATAGAATGTGCACTTGCCACACCCACAGCCAAACGGTGGCTTCTGAGATCCCTCACTCTGAGTGGAAGAGCTGGGCCTGGGACTGACACTAGCACCTTCAGAAGTGAACACGTTGTCTGATACTGTGCTGCTAGCACACGAGTCTTCTCGACTTCTGATGGGAGTTTGCTTGGGGGGTTGAGGAGTAGCAGCTGCAATCTCTGCATGAGGTTAGAGAATAGATTCACCTAGCCTCTTAGTGGTCCACATGCACCATGAGTACTTGTAATATCCATACACTATTGCTGGCATTGTGTGAGCATTCCTCAACATTATAATGATTCTGGACACTCAAAACTTCTGCCATTAACAATCCCCTTATTCAACTCTATCAAGGGACACTGTTGGTCACCGTGAACTTCACTGAAATGCTTTCTGTTGTCCCGTGCAACTTCCAGTTAAATGAAATTAAAGTATAGCTAGAGCTGATTAATTCAAGATTCTATACTGGGACACCCTTTTGTGTGCATTGGTCATTCATAGCTCGAACCAGTTCCAAGAATGAGCCAGAACCACTATCCAACTGATACCTGCATACTACATGTACCAAACACACACTGGCAGGAAAATCAATATGTGCATAGTCAAGGGGGTGGAGTTCACTCTAAAGAAAGTGCACCTGCCACACCCACACCCAAACAATGGCTATATACCGTATACCGGGAATTTTGGCGGCCATTAAATTCGGCGAAATCGCCTGAAATGGCTCGGTATAAAATTTGGCGAATTTAAAATTTGGCGATTGACAGAAAAAGTATAATGTAACTATGCGCGCCGCGAGCACGACGTGACTTGTACTTCTGACACGAGATCGAGAAACCCTGGCCCCAGGATGAAGACGTACGAAATGGAGAGCAGTGTCATCGCCATCACGTTTTCAGTGGCATAAGGAGGCCCACAATCGGCGAACAGCTATCCGGGAGGTCAGCACTGTCCAGATGCTGTGGCAGTAATGCACGACAAAAGTAGCTACACAGTAGGCCATGACCTTGATAATAATTTTCAGCCTGTACGCTTTAATTCGGTGTGAAGTAGTAGGTGCTACTCCCTAGACCTTGCTCAGCAGGTAGTACATAGGGTCTTGCAATTTCAAGGTGGTCTTGCCTCGCCGCGCGCGCTGACAGACGATATGACCGGTCATTTAATTTGGCGATTTTTTAATGTGGCGACTGACCTCTGAATCGCCAAATTGCCAAATTAATAGGGCTGAGCGATTATTTCGATTATGCGATTAATCGTGATTATCTCTAAGCATCACGATGATGATTGCAGCAATCGCCACTGCGATGTTAGTGACACGCGCTAAAGTGCTTATGGGTTTTCATGAATATACTTAGCAGGACTGCGAATACAATGAAAAGCACTAAAGTGCAAACCTCGCCCTCATGTAGCAAAGCGTACCCATAAGATCTACTATAGTGGAATGCAGGACATTGGAGGGCGAGCCTGAGCGAAGTGCACGTGCAGGACATGCATGGAGCAGTTGCATTCATACAGTGACTGTCATTAGACTCAATTATTAGTCTCGTTCCCAGACGAGACTAACTCAATTATGTGACTGGGCAAATTATGAGCCACAGAAATTATTGACACTAAACATACACTCGTGCAACTGTGAGTCAGGTTAGCGTTAGCTGAACCAGTCTAGCAGGTACGTCACTGGCCATGGCGGTAGACCCACGACTGTCTCCGTCTTTGTTGTCGCCACCGAGGAGGCAGAAGTTCATGGTGCTCTAGCCAGGCCAGGTAGGTTTAGTCTCGTGCCCAGACCACACCCCCCGAGGGGAGAGACGTCTCTCCCCTCGGGGGGTGTGGTCTGGACGTCTCTCCCCTCGGGGGGTGTGGTCTGGGCACGAGACTAAGGTAGGTTCACGATGTGCAAGTATCACGTGTCATCCGTTGCGCGTTCGGGGTCTGGTATCGGGATCCCGGGAACCAGACTATAGCCCGCTACTTTGTGCCGCTTGGTTTGTGGTAGCGCTGGTGTCGCTAGACGCCACGCTTCACCTACCAGTAGTCTAGTAACAGCGCTAGTGACCCACTGATGTCGATTTTGTGGCACAAGCACCAAGTGAAGTTTTCGCGGTGAGCTAAAAACTGTCATAACTCTCGAACTAAACATTTTTATCCAAATTGCTATGTTATTTTTGTTCCTTACGTCTAGCGCTTTCTTTTGATACCTTGGTCTCGCTCGTCAAGTACCCGCAGCGCCCGCTAGAGCGGTAACAGACAGACAGACAGACACACACAATGAGTACTAGAACCTCCCCCGCATGGGTGGGGCGAGGTTAATAATCAGGACTGCGAATACATAAGCATGGCTTCTATCCAAGGCTTCTGTGGGTCGTTCTGTCAACTGTGGCTTCTGCCATCATGGCTTCTGTCCACCATGGCCTTGTGACTTTGAATGGTGTATGCATGTCTCCTTCAAATGGCATAATCGTGATATAATCGATAATCGTGATTATATGGATACAATAATCGCCAGCATGGAAACGCCGCGGCGGTCCTTGGTACCATGCCCGACTGAACAGTTCCTTTTGTATTTTTTTTTTTGTATTTTTTTTTGGTATCATAATCGTGATGTTGGAAAATCCACAATCGCTCAGCCCTACAAATTAAAACGGTCACCAAAATTTCCCAGTATATGGTATACTGAGACCCTCACTCTGAGTGGAAGTGGAAGAGACGGGCCTGGGACTGACACTAGCACCTTCATCCAGTACTGTGCAGCTAGCACATGAGTCTTGACTTCTGGTGGACGTTTGTGAAGCAGTACTTGTACTTGTAACCACTGAAGATAAGAGATGAGCAGTTGTTTAGCAACTAACAAATATGGGTCAAGCCTGAGCACACTGTGCAGGTGGAGTTTGACATTGTGCCTAAAGAATAACTTAATTTCACATTGTACTACAGTGATGACGTAGTTGAAAGGTGCCGACCACAGTTTATATAGCGTAACCCACTAATTGGAAGTTATACCCGTCGTATAACTACCTACCCGTCTATAACTACCTACCCGTCGTATAACTACCTACCCGTCGTATAACTACCATACACCCTTGTCAGCACATTTTAGTGTACACAGAAGCCACTTCAGTATATATACTCAGCAAGTGCACTTAGAAGCCACTGTAGTACAAGCCAGTTGTACTACCAGCTGCTGTGGTTTATCAGGAACACACTCGGCTGTTATTCAATTAGAAGCCTCGGCTGCGCCTCGGCCTCTAATTGAATAACAGCCTCGTGTATTCCTGATAAACCACAGCAGCTGGTAGTATAACTATAACTTCTACAGTACTACTGTCACATGATGACACCAACATATAGACAGCCACTAAAATGACCATCTGTACAACTTCTACACCATTCTTAGCTAGGATAGCCTCCTACCCAGCCTCTTTAACGTGCCTGGGAGGGTACGAGGCTACTGATCAAGATACTTGATCGAGAAGTCGTTAACTCTTTAGGGCCCAAATTTCTTTCTCTAGGTCATTTTCATACCCTAATTTCTGTTCCTTGGCGTTGCTGGGCTCGAAACTGCTCACACAGGTAATCTCAGCTACACTAAGCATATACGTGACTTAACCACACCCACCAACTAACGAACTTGCAATCAAGCCTCCCGAGAAGTGGCCAACCTGCCGTAGCTAAAAAACGGATCATGAACACTGGAAATGGAGGGCCTACAAGGCAAGACAGCTACTTTCTAAGTCCATTTATGCCAAAAACGGCGGAAATGGCCCTCCCACTGCCGACCAAGACCTTTCTACCGCGGAGCCCAGACACGGCCATGCTCTTTGCACCCTCTGGGTGCACCCACCCACCTCCCCCTGTCCTGCCCTTTCTGCTGTCGCAGAACCTCCAAGGACATTGCCGGAAGTCACATGATGAAGCTGAAAGTATTATGACGACATTTGGCGCTATGGGCCCTAAAGGGCTAATGAGTGGGCATGGTGAGGTACTTAACAATAGCAGCACGAGTGTGTGTAGGCACTTTAATGGGACAATTCCACTCAGGTTGACCAATACGCCCAGACTGGGGCAAGATACTGCCATGGCTTCTTACTTCAGCACTTCCGTTTCAAACCCATACTGATAGTGAATCATCCACTACAGTAGTCTGTCACCTGAGTGTCTTCCTGCAATGCTCATGGCAAGTGCACAGTTGTTCCCAGCTACTGGACGTGCCACCACTTTCACCACCGTTCTCCACGTCGGCTCACCAAACAGCTCTACGTCATAGTTCTTCCTCAGCCAGCATGTTAGCACGCCCGACAAACACTCTTCACAATCACTGTGGTTATCAGTTTGAATCTGATCCAGACGTCCAGAGTCAATTCGGAACCCTCTGCCAATGGCCTTCCATCTTGCAACGAGTGGTATCATCTCTTCTAGTACATCCAAGAGATCCTTTTCACCTGATGGAAGATAAAGCTGGAAGGTACTATTTAGACCACCACTTGTAGGTGTTTATGGGAAATACACGAGGTCAGTATACATAACCTTCCGTGAATACTGACTGAGTGGTTTCCCATGAACACCTACAAGTGGTGGTCTAAATGGCTTGTATCCCTAGAGCGGGTACCTGTGAAAGCCGGAACGCGGAACGGAACGCGGAACGGAACCTTTGAGGCTTGATTGCAAGTTCGTTAGTTGGTGGGTGTGGTTAAGTCACGTATATGCTTAGTGTAGCTGAGATTACCTGTGTGAGCAGTTTCGAGCCCAGCAACGCCAAGGAACAGAAATTAGGGTTTGACCTCTACCGACTCGAGGAAAGACACGAAAGCAGGCTATGCAAGCAACTTTAGTGAATAAATAAGTATGCTTAGCTTCTGTCCTACACTGGAAAACAGATTTTTGGGTAAGTCCAGTCCATTCCAGTGAATAAAGACGCCCTGCGCGTGATGATAGCGCGCGGCCCGCATTTTACTTCCGTTCCGCGTTCCGTTCCGCGTTCCTGCGTTCCGGCTTTCACAGGTACCCTGTTTTGATTGACTGCTACTGAGCTGTTGCACTTGCATGGCTTGGGGATAATCCCCAGGCCAAGCTGGGGAATATCTTGTATAAACCACATGCGGCACCTTTGAACGCCTACACAGTTGGGATACAACATTGGAAGGTAACGTTGAACTTAATTTTCTTTGGCTAACCTAATGGAGAATCATCCACACTAGGGAGTGCCTTGTCCACTTGATCCGATCCTGCACAGAGAATAAGAATGCCGTTGCATAAGTATTCACTGGGCACAGTTCACTAAAATTTGCATGTGTACAAAACAACAGTCGAGTTGTGTACCTTCCTTGTCTGTGGGCCCAGGGTTTCTCTCAACGTCTCCTGCCATCAGAAGTAGAGACAGCACCACCAAACACACTCCTAGCAGTAAGCACACCCCACTGCCCACACCCACCGTCCCTCTGGCCTCTGCGTTCGGGACAGAGCCCACTCCCAACTTGGGACAGCGCACCTTGCCACACCCACTCCTCCCCATTGGACAGCCTCCCCACCTGCGGAACGCATACTCCAGTATCAGCGACAGGGAGACGAACGCCATGCAGCCTTGGAGCACTAGAGGGGTGCTATTCATGACCTCCCCGACCCCCCATCTGGCCGCCTTCCACTGGACAGGGAGCGGGCGGCAGGCGTACCGACCATGGCGGTAGTAGTTGAGCCCAATTCGAGCTCGCCATGTAGCGAGATCGATCCCCATTTCACTTTCGAGTTCAGTCGACTCTCCCACGAACGCGCACGTGCACGCAGGTTACATAATATAAGGGGTGGGGCTAGGCACGTTCCCATTATGCATAAGGGTGGCTCTGCGATTTCCAGCAAGTCCATGCTCGCCTACTGCACAGACCCATTCCAAAACTCGTAAGCGTTATCTAGGGATATCAATTTATTTGTGTACAGTTTAACAAGTTCAACTGCTACTCTAGCTAACTACAGTGTCTGCACCTCCAGTCACAAGTTCTGATCCCTCCGCCAGTACTACTATAAACATGGTTCCTGGCTGTGGGGGGAGCTCTCTCTTCCCCCTCTACGCCGGGAACTGGGCTAATAATACACATGCATGACCACACACAGAACAGGGAGCTACAGAGTGGTGATCCCTCATGTCCCTCCATAGGCATAGGAAGCATTTTAATGTTGGGGGGGCTGAGTGAGTGATGGTGGGGGGTCTGGGGGGCTTCCCCCCCCCGAAAATTTTTGGATTCTAGATGCTCTGAGATTGATTCTGAGGCCATTTTGGTGTGCTAATTTTACAATTCTCCTTATAAGAAAAAAATTTACAACAACTATATACAACTGTGACAACAACACATACTGTACATAATTTAATCACAAACCACTGACCCCGATCGACCATGTGCTCGAAGGTGTGCTGTAAATAGATGTAGGAATTTTAATTATACAGCCTAGTTCTTATTAGAGCCCTGCAGCTGTGCAGTCATGATCGGGCTCGTCGCTGTCGATGAGCGGCTTGGTCTGAAACTTTGAGGTGAGAAACATGTTTGCTCAAATACTAAGACTACTAGCGTAACCCACCAATTATCGTCACCTGAATTTGCACGATTTGCAGCATCGTCTAGGAACGGTTCCAGGACACCAAACTTGCACCGACGTATAGACCGTCACGCCCTCTATAAGCCCTACCACCTTTAAAGCTGTTACGTATTTCCGGCTTTTAGTGGTGCACTAGCGAATGCAGCCTCACGCAAATCAATTATCGGCACCCTGTACGTATTATCGTCACTGCCTAGTACTCCCATAGATAATCCTGGGTCAATTATCGGCACATGCTGATGGCATCGACTCACCTGCATCCCCTGAAGGCCACAAAAATCCACCACAAATCCCCCAGGTTCATGACCATTCTATCTATCACCCAGTGAAAAAAAAAACACCAAAGCATGCAACCCCTTCAATATATGAATTTTTGAATAAAATTTGTTCATCACACTACACAGTAAAAGCAAAACAATTCTCTTTCTTCCACATCTAGTACTTGGCACATTCGTGGAGCCATCTCTTGCACACGCACTCCACCCATTCTGATCCAGCACAGTCATGCTAGTCGTCCTCAAAAGTCTGAACCAGTCGCAGGAGAGGATCGAAGGTCGTGGTCTCCCCCTACCCTTCTTTTGTCTAGACATGAACAGCCCTACAACATAAAATGGCTAAAAGGACAGTAAATAACACCCAGTTATAACGTTTTAAACAAAGACAAACCTTCTGCAAAGCTTTAGTCTTGTAAACAGCTTGCGCGACGATGACGTAGTGCGAATTCGGAATCCGTATTTTCGCCGTGTACTCTCCGTTTACTAAGCGCCGATAATCGGTATGTCGGGTGCCGATAATAAAGTCATGCCGATAATTGGTGGTTTACGCTATATATTTTTATAATAGCTGAAGAGACTTTTGGGGGGGCTGAGCCCCCCTCCCTTATGGAAAAAGTCATAAGATCTTATAAGAATCTTATAAGAATCATGTTTTCTTATAAGATTTGGCCATTTCTTATAACATCCGAAAGTCTTGTGACATCTCAATAAGATTTTTGGTTTCTTATAAGAATTCAATAAGATTCTTATAAGACTTCCAGCTTTCTTATAAGACTTTTATGTGGCTGTCTGGAGTGCATTTTAGAAGGTCCATCATATGTAGCTGTGTAACTATTATAGGATGCTGAATTATGCAGAGCCAATTCATTACGTACCTTTGCACAACCTCTGAAGCGCTGCAAATTATGTAAGTGGTCTGTAGGTGGTGATGTCCATCATCAGGAAGCCTTAGCAGGGTTGTGGTTGTAGGCTACGTATACAATGTATACCTGATGCAAAGCTACTTCACTGTATAAGCATCTCACAGCTAGTTAGTAGCTCTTGCAGCACTTCAGCTTTATATGTATACACTCACATCATGATGGCCAGTAATGCAGTAATTACTTTGGCTCCAACAGTCTGAGTACTGTACATGCAGCTAGCAGCTGCCCATTTCATTTGAAATTTCTTGTTGTGAAGTTTGCTTTAGAGTTGGACTCTAGCAAGTTGCAGTAGCAGTGAGTAGCTCTAGACTTCCTTTTAGTTAGTTTTGCTATAGCTATAGTATAGTTCTGGCTGCTATTGACTCTCACTCGAGCTACAGCTGCAAATATTTTGAGAGGGCTAGTTGCCTATACAGCTATACAGCCAACTGAGACTTGGTAAGTTCATACAAGCTAACCAATAGGGCATGCCGGCATTTGTATAGCTATGTATGTACGTACATGTACAGTGTTGTGCTAAGCTGTCTGCTGTGCCTTCATGGTTCATGAGCTTATCTGACTCTAAGCCAGCAAGGTCATAGTTTTGGTTAAGCAGCTTAGCTTCATAGCTCTACAGTTACAGTGACTAGAGTATGCATCAATATATTAAGATGTTAGCTAAGTTAACGTGTGTCTGTGTGTGTGTGACCTTCGTACTTCAATTTACTGAACCTCAAGAATGTTGGGCCCGGGCATGGGCTGGAATCTTCCAGAACAGCTGGGGCTACAAGTGGATGCAATCGGGGAGCAGCAGTTGAAGCGGACGCAACTTAATCGGGGACCAGCAGCTGAAGCAGACGCAATCAGGGAGCAGCAGCTGAAGCAGACTCAATCGGGGAGCAGCAGCTGAAGCGGACGCACTCGGGGAGCAGCAGCTGAAGCGGACCCAAACGGGGAGCAGCAGTTGAAACAGATCGATGCAATCGGGAAGCAGCAGCTCTGCACAGAGAGCTGTCCGGCACCAGATTACTCACGTACGTATACTCAAATGAGGGGAAAGTAGCTGAGCGAGCGAAGCTAGCTACTTGTCAATACATATTTGTAGTCAACAGAATTGTGCTCCCAAGCTTAACTGCAATACACTTGAATTTTAAGATGATTTGTAAGATTCTTATAAGCTTTTCTCATCTTAGCGCTATAAGATTCGTGTATGAATATTTTTCTTATAAGAGAATTGGGACATTCTTTATAAGAAACTCATAAGAACAAGATTCTTATAAGATTCTCGTAAGATTCTTATAAATTTCTTATTAGAATGTCCCATTCTCTTATAAGAAATAGTACTTATTATATGGAGATTTCTTATAAGATTTAGGTCAATCTTATAAGAATCTTATAAGATTCTTACAGCTTTTTCCATAAGGGCTGTTTGCATACTTGGGGGCCCCCCGCTTCCTACGCCTATGGATCCCTCAGTTCGCTGGCAGGCACTGTTGCTCCTCGCTCGCGGTTAAGTGATGAAAAGCTGAGTGGGGACCTGGAGATGAGGCTACGAGACTCCTTTAAGTGTAACCTAGTCTCCCATGCCGGACCCTAGCTTCAGAGGTTGGTTCCATTTTCCGGGATGGGGCAGTCTAGCCTCATTCCCAGGCCTGAGACAGGGAGGAGAAAAGGGCCTGGTTTCCACTGTTTGCGCTTGCGCCTAATTATCGGTAACTAAAACGCGTATTCATAAGGGGGTGGGTGCAAATGACATCTTCATAGTCACATGGTTGAGCATGCAACACTTTCTATTTTGCAACACGTACTGGTCCTTCCATCCGCGATATGAGGTGTGACACGACCACAATTACACTCCCACCAGCAATGCACTTACCTGACATTACTATTCCAACCGAAACGGAAGGGTCTAGAAGAACACTGAATCCACCCGGTCAATAGGATGTTTTCGTGCGACAGTAATCACGCGAAAACATCCTGTCTTTTAATCGCAGGTCGCTGTTCTAGCTCAATCCAGGACCACCTTGCCACATAGGAGAGAGCACGATCGAGAGCTGTTGTTACGCACGCCACAATTCATATTTGCGTACTATGCTCTCACCTACGTCACGAGTGTACCGACATAATTGAACGTCCACGGTGCTGGTGGAATTCCACAGCGATTTAGCGCACACGCAAACAGTGGAAACCAGGCCGTTTTCTCCACCCCGTCTTGGGCCTGGGTACGAGGCTAGGGCGGTCCCACCATACTACTTTCTGGCACGGCTTAAATACACACCGCTTGCTTCACTCCACATAGGGAATAAATGTTTTGTTCTTTTCAGTTGACTCTGCTTCGATACAGGGCTTACTGGTACTGGCTGTCTCATGCTTATTGAGCACATCACCAGCTGCATTAGCCTGGTACCTGGAGACTCAGACACCTACATTGAAATGAAAAAGACAGAGCATTGAGCAACAGCCAAGGCAGTGAGACTAGCAGTTTCTCCCTCCTGTGTTAAGGAAGGCGTGGTCTCCTAGTCTTGTGTGGTCTCCTACTCTCATGTAGCCAGTCTCTCAGTTATCTCCTACCTATTTCCTATCCGTGTTCCGCGTGAGGGCCTGGGTATGAGGCTACCTATTTCCCACTGCAAGAACAGGGGACCCAGCCAGCATTCACACGAGAGGGAAGGCAAGCCCTGTATCACAGCAGAGCCAACTGAAGACACCCAAGCAACAGCATTTGTTCCGCATGCATTTGAGCCATCCCAGAACTTAGTTGGTGGAATGGGACTGGACGTTTGGACAGGACGTCCCATCCCATCCTGGAAAATAGTGATGGTACTCAAAAGCAGGAGAGCTATATATGCTATGGTCAAATTCCAGTCATCATCTCATGTGCAGCACAACACGATTTCCCAGTAGATTTTGGCTTTCGACGTTTGGGTAGTAAGTCTTATACATAATGTACAGTGCTGTAACTTCAATCGAGTTAGAATGTCGCATATTCTGGTGAATTTGAAAGTCACACGAAATGCTTTGTAAGCCATGAAACTCCACCCACTGGAAAGCTGCTAAAGTTAAACTCTTGCAAGTGTGGTCATCATGACATTGATATTTGAAATCAGCTGTATAATGTACATGTACGTATACAAATGCTCAATCTCGTTTCTCTCGTTCCCAGGGCAGCACATGCTTGGAGGGAGGAGCCTACCTGCTGAACTATGCTGGCTGCCACCAGTGTAAACAGAAAGGGTTTGTTGCAGAGGAAGACAGAGTAAAGGAGGAAGACGAAAATGGAGATGAGCTTATCAGTTTCAAACGTAAGGCCAAGGCATTCAGAAACAGGCATTCAGTAACAGACATATCTATAGGATTAACTCCAGTACGATTATTATGACATAATTGTCACGGCTCTTGGTCCAATGACCATTGCTAGAAAGGGAGGCCGTACAAGGTGAGACGACTGTCTTCTCGGCCCATTAAGTTTGGAGAAACTGGGGTGAGAAATGGCCCAGCCACTGACAATCAAGGCCTTTCTACAGCCAAGCCCCGACATGCCCATGCTTTCTCATCCTGATGGTGACACCTCCCCCTGTCCCATCATTTCTGCTCACGCAGAACCGTTCTCCCAAGGACATTACTGGAAGTGACATCACAAGATGAAAGTTTCATGCCAAGGATTAACATCAAATTATTGTGACTTCATGGGGTGAATGGAGCACATCAGAACTCAAGGTATTCATCTAACTCTGGTGTCAGATCCTCCCCCCTCGTTGGTTTGGCATCCTGCTAGTACTCCACCAAGTCAAGAGTGGGAACAGCATGGGCTTGGCTGTACAAAGCACCTGATTGGTACACCGAGTGGTCATTTCTCTCCTCCTTTGCACGAGTCAGCCTATAAAACAGTCTTCTGGCCTTGCAGGACCTCCATTTCTGGAAATAAATCTTTCTTCTCGGTCTGTACATGTCGCCATTAACCAACAGCTATGATTATTGAAGTTCGATAATGAGTGGGTAGACTCATGAACCAGCACAGGATGGCTGCAAGGGTAGTTGGGTATAGGTTTGAGGGAACTGGTACCGGGATAGTGTCCTTGTATTCTTTTGTGTGCAGTAATGGATTATATAAAGATATCAGCAAAATCTATAAATAAACTGCTATAAATAGTGCATACTTGGTTGCTAGGCAACATGAAGATGTTATCATGTTCATCAGTGCATTAGCTACCCTGAGATATACAGTTGCTGGGGACTTCATACATATATAGCATATTTGCTGCACAATGGACTATGTGAGCTGTTCATAATTGATGAATAGCTAAAGTCACCAGGGAAAGGGTTAATTACTACTAGTGTGGTAACAAGTACGGTGTCAACAATTCCATGGCTGGTTAATGTAACGAATCCTTTAAGGTCACAATAGAGCAAAGAGAGTACAGCCATTTCTGTTTCATTTCTGCTTCCATTTTTTGTTGGGTGTGTTTATTCACTGGACCAGTGGACTGGAGTTGCCTTTTTTCTCTCTCGTAGTAACTATAGCTCTGCTGGAACACTTCTGTCAGGGCAAACTCTTGGCTAAGGAGGTAGAGTCAGTAATATTCTGAACCAAAGTAGCCTCTTTCCCAGTCCCACGCCCAGCTTTTCGTTGCTTGCAGTTTTTTGTACTGCAAGTGACGAAAAGCTGGGCGTCGGTGTGGGCCTGGGAATGAGGCTAGAACTAAATTAGTTGCTGTGTAGCTCCTCCCATTTTTCAGACTTCAGAAGAATCCTTTATGAAGGTCCTAACCACATGTTTGTTAAATGTGCAAGTACCCTGGCCTTTAACCCCTACGACTACAAAGAAGGGTGCCTGATAACTGGTCACAGCTGGTTACGAGTAAGTTAGTCTGGTTACAAGTAAGTTAGAAACTAGCCAGTTTCTATACCACAGCAAAGCCAAAACAAAATGCTCCAGTCCAGTTGATTCCAATCCAGTCCACTCTAGTGAATAAAGACATCCATTGTTTGTTTTACTTTCAGTATAATTACGTATGATTATTTATATCTCACTTCTCAGATGTCTGTAAGGGCTGTGGACATTTGATTGCTACCCACAAGTATTCCTTTTCAACTGATGATCAATTCCAGGTGTGGTTGTAAAGTTAAGGAATTATTAAATATCTTCAGTAATTACTTTAGCCAACTGCATGATTCTCAATCTGCAGGACTATTCAATGCAGTGCAATCTGTGTGGGCATGGAGCGGCTACAGTTAGTATTCTACCAGATGACCCCAGAGAGAAACCATTTTTCTAGACAGAAACTTTTGTGCAGTTTATGTTCACTGTTCTGCGTACAGGGTTCCAAATGGAGTAGTTTTCCAGCAACTTTTATTGAGAGATTGCAACACATAATCTATACTTTCTTCTTTGGGGGTAAGACACGAGCCAATATCTGGAGTCTCCACCCCAAGTACCTTTGTAAGTTTCACACTCCCAAACTTTGGTATAGTGGGCTGTAAGCTATTTGCTGGGTGCATGTGTAATGCGTGTATGCCCTCATGGTCAAGCTGCCTGGATGACCACGCTCTCTGGAAGAACCAACATACCCCGAAATGGAGAGGTACATAATTATCACTTGTGTACAATGGAAGAAGATTAAAAGGTATGCACAATCCAGGGCAGGCTTTGCACAATCATGTCATATATACATGTACATGCCTTTGTTGTGGCTATAATACTATCACCTTGGAATTCAAGATTATAATTGTTAATTTGATCCAGTCAGTGGATTACTCGAGCACTCATTGTCACCACTTTTGCTGTTTGGGTTAATGTATGTAGATGGGGTTGTTAGCCTCATTCCCAGGCAGAGAGCCTGGGAACGAGGCTAATAGGGTTGTATACCTATAACTGTTTTATGCCCAATTTTGTAGCCCAAGCGCCTGGCATCTTTATTATATAACCCACTATCCCTTCTAACCAGGAGACCATCCCAAATCTCCATGGGAAGGTGGGAGGATACGCAAGGGTGGAATGGTACAATAGGCTACGGGACTAAAACTAGCCTCGTTCCCAGGCCCTGGTATTAGTCTCACAGCCCAGACATGTGACAATTGCTGCATGTGCATGACAACAATACAAAGTCTGCACTACAAAGTTAAAATTTAACCCAAATTATCAAACAGGATACTAATTGGCAGTGCAAATTCCAAACAGGAAGTCTGCTACAGTGAGCTATGTTCAGTGGTTGCCTCAACTGCATCACTGGTGAGCTCACCAGAGGTGGGATCCCAGTTGGTCTTCACTGCATTAGGAGCCAAAGAAACAGACCAAAGAACAGAAAGTTCAAACTACGTTCTGACATTGTAATGACCAACATACAGTGGAACTGTCTATAGTGGTCACTATGGGACCCCAGTATTTTTGGCCACTACGAGAGGTTATGTAACTGTATGATATGCAGAATCACCTACACTAAATCAATTCACTCCTCAGCACATGGAAGAAGAATATAGGCATCCCCTGCAAGCAAATACATAGACAGTGCATGTATACATTAAGCTACACGTACATCTCCCATCATTACTAAGTCTTGGTAGTCTGTATACGTATGTACCTGCTGTGAGTTGAAGATGGTGAAGAGCCATGCAAACACAAGCGTGTTTTGATTCACTGCAAATAGCAGAGGGAGAAGGATGAATGATGCTTTCACCACAGTACTAGGGGAAGAGGGAGCTAGTATGGACTTCTGTATGCCATAATATAGTCTACAGGCAAAACATTGTAAACAAGATTTCACTTGCATGTATCGGTCAATAATACAAACACTTTAACTTACAGAACATGGTCTGACATACGATGTCCGTGGGTACTGAACAGACTGACTAACGTATACCAGGAACACACTGTTGATCTGAACAAACTAGTAGAGTTTTCTTGTGGTATAATATAATTAATGCTGAACAAGTTACACAAATTTGATTACAATTTTGCAAGACTATAGCTAGTGGCTTAGGAAAACAATAGCTAGCATGGGTGCTAAAATGTCCAGATGGCATTTGTTCCATTCCAAGAAGACAACCAGCAGCTGGATTTACATGGAAGAGAAAACTGAAATGTCAGCACCACAACCATTTTTTGCATGTGTGTAAACAATGGCACTTCACATTTTGAAATGCCATTCTTCACAAATTGTTCTCTAGGCTAGATAAGTGAAAACAGCAGATAGCTACAACTTCAACAATAGCTGTAGTGGCAAATGCACATGCTGTAATCATCACTACTAGCACAGAGAGATGGCATTCTCTGGACAGCAGTTGAGTACAGTATGTGGATCCACCGCAGAGGAGAGGTAGAGGCCCAAACCGATTCCAGCTGGCCAGGGTGGATTTAACTGTACAATCACATTGCTTGAGCAGATACTCTCACGTCCACCATGCGCCTCAGTCCCAGCTCTGTTATCTCCAATAGCAGTAGACATGGCGAAAGTTTGTTCTTGCACAGAACGAGCTGTAGCCATAACCAGATAACTTTGACCGGTTCATTTAACCCAAACCTGTTTCAAGTTGCACTCTGAACTCAACAATTAGTTGACCAAAAAAGGAACGCTTTTTGATTTGATGACTGCCTTGTGCAAAGCATTGAGATTACTTTTGCAGCAGAGTTAGTAATCCTTATAAATGCTGACATTACACCACTTGGTTAGCTACTAGGAAAATTCGGATACAAAAGGTTGATTGCTCACTGTAATGGGTATGGGGAGCTGAGAACAAGCGCACAGAAGAGGTCCTGCCTCTGCACACTGCATAGCCACATGGGATGCTATATATTAAATCACCCTGCATATCCAATTGGGGTAAACAGACAAACTCCATTGAAATGTCAAGTATGTATATACCTCCACAGTGCAATTAGACTAGTACTGAGAGAACAGTCTTATGAACCTCATGCAATGTCCTGCCCCCCTACCCTCCTCTTCCTGTGCCATATCGCTTCCCTCCTCCTCCTATTTCCTACACCCCTCAGAGGAGACTACACTGTATGGCTGCTGGTCAGGCAGCAGCTCCTGTTAAACTACTTTACTGGACAGACAATTCATATTTCGTTGATCTTGCATACATGTCAGAGCTGCACACACAGTTAGCCTCATTTTGAGGCTGTTCCCACCTCAAATCCTTCGATCGTTGCATGCTTGCATGCTAGTACATGTACACATACTGCAAGTGATCAAGACGGAGGTGAGAGCTATAGCAGCCTATAGCTATAGCTAGGGAATAAGTGTCAGTGAACATTAATTCAGTAGTCCCTTCCCTCCATTCTAGCTCCCCTATAGTTGCTGTCAGAGTACAATGCACACACACAATAAATGTGTGATAATTATTATGGTCGACGTTCACATTCACATTATTTTGTTAGAAAATGTTCAATGCAAGTAACTCAGTATACATAGCAATGATAAAACTAGCACAAATAATGTGTACACAATTAGCAAAAATAGTGCTCACTGTGAGATGCATCTCAGAACTTGTGTATAATCACCACCAATGAAATCTGTGATCACTGGTTACTGACTTGTACTTCTCTGGCAGCCATAGGGCCTTCACTGTCTGGTTGTACTTGACACTGTTCATGAGTTGGTGAACCCCCTCTTCCATGACCGAGTCATCACACATGTGTAGACCTGTTAGTGAAATATTGTGCTGTAACATGTCTGACATTGAGGAGGCTCCCTCCACACCAATGGGGTTACGGTCTAGGTTCAGCCGTCGCAGAGTTGAGTTCTTGCAGAGTGCAGCCGCCAGTTCACCAGTACCCTGTCTGCTGATGTGGCAGTCTTCTAACTCCAACTGTGTCAATGATTTGTTCTGTGCTAACATTGTGGCTAATGCAGTCACTCCACCTCCAATGGGGTTACCACTCAAGTGCAGTTCTCTGAGTGTAGTGTTCTTGTAGAGTGCTGTTGCCAGTTCTACTGCACCTTCACTGCTGATGTGGCAGTCTCGTAACTCCAATAATGCTAGTGTGCACTTTGAGCGTTCTCTCAGTAGTGATGACAAGTATAGTGCATTTTCCGTGCTAAATTGGGAGTCTGAATTCTCAGAGAAATGTTGTGCCTGAGTCCAGTGATGATGCTGGCTACACTCTCTGAGGACAACTTGTTCTGGCCAATGTAAAGTATTAGAAGTGAGTGAGTGAAATGAAGCAATTCTGACAATGCCTCACAATCTGGCCCCCCAATCCCAGTGTTGTGCAGCCACAATCGTTTCACTCCACTGCCACAGAGTGACTTGATCACCTCCACAGCCCCTCCACTTCCTATCGGGTTGTTATAGAGCCAAAGATCCTCTAACCTTGACATTGATGGTACTACCTTGGCCAGCAGGTCACAAGCCCTTCCACCCAGTTTGTTACGACTCAGGTCTAGCCTTCTCATGCCCTGTAGGATGTGTGGGGGAATGCTTACAAGTGATTGCATGTTTTTGGAGGTGATGTCATTGAATCTGAAGTCGGCCGTTGAGATGTAGCCCACGCATCCAGTTCCCCCAGGGGTAGCACATCCCTGACAAAACAGCTCAAACTTCTCATCATCAATGGAAGAGAAAAAGTTCAGTGTCCAGGGGCAGTTGGAATGTGAGATGACATGTCCTGTCACATAGTAATCCAGGGGAGTCCAGGAGTAGTGTGACCTGACAACCATTTCATCTGAACCTAGAGTTCTGGTAGTCACTGAACTGTCATTACACTCGAACAGACAATGAAGTAAGATCAGATTATTATCACGATCCTTCCTCAGCTTCCTGGTGATTTCTGGAGGTACGTTTGCCAACCTTGTGAGTCCAGTAACAAATCTCAGAGTCATTTTGAAGTGGCCACTACCAAGATGAGCTTGAATCAGTTTTGTCTGCTCGTCTACAGGCAGTTGTGAGATATGAACGGCAGATAAAAATTCATGAAGTGTTAGGTGGGTGAAATGAAAGGATGCTTTGCCTTGTGTATACACTTGTGGGACCTCCTGCATTAGGCTGAGTGGTGAAAATCCAGTGGGAAGGTGTGCGGCAGAGAAAACCAGCTGTTGCCTGTTCAGTATTCCCTTGTAGGCCATTCTACATAGGCCCAGGAATTGCTTGTACATATCTGGGGGGAGGTCACTGAAGCTAGTCACCTTCAAATGCTCTTTGCGGTACAGTGGGTGTGTTGAGAGGTATCCCACTAGGGTCTTGATGGTGAAGGTGGTGAACAGTTCCGTCATAGTGGTGGGAGGGGGTGACTCAGTGAGCTGGCTCCAGATGAACACTTCTGCCGACATCTTTGCTGTGACAGGTGTGTACATGGCTGCCCTGATTGCTGGATTACATGAGAGATAGTCAGTGAACTTGGTGGCGAAGGAACTAGGCTGTGCTTCAGCTTCAGCTTTGCTGATAATATGCTCGATCTGGTCTTTCGCAGATGCCAGGATTTCTACGTGCTGGGAGATTCGATGTCCACACTTCTCTCTGAGGTGCTCACTAGCCCAAGGCCTGCTTGTGACAAACACAGTTGCAAGGGGTAGGATTCTTCCATGGATGAGATCTAGGAACATGGAGGCCTCCTCTCGTGGTTTGTGATCGAGTTCGTCCCATGCCTCCAGCCAGATGGCCACTCCCTTGCCCTGGTTACTGGTGACCTCTTGGACCACTGCTTGCTGGAGCTCTTGGTTTGGGTGGTAGAAGAGGTCTGAGAGGGACTTGGCCTCTTTCAGGTTGTTGTCCCGCAGTGGGAGGAGGAGTAGGGAATTGTCCTGCAGAATCTCACCCTTGCCCCACTTCTTGCAGAACTCCCAGCTGAAGCACCCCAGGGGCACCTTCAATCAGAACCACTTGTTGGGAGTCACGCCCATGACAACCAAGTTCTGCTAACTTCATTGGAGACTTCTTGTAAACGATACCTTTAGAATAGTCCACATCGTCTAGGTCTCCACGTATGTATCTCTTCGTGAAGTGATCTGCATGTTGCAGGTCAATTTTCTCCTCAATTCTGGCTAACTTGAAGGGGAGGAGCTTTTCAGTTTGGGTAGCAGGCCCAACACTCACTAGAGGTTTCTCCGAGGTGTACAGCTCTCTCAGGTAGCCACCGTACTTCTTGACAGGGGTGAGGCAGATGTCCTGACCATCGATGGTCACTGCATCAATGTTGTGCTCCTTGAAGAACTCCGTCTCAATGTTTGCCAAGTTCTGCTGCAGTAGTGTGGCAGTGGAGGGAGACATGAGCCACGTGACACAGACACACCCCCTCTCAGCCTTCTGGAGGATTATGTCATATTCTGGTAGGAACAACTTGTGAACGAGGGCTGTTTTGAATGACTCCACATCTTGCAGTGTACATTGGGTCCATTCGTGGTTCATTTTGATGACTATTTTCTTTAGTTCCTCTTCTGGTGGCCTGTCATCTTTGCATGGCCAGCTGTCGATAAAGTCACAGAGCCAAGTTCTGCTCTTGAAAGTAGAAAGTTCATTGACATAGTCTCGCATCTGGTGTTTCAAGTCTTCACTTCCTAATTTGTTGATGACGTGTTCCAACAGTCCATAGTTCATGAAGTCCCAGTAAATCGTGAGACAAGACCAGATCTTCTCGAACGTTACTGGTGATGGAATGTCCGTTAGTTTGTCTTCAATGAAGCTTCGATGCTGGGTACGGTCAGATACTCGCAGGGTGGTAACTCGGGAAAGGAAGACCGAGGGTTCCAGATCTCTTTTCCTCACGTCTTGGCAAGCTTTGTCGACAAGTACGGCAAATCCATTCTCAAAGTACTCAACTTGGTCTGCTATTTTGCATAACTTTGTCGAACCTGAATGAAATCAACACACATTAATTTATGGTCATTCTTGCCTCTAGAGAATTAACTACTGGGTTGGTATGGTCCAAAATGTCACACTCTGAATATCTACTGGTGACATCAATATATCAAGACAGCAGTACCTACAGCCACACAGTGTTACAAGTGACATACCGGTCTGTCCTGGTGTGGGCTGGTGAGGGGGTGTGGTCAGTTGTGAGGTGGGAGGTATCACGGCAGGAATACCAGAGTCGTTGGTGATGGGGGATGGGGAAGGAGATGAGGTCAGTGCAGAGGTCAAAGGTGGCTCACCAAGTGGTACTGCAGGGAGACAGAGGAGTGTGTGGTCACAGAACATGTCTGCAGGTTTGCCAGTACAATGACTCACTAAACATCCCACACAGTACACTGTAGATCACTGCCACCATTTGTCAGTGTGACAGTACCACATGCACAGTACACTCACAGATCACTACTACCGACTGCCATCATTTGTCAGTGTGCGACAGTACCACATGCACAGTACACTCACAGATCACTACTACCGACTGCCATCATTTGTCAGTGTGCGACAGTACCACATGCACAGTATACTCACAGATCACTACTACCGACTGCCATCATTTGTCAGTGTGTGACAGCACCACACAGTCCACTCATAGATCACTACTACCGACTGCCATCATTGTCAGTGTGTGACAGAACCACACAGTACACTCACAGATAACTACTACCGACTGCCACCATTAAATGTCAGTGTGTGACAGTACAACATGCACAGTACACTCACAGATCACTACTACCGACTGCCATCATTTGTCAGTGTGCGACAGTACCACATGCACAGTACACTCACAGATCACTACTACCGACTGCCACCATCTGTCAGTGTGTGACAATACCACACAGTACACTCACAGATCACTACTACCGACTGCCACCATTAAATGTCAGTGTGGGACAGTACCACACAGTACACTCACAGACCACTACTACCAATTTGTCAGTGTGTGACAGTACCACACATGCAGTACACTCACAGATCACTACTACCGACTGCCATCATTTGTCAGTGTGTGACGGTACACTCACATATCACTGCTACCGACTGCAATTTGTCAGTGTGCGACAGTACTAGAATACTCTGAGGGAGCTACCTTGTGAGGTGGGGGGAGCACCAGGGGGTGATGGTCCTGGGGTGGAGTAAATGTGGGGTACGTATCATGTCCTCCCTTCCTGGGCAGTACTTGTCCCTCAGCTGCTGGGCCAAGTGTCCCTCTCCCACAGGAGGACTTCCCAGAGCTTTAGTCAGAGCTGCCCAGGTGGGATGGGTGTCAATACATCTCAATCAGTGACTACACATCTCTGTCAAGCAATCGGTTGAATCTGAAAACTCTGATCTGATGGCATCCAGTGTTCCTACCGACAGCTTCAGTTGAACTCCAATACGGTACCACTTGGCACGGGCATCAAACAAGGCCTGTACCAGTTCACCCAAGTCTTCCAGTGTAAGCTGACCTGAAGTGGAACATCAATGTAGCAGCTATGATCTGTAACCCATGGTTCACATGTTCTGAATTAAGTATGTGGGCATAAAAGGTGGTGCAAGGTTTTGTATTCTAATTGTATTTACTATACCATGGAAGACATCAAAACTGTATCTCTATTTGCATGCAACTAGCCTCGTTCCCAGGCCGTGTAGTTTGGAGGCTAGCATGCAGCTGATAAAGAGGCTGCAGGTCTGGCATGTCACCCTCAATAACTGATGGACAGGGGGTTGATATTGCAAGCAGTGAACAATGGAAATGAGGCCATTCCCGTGTCTTTATCTTTGGCCCGGGAATGAGGCTCGGAACATCAGATCATGAGTGAATCGTCCCCAAGTAGTGCAGAGTTCCTCTCACTCCTCTGAAGACTGGATGTGTGCTTGTACGTCCCTGAACTTACTCCTACCATGGTACTAGAATTCGCCATTCATATGAACATGAGCTGCCTGACAAAAGAGGGAAGACTACCGTAGGTGCAGTTAATTTCGCGGTGGGGAATTTTGTATGGTATTCACAAGTGAAGTAAGACCATGAATATTAAACGCGCGAAATAATTTTCAACAGCTAGAAGGAAATTTGCACTGCTTACAACACCGCAAAAAAAAAAATCCGCCCGTAATAACCAAATGTGACTGCGTTAGTGGAGGACCAATCAGCGACTGAGTTGTGTGTGTGTGTGGCTACCACGTTTACAGTGACATATGATAAGCAACTTTCGGGGAATAGCTACTGTGTGAGCGTGAGTCCAGGGATACGGAGGACAGTTATGCCCAAGAAATATTTGTGTGTTACTTGCTAGACCGCGAAAGTGAAATAATTCACAACTACGGGATTGTTAGCTATACTGAATAGCGCTTAAATTTCGCTGGTCTAAATATACGAATGGTAGGTCATTCGTGACATTATTTCAACAAACATTTTTGACGTGTTGTGTGCCACGTGGACTTCCAATGTACGTGTGTGGCAGCTAGATGGCTCTGTTTATGTACATGTACTCCAAGAGTGAGGATGGACAGTACTGCTGGATCCACACGGAGGGCTCTATCAAGATCATTGTGTGCAATATCTGATGCCAATAATGAAGCTGCCAGCTCGAAGGTCAGGGGAACACCCAGTATCTGAAAACGAACGTCGAGAATGTCAAAATGGGGAAGTGAGCCGTAGAGTACGAGAGAAAAGCGATAGTTGAGTTCACTACGCATGGGAGTCTTAGGAAAATACACCACGCCATTTGTGTGGGTGTGGCATTTGGAGCGTGATTCGTGAAATTATATCAAAATGTTCTCAAAGAGTTATTCCTGAAATAGACCTGCTAAGCACTATGGGGTATTCACAACCAGTGAATGGCATGTAATCATTGTTGTAAGGACAATCCCACACAATTTGACACACCTACTACTCACTGACATCTACCAGAAGATCTTACATACCAGTATTACACTAAAACCAGAAGACTCACCGACAGGTCCTGGGTTAGTTTCAATGTCCCCACTCAGGACCAACAACAGTAAAATCACTCCCACTACCATCCTCCCCAGACCAGAGGGGAAACCGAGACCAGGGCTGTGGGAAACACGACAGACTCTGGAGTGGGACGAAGAGGACCTGATGTTCAACTATATTGCTCTATTGTTCCGCAGCACTAATGCCGGTGGCACAGTGTCAAGGCGTGGCAGCATCAAGGGGGAGTGTCCAATGGCAGTGAGGCAGGGGTGAAGATGTTCCGCAGGTCTGATGTGGTATATGTGTGGTGTTCAGTGGCCAGCACTAACAGTGGCAACATGAAGAGAGGCACAGTCGCTAGGAGGGTGTGGCCTGGCACCATGTGCATTTGGTAGTGGATATGGTGAGGTTGTCGTACCCTTTGAGAGGCATTCACATGTTGTGATGAACATTCATCTGTGTGGGGAATAAATCAGTGCACGTATGCTTTACATCACACATAGTGCTAAAAAGGCAATGAAAAAAAACCGGAGATACCAAGTACGCCTATATAGGTATAGGCACGCCCCTAGTTTACTATAAATCATGCTGACTCTACAATCAAGGTGCTGTGAAACGACGTGGCACGGAAACAGAAAGCAGTAGCAGGGCAGTACCAAGCTGCCATGAGAGCCCTTCCTGACAACTGAAAATATGATGGTAAAAAATGTTTTTCACACTACAGCGCCGGCGTGAGCTATTTTGGAGTGGTACGGCCACTGCCAAAGGCAGTGAATAGAGGTGTGAAGTGCTGATCTGTCCGCGCGAAGCGCGGAAAAATTTTTTCGCCTTCATTTTTCAGTTGTCAAGACAAATGGGCTCTCGTGGCACCTTCGTGCTTTGCACTGCACTGTAACTGCTTTCTGCTTTCCTTGTCATCCGTGACAGTCGACGTGGAATGGAGATGTCCTGATAATGCGCGCATAACTTTTAGGACGCGAAAGGTATACCGGTAGCCCACGCCTACTAATTAGGGTGAGCTTGAGCGCTAGCGAGCCCCACATAGACGAGTTTGCAGTTTAGAAGACACGAACTATAAACAGTCTACTTCAACAAGGCCACAGCGACTTGGATCTGGAGACCGTCTGACTAAGATACGTACCTCAACAAGGCGTGACTGAGACACGAGCTATGAACCGTCCACCAGAGCCGTACCTAGGCGACTAAAAAGTGGTACGGCCAAAACCGTACCGGCCGAGCCGGCCATGCACTACGCGTGCTTTTTTATAGCCCCTGAACACCTTGGTTCAGGAAGGGCTCTTTCCCTTAGCTACATAGTTCTGTGCCTTTTGTTCTATCTTTCCTGCTTAATCTGCCTATAAGTAATGTTTCTATTCACTGCGCACAATTATAGTTACACCAATTTTATAATCGGACAACCAAAGCAACTCAATGGCAGGGCACGGACAATTGACCAACCAATACATAAATTTTCAGCTCTGCACATCATACACACCTTATGCAACACACACACACACTCATGTCCACAGACACCAAGACTTGTCTATGAAGTACTAAGTACATGCGCTAGCCTCGTTCCCAGTCCCACGCCCAGGTTTTCATCGCTTGCAGTACGTACTGCAAGCGACGAAAAGCTGGGTGTGGGACTGGGAACGAGGCTATACATGTACATGCGCATCATCCCCCCCCCCCCCCCCCCCCCCCCCCCCCCCCCCCCCATGTTCAAGCATGCATCCCAGGAGTCCCAAGTATCATCCCCCATCCTGGGATGAACCAAGGATGAGTGATCATCCCCCCCCCCCCCCCCCCCCCCCCCCTTGTCCAAGTATCCCAGGGTTGATCACCCATCCTTGGTACATCCCGGGATGGGGGGCCTATACCCATCTCTGGGGTGATCACCCATCCTAGGATCATCCAAGGATGCATGGGGGGAGACAGGAATACATGGACATGTATTGTATTGTGTATTGAAGGCTGTAAGTTGTAAAAGTTCCCCATGTGTGATACTGGAAGCAATCTGTGCTGGGTTTGGTTGGATCTAGTCTAACAAGTCTGCAAAGCACCTCACCTTGGCATGTAAAGAAGGTGGAGCTATTATAAAGGTCACAGTTCAAATGCAACTGAAGTCTCCATCACATCTAGGGAGAACATAGCCTCCTTCCCAGGCCAAACAACACACAATCCGTTATTTGCTACTCCCGGACATCGTAGTACAGAAGTACAAACACTGTAATTGTGACATTTGCTACATGTATAGTGTCCCGTTTTTCCATAAATATAGTGGCCAAATGTTCTTCCCCCTGCTAACGTCTGGCCCAAGAGACCAGTAACATAGGAGTTTCCGACCTTGGACATAATCCCCTTAAAGGCACTGGACACGGAGTATAACACGAGGCACAGATAAATTTTGGATAGGCATTGGGTCACACCACCCCCACAAAACAAACACTACTTTGCTTACAATTTCTCAACTGCTGTCCAACACTTTAATAATCTAGCAACGCTGGTCGGCAGATCAGATAGATGCAGGTAGACCCAGATAGCTCTGTCTGTGATCACATGTATGAGTCCCTCTTCTTGTTTCATACTGGAACGGAATGGAAGTTCGTTTGCACAGCAAAGTAAGGGCGGGGCTATAGGAGGTCGAAGTGCAAGCTTGAAGTGCAAGCTTGAAGTGCAAGCTTGCAGCAGATCGATCCCTGTGGCTAAGGCAGGATGTCAGAGCTGAACAGCAAGCAATCAGGTGGGGGGAAATTGCATTAGTTCTGTAGTTTGTCCATCTTCCAATGGCTGTGTACACCAAATGAAGAAGATGATCCATTGTGAGCAGGTTGTTCTTTTGAACTCTTAAAACACTGTACCCTCTTGTTCTACCCGAACTTCTTTCTGCCATGCAAGAGGACAGTAATGCATATGGATACTTGTTGATAGCATTGACGTTGATTCCACATAACATATGCCAATTTTCCGCACATGCCTGCCATCTAATCTCATCTCCAGACCCTCTTGCACACGCAGTGTTGATAGGAGCTTGTATGGGGATATATAGTCACACTGGCTTCATGGAACTTGAGTGTGTGGAGCAGCCAATGTGCTTGTTCAATACTGACGTGAAGCATGTAGTGGGACCCGGTACTGAACATACTTGTGAGGTAGGTAAACAGCTCCTAAACACTACCCTCACTGTACTTGGTGCTCTTCACTGCAAGCATTGCCCTGCTACTTCTTTCTGCTTCCGTGCCATGTCCATTCTCAGCATTGTGCACTGTGTGGTGATTGTGCAATCAGCATGCATACCGGAATCAGTCTGTGAAGGGCCCCCCCCTTTGGATCCACCCCTGTGTGACTGTGTGACTTGTTACTCCCAGTAGTAAGTGGAGCAATCTGGTGTATTAGCCACGTCCACTCATGCAGTATATGTTGTCCCATCCAGTGGTTGTAGCTGAGCGTGTGACCACCCCGTGACAAGACTTAACAGCTGGGTGGAGCCTGGGAATGAGGTTGGTCTCAAGCCACACAGCACATTATACATCTGTGTATGTAATATGAGAACAAGTGCAGCCAGCTCAGCATATATGAATTGCTATGTTTGGGCGTTCTAGTACGTGTTCGTACTGGCCTCGTTCCCAGACCTCCTCCCCAGCTCTGGTCACTTGCAGTACCGTCACCACAATTAAGCTGAGGAGGAGGAGGTCACGAAACTGGGGGGAAGTAGCTGCACGAAACTGGGGGGAAGTAGCTGCAGTTCATATGCATGTACGTACTTCCATGATTTCTGCTGTTCTCACATATGTGACTAGCTACTACCAAATTTAACACACATCCATGACCATGGTGGAGGACTGAATACCCAGCAAGATTAACTGGGTGATGTGTGTGTGGTGTGTGTGTATGTGCATGTGTGTATGTGTGTGTATGGGATAAGGATTGAACACGACCATCTCTAGCCTTCCTACGTATGTGTGGTTTTGGGTATGAGAGATGTCACCAGGTACAGGTGCACTCTGCTGTCCTCTTCTCCCACATTCCCAGGAGCTGCCTGAGTTGGAGGGATCTTCAGTGGGGGCTGGTGGGACCACTGAGCGAACAATCCTATGAGACACATTTTAAAATCATGTGACCTCCTTATTGCTATTGTTTGCCGTGTGTGTAATGATCAGATCCTTTGCTCACTGCTGACTCAGCTTTCTCTCAGCTACTCTAACTTTCTGTCTGTCTGGGGGTATACACATGTATCTTGAGAGAACAAAATCATACAATCATGATAGAGCGTTTACACGGATGCGGTTTAAACACCTGGTGTAAATGGGGCTTATGTCCTGCTTGGGGTGCATCTACTTTTTGCTGTTGCAAATTCTACTAAACGTGTACAGTAATTACAGTTGCATATCTTATTGTATCTTCTGTAATAACCAACTAATCAGTGTCTACCATCAAGCAGCATGAATACACTGCAGTTCACTTGCAAGTTTAATTGAACACCAAGGCATCACATCACAAACAAACAAACAAACAGAGACATCACAGTGAATCAGATGGCAGTACCTATACAGTACACACACAGATTGTTACAAGCGACAAACCGCTGTGTCCTGGTGTGGGCTGGTGAGAGGGTGTGGTCAGTTGTGAGGTGGGTGGTATACTATGGCAGGGGGGATACCAGAGTTGTTGATGATGGGGGAGGGCATGGGGTCACTGCAGAGGTCAAAGGTGGCTCACCAAGTGGTACTGCAGGGGACAGAGGAGTGTGTGGTCACAGAACATGTCTGCAGGTTTGCCAGTACAATGACTCACTAAACATCCCACACAGTACACTCACAGATCACTACTACCGACTGCCATCATTTGTCAGTGTGACAATACTAGAATACACTGAAGTAGCTACCTTGAGAGGTGGGGGGAGCACCAGGAGGTGATGGTCCTGGGGTGGGGTAGACAAGGGGTGTCACATCCTCTCCTCCACGGCAGTACGTGTCCCTCAGCTGCTGGGCCAGGTGTCCCTCCCCCACAGGAGGACTCTCCAGAGCTTTAGTCAGAGCTGCCCAGGTGGGACGGGGGTCGATACGCTTCAACCAGTGAATACACGTTTGTTTCCCTTAGGCAGTCTGCCACACGAGGAAAGTCTTCCCAAATGCTGTTCAATGTTCCTATGGATAATTTCAGTTCGATGCCGATATCGTACCACTTGGCACGGGCCTCGTACAAGGCTCCACTGACTTTTGAGGTCTTCCAGTGTAAGTTGCCCTGAGGGGTATGTACAAGTGAAGTGTTACTGCAAAGCGCATGGTAGTATTAAACTGTTGACTTAGAAATGGACATCCACTTATGGACAAGGAGGTTGCCATGACTCCAGATAATATTATGGTGTATCCTCCACTTTCCGCTACAGTACCACTGAGTGAATTCATTAGCATCTGGTATGTCAAGTGTAATCTGGAGGCAACTGACATTCGTATGAATACACTCCAGGAACAGGAAGCTATACATGCGTGCACGGGGCCACCGTTCACCTTTTTGCCGACGCAATCCCCTTTTTGCCTTGACCTGTGAACCAACAACCAACCATGATGTCATGACGTAAGTGGTATTGCGTCTGGCAATTTGGTAACTGTGGCCCTGTGCATGCAAAGCCATTAGCTGTTTTCCTACTGACCCATGACTCACTGAGAGGTCTGTCTCTGCTCACTAGTATTGGAACCAGACCTCAGAATTACGAAGAGGTCAAGGCAATACAATAGGCTGGGGTTGAAATGTACCGTGCACCCAGAATGCAGGTGTACTTGAAATTGCCTCAACTGCATTCTTTTGTGCAAATGCTAATGCATGAGAGACTCACACTCAAAGTGAGGAACATTCTCTTCTGTTGCTTGTCCAGTACGATGTTGTCACACAATCAGCTAATATATCTGCTACACAGCCATCACCAGTACACGACTACTCTGCTGATATGCACACGTGCCATTAACTCTTTACCAATAACCACACCCCAGGGGCGTAGCTAGGATTTTGAGACTGAGGAGGTATGGAGTTCTCAGTGCGTGCGAAGCGCGCGGTGAAACTTTTTGACCTAATAAATTATTCATGAGTTAATCCGCAGTGCGTTAATCTGCGTTAAGAGTATACGCCGGCTCATGGCTCCTGTCTCTGTCATCAGATCGAACACACATCGTATGCGGAGTGTGCGAGACTCCGGACACGTGCGTCATTATCCAGAAAAGCGAGGCAACTGCCTCCCTTGCCTCATTGCTAGCTACGCCCATGCACCCACCTTTGAGGCTATACAAGGCGAGAAGGCTGTTTTCCAGATAAAACATGAGAAATGAATGGCCCACCCGGTTATTCATGGCCAAGCCCAGATTGACGCAGCCATGCTGTTTGCACCCTTCGGTTGCACCCACCCACCTCCCCCAGTCCCAAGGACATGAAGCTGATACTGTCACAACAGATAAATCCGTCATCAGTTGGCAGAGGGCTAATTAGCTTAACAAGGAGATAATATCGCTATATTATGCCCACACGGTACACATCCACTTCAGCCTTTTGCCCAGACCCTCCACATTAAGATTGAGGGTCTGGGAATGAGACATCACTCAAACAGGTATAACCGCGGTCATATATGACCTTCTTAGACTGTACACAACACTACAGTACACCAGAAACTCACCAACAGGTCCTGGGTTAGTTTCCACATCTCCACTCAGGACCAACATGCAACAGTAGAACCACTCCCACCACCAGACCAGAGGGGACACTGAGACCTGGGCTGGGACGGATTCTGTAGTGGGATGAGACATTTGAGCGTACCTTAGCTACTTTCATGCACCTGACCATCACAGGTGTGGCACAAGAGACTACATCATTACAACCGGACATGCAGCCCACAGCTCACGTTAAACGTGCAATAGTAGTTTGGCTAATGGCAGGCAGAAGTTGTACGTTTCTGGTAACAGTGCCCAGTAAGTCGCTCAGTCGAACTGTTTGTTTCGTGTTTGTGTGGTCAACGGACGTTTGATACTGGAACGGATCTGAATCCGCACGTCAAAGGAGGGCGGGGCTAATATAGACTGATGTTTGCTAAACGTCGATAAGCATTTACTAAACATCGATCGATATTCAGTTGTTAGGCCAGTGATCCATTCTATTCAGATACAGGACATTGACGTTGGGCTACACTCCAATGCTTAATTAACACAGAGAATGTTTCCTGAGTTTTCCACAGGCTAGCTCCAACCAGCAACAACAGAAACGAGTCGGGGTTGCGCTCATTAGTGTAGAGACACCTCTCTGCTGTCCACATATCCACTTTAGATCCCGGGGAGAAAGCCTTCCAGCTGGGCAGCCGTTTTCCGAGACCTCATCGCCAACTGTCGCGGGCAATATGGTGCCGCATATTTTAGCACTTTTTTTTTGCCTGACCAGACACAGGCAGTACCGATAGTCCATGCATTGCTCTACAAAATATGAGAAAGTACAGCTGTTCCGCCAGGCAGTCAATGTGCTGTGTGAGCTCAAAACTTCAGCAAAATTATTGTATGCGGACGTTGCTATATTGTAATCGCAGTTGTAAACAATAGGCCACGTGTATGCGCACTAGGCCTACAGACTATGAGTCGAGATGCCATGGCTAGCAAAGGCAAGAGGGAGTGTTCTGATGAGCTCTGTAATCTGTGTCGTGGATGATGGTTCCACCTACTGCAGTGTGAGGTAAGACCACAGGGTGAGGAAAGACCCCACTACAGGTGTTGAGAGAAAGGTTGTGAACGCCATGAGGGAGTTACACCATGCAGGATACATTTCAGACAAACTCAAGGATCAACTCATCCCAAGTTACTCAACCCCCCATAGAATATTATGGTCTTCCAAAAATACATAGGCCATTGGTTCAACCACATACAGATTGGCCAAGGAACTAGCCCGGACACTATCCCCCACTGGCTGGCCATACCCACAGTTTTGTGATGAACTCTCGATGGAATACTATCTGGAGCACCGAGTTGGGTGAGAGTGATCGACTTGTGAGCTTTGATGTGGTGAGTCTGAAGTGAAACTGAAGGTGCTGCCATGGGTTCCCCCCTGTCCCCTATCCCTTTACATGGAGAGCATTTTGAGAAGATAGCCCTGGACTCAGCACCACTCCAGCCGAAGAGGTGGCTTAGGCATGTGGACCCTGCAATCCTTCCTGGACCGTCTGAACAGCGTACGTTTGGAAGAGGAGCAGGACCATGCACCGAATCTCCTTCTTGGATGTGTTGATTAGGAGAGATGGTGTTAACATGTCCACCGCAGTCCATCGCAAGAAGACTCACACAGACAGATTTCTTAACTTTCACTCTCACCACCACCCAAGAGTTTTCTCTGGTGCGGTGAAGTGCCTCAAGAACAGGGCTCTTGTTGTGTGTGAGCCGGCACATCAACAAGAGGAGATCCAACACTTGTATGAGACCTTCCAGGCGAACTCCTTCCCCACAAAGTTTATTGACCCCATACTGAAGAAGGGACACTCCAGGCCTCGGCATGAACCACCGGCAGAAGCCCCAACGGAGGAGAGCCAGATTTTGTGTCTCCCTTATGTGAAAGGTTTGTCTGAGAGGATTGAGAATACATGCAGGTCCATCAAATCTGACAAGAACAAGGTGAAGGCTGTCCAATCCCGTGTGCGTGGACTCTAATAACTATGGTACTACAATTAGCCAAGCAAACAATTAGTCAAGTAGGGAAATTCCTTAGTCGCTTGAGGCTTCGCTGACGTCTCCAGCACGGAGTGTATGGACAATTGTAAAAACCACATACAAGAGCACATAGTTATAGAACATCACGGTACCATGCACGTGATTGAGCTTGCAGACCCTCTCCCTGCTTTAGCCTGGGAAGGAAGCCAACACAACTGTACCTATATTAGGCCGTTGTGCATGATGAATGACAATTGTAGCCTCATTTCCAGGCTGTTCCCACCGCCAGTATTTGATTGCTTCCAGTATGAAATATGGTGGGGGAAGGCCCAGGAGATCTGGTCACGTGTGGTGCCATCAGGTAGCCCAACGAAGAATCTCGACATCCTGTCTTCTACTGTCTGTCCAAAGGCTGGATGTTAGAGCATTCGCAAGGCAGACGATCGATACCATTCGTTGTTCACAACGCTGGGGACGGATCGACACAAAACAGGTGTTACAACCAATGGGTACTGCCCCCTGTGTCTACTATCTGTCTACCTGATGTCATTGCATGAGACCAGATTTCCCCGGCTTCATTGCCGTATTTCATACTGGAAGCGATCAAATACTGGCGGTGGGAATGGCCTGGGAATGAGGCTATGACATTTGCACTTCTTAAAGCACACCTCTTACGATTATCTTAGTTTTGGAGATCTCCTGTATCCATGCACCAGTGGGCATGGGTTCCTTCAGCTGGCACAAGAGGAGTGGAGTGGAGGAGACGGCTAGAGTAGATGGCAAATAGATAAACAGGAGACATGAAGGATAACCTAATACTTTGACTAGGGAGTGTATCAGCTAAAGAGCTATAGCCCTCGTTGTGATCGAGAGCTGATTACATAGTCATGCATTATTAAGTGCAACCTGCTTATTTGCGTTCACTCACTGTGTAATGTACGCTGCCTATACTGTGGATGATTTGCTGCACAGGGTTAAAATCACTACTAGAAAGGGGGTGGCTACAATGAGGTCTTGCGGGCCAGACATTTGTGGCACACGTCGGGAAGGGAAAGAAACTTTGGTCATATACAGGTGGAAGTCATCAGAATGTTAGCCAGATTGGAGCATGTTCAATAATACATTTACCTTCCATATTGGTTGCACGACACAGGCTGAAATACGGACTAGACGGGTACCATAATCACCAGAGCTTCTCTGTATCCACACCGCCCACACGCCAGTCCAGTCTGACCATTTGAAGTTTCGGTTGCTCCTTGTGCAGCTTGTTCCTGCGTAGATCACACCTATAGGCACTCCTATATGCAGGAAAGTCCTTCCTTACTTTCAACATTGGTTGCATGACAGGTAGACTCAACACCAAAACAATGGATTTGCTTAAATGAAGGTCACCAGTAACATGCGACTACTGTATGGCAAGTAGCAGTGTTCATGGGCGGATCCAGGGAAAATTTAAAGGGGAGGCTATATCATCCAGCTACAGGTGAAGGTATCCAGTGCAGTGGTGAACAGAGGTGTGAAGTGCTGATCCAATCCGCGCAAAGTGCGGAAAAGTTTTTTCACCGTCATTTTCTAGTTGTCTAGATGGGCTCTCGTAGCACCTTCGTGCTTTTGCACTGCACTCACTGCTTTCTGGTTTCTGTGGCGTCCGTGAACGTCTCACTCTCGACGTGGAAAGGTAAGTGTGACTAGTCGTGAAAGTCAGAGTCCGATGAAGATTCGCCGTGCACGCACCGTGGTCTGAAGTGAGAACCATTTTCGTCCCCAGCACGAGTTGACTCTGTATCTGATTCACTCTGACTGTCATAAGCTTGTTTACCGCTAGAAAAGGTCCAGCGGTGAGCTTCATGAGCTTGCTGCTGCTGCTTCCAACACTGTAAGTCGGATCCACGTGTAAACAAGGGGCGTGGTCAGAAGTGGAAAGCCCCCCCCCCCCCCCCCCCCCCCATCCAATCTTGGTGTTCTGTTGTGCATGGATGCAGGGAAGTATGAAGAGTGATGACCAAAAATGATAGCCTAGCTCCCAATAATCTCCTGTGGTTTCTCACCTGTTTCACTGTTTCTTTACGAAGCTACTTTGTGCCTCCAGATGAGCCCCTTCTGTACATGGATGGATATAGCCCGAAGACAACCAATATTAATGCCACGACAATTGAAGAGACAGGGTCCTTGCGGTGGCTCGACTCTGCATGATGAACAGCTACGCAATTAGCTAGTACATACCACCACCTACTTAATTAATAGATTAATACTGATTATGAACAACCAGTTCGTGCGTTGCCTATGCATATGACCGACTACTGTATCTTCAGTAACCACCAACCAGTAGACTGCGCTCTAGCCGCTGAATCGCTACAAAGTCTGAAGCTGGATCCTTCAAACTTTGCCGCTTTTACAACGGTTTCATTTACACGTTCTACTGAATCAACAGCACCCCGGTCTATACCTGAACTGTTTCTTCCTCTTCGTCAACACCAGGGCTCCATCCCAGCTATAATTCCATTCCTCCTTGGCAGCCATTGCGGCATGGAAACGACAGAGACGCAATCACGTTCATCGCTGGCATCAGTCCGCGCGTGCACAGTGGCCTGGGAATTCCAACCAATCAAATTCGCGCGCGCGTTGTCTCGCGGAATAGCGTGCACGCGCTGCCCGAATAATTTATTATTAAACATTTCCGGTTTGGTAGGTATATAAAGCGAGTCAAGTAGAGTGTTAGTCACTCGGGTTAGGATTAGCTAGGGTTATGTTAGAGTTAGGGAGCCTTCACCCTAACATAACCTTAGCTGGCCTTAACTGCATGGGCGGGGAGCCTGGGTGGGGGGGTGGAGCCTGGGAGGGGGCGGAGCCTGGGTGGGGGTGGAGTCTGGGAGGGGGTGGAGCCTGGGAGGGGGGTGGAGCCTGGGTGGAGCCTGGGTGGGGGGTGGGTGGGGGGTAGGTAGGGGGGTGTGGGTGGGGGGTAGGTAGGGGGGTGTGGGTGGGGGGTAGGTAGGGGGGTGTGGGTGGGGGGTAGGTAGGGGGGTGTGGGTGGGGGGTAGGTAGGGGGGTGTGGGTGGGGGGTAGGTAGGGGGGTGTGGGTGGGGGGTAGGTAGGGGGTGTGGGTGGGGGGTAGGTAGGGGGGTGTGGGTGGGGGGTAGGTAGGGGGGTGTGGGTGGGGGGTAGGTAGGGGGGTGTGGGTGGGGGGTAGGTAGGGGGGTGTGGGTGGGGGGTAGGTAGGGGGGGGTGGGGGGTAGGGGGTGTGGGTTGGGGGTAGGTAGGGGGTGTGGGTGGGGGGTAGGTAGGGGGTGTGGGTGGGGGGTAGGTAGGGGGTGTGGGTGGGGGGTAGGTAGGGGGTGTGGGTGGGGGGTGGGGAGGGGTCCAAGGTGTTCCTAGTGTCCAGTGGTACATGTTATTATCTCCCAGTACATCTATCTATCTGTCAGTATATGAATATTGTATAATATTATGATGCACCCATTCAATCTGTATCTGATAGCTACTCTTATGATACTTCAATAAGAATTGTTTCTTTCTCACACTCTAAAATAATTAGGGCTGAACTTGGTCACTCACATCGCATCATACCAAAGTGGGTGGTACCTCAATTATTATTATATATACCTTCTCAGGTAAGTCATGATCATAAGCACTGTGATCACTCACATTGGCATCCACCATAATTCACGGCATGATATCAACAACACATGCAAGTATGAATGGTGCTGCCCCGAGCAGTAGGTTCACATGTCCATCAAGGAGACGTAGTTCTCTCTTCACATAATCACAGAGTCGGTAGACTCTGTATGTAGGGATACGACGTACACGCAATATATGCTAATACAAAAGAATCTCTCCAAATCTCAGAAACGGTACACTTATAAGCCTTTATAACCACATACCGTTCATCTTCGAGTGTTTTCATGACCAACAAGACTCCTCGCGTCGCGAAAAACCGTCGCGAAAGTACCGCACCAGGTACTCGCAAAACGGGCAAATTGTTTTTCTTTCTTCTTCTTCTTTCTTCTTTCTTTCTTTCAGACGGGCTAGCTCAACGTCGCCTCAATCCCTCATGATGGTTTTCGCACGAAACAGCAGCATTTTACACCGAGCAGTGCACCAGCCCATCGCTTTTTGGCAACCTCCAAGTCTTCACCAGGCGGCTACAGCTGCCCACTCAATAACTATGGCTTCATTTGTCACGCCATTTTCATGTTTGTACGCATGCGCACTTAAACGATCACTTAGCAACGATACGTAATAATTATTCAAGATCGCTGAATTAGAAGTGCCTTGCGCTACCGGTACCGTAACTAGACCGAGGTAAATTCTCTGTGCTATATATCTTACTAGACTGTGTTCTGTGAGAGGGGTGAATGCCTATCTAAAGACTCAACAATGTGTCACTACTACTATCTGGTATAGCTATTTTACCTACACTACTTCAGCTCACGGAGCACTGGCTTAGTATCCATCCAGAAAGGGTTGGCTTTTGAGATGCTTGGGTCTGATAGTTCAGCCATTGCTGGCAGTGTAAATGCCAGAGTCCAGTATGCATGCGCCTGCTGCTAAAAAAAAAATGACATAAACAAGTAATAAAAAACATTTAAAATGTAACAGGATGTAGGGATACCAGAACTGCAAAAAGTAAGGAAACAAGGTAGGGATGATCACACAAAACAGTGAAGTATACAATCCCCCTACATATCTTTTTTCATTATACACGTATTATGGAAAAAGATCTCTGTAGGGGGTTGTATACTTCACTGTTTTGTGTGATCATCCCTACCTTGTTTCCTTACTTTTTGCAGTTCTGGTATCCCTACATCCTGTTACATTTTAAATGTTTTTTATTACTTGTAGTACTATCAATCAAACTAAAATTATGTCTGTCATACATTACACCTTCCATTCTACTTATACAAAGCTGCACATTTCATGTACTCTAAAAGCCTAACGAACAATATTGATCCAGTGATCCAAAATCCAGTCTACGATTAGCTGTCTTGCTCTCTCTTGCCCTATGTCATGAAGCACTTCATGACGACTATCCTCAAACACCTATAATGAAGACATGTAATAACCCATCACATTACAGCATGCACTATAATTATAAGGTAGTGAAAATATATTCAAAGCAGTTCAAGTATTCTAATTCCTATGACAAACCAAATTTATATATCTTGGTATAATTGTTGCTTTGTATACGTATACGAATTGATGCTGAGATTTTCCGTCATTGGTCCAGGTTTCTGTCACAAACCCAGCTCCAGAAGGCTAGCCTGGTTCCCAGCCGTTCCCACCGCCAGCATTTGATCACTTCCAGTATGAAATACAGTGGAAGCGATCAAATACTGGCAGTGGGAACGACCTGGAAACGAGGCTACCAGAAGACCTAAACACAGCTACAGAAGGCCTAAGCAAACCGAGCTCTGGAAGATCCATAAGCGAAGCTGCAGTTTTCTGAAACAAAGGTATGCACTGTCAAAGCTGGTGCTCTTCGGAAGAAACCTTACGATTCTTGTACATGTATACCGTTCTTTGTGTGGATGGATTCACCAGGGGTAGGACAACGGATTTGTAAATTTGATGAGGAAATGCTAGGAAACGCCTCTACTCTGCACTGTAGCCTTATGGTGTGCCATTTTCAAGAGTAGTACACAGTTAGCCTCGTTCCCAAGCCTCCGCCCAGATTTTATCTCGTAGCCGTGGAGAAAATTTTCTCCACGGCTGCGAGATAAAATCTGGGCGGAGGCCTGGGGACGAGGCTAGTAAACAGTGCTTTGCTGTGCAATCGGTGACATGCAGCATGGTAAGTGGAATCACCCATATCTAGGGACATTTCCGACAATGCAGGGATGTCATACACGTTCAACAAACGCACCACACACATGCACTGTTCTCCAGCAAACCTAGATGCCATGAGCACTTACTATCCCTGTAAATTGTCGTGCAGACTTTCCATAATTTAATACCCAAGAATAGAATCTAAGTTTCTCAGGTGATCTTTGAGCCCCTAGGGATTCATTGGCTAATTTAAAAGAATCCACATGAAGTTACTAAATGAATCAGCAGCAGATTGAGCTAGCCCACTAACAAAATACATTATACTATAGCTAGGTTTACCATTAACTTACTTCAAGTGTTTTGTCATCACTGCTGACACTTCTGTAAGCAAACTCAGAACAGGAAATGGGCACCATCGTATCTTCCTTGCCATGGATAAGGAGAACTGGAAGGCGAATATTGTGCATACTTTCCTGAATCTGCTCAACTGATTCAACCAAAGCACTCGCCCAGCCAAATTTGATCAAACCATGATAAATCAGAGGATCGATCTCGAATGCCTGCACCTACGGAGGGTGGGATGGCATTGGCATGATTAGATTGTCTGTTGCCAGAGCATTAATTTTAATACTGCAGCCTCAACCTAGGCTCTACCCACATACATGTGTACCACGAGCACAATCCTGGGTGACAACAGGGTAGACAGAGAAATGCAGAGAGAATTTAAAGGAAGTGTGAAAGGGGAGGGAGACAAGACTGGTTGTATGTTGGCCAATTGGGGGCAAACAAATAGGACAAACTTCAATTTCAGGGATTGCGCAGTAAATTCCTAACTATATCACAGTCGGTAGACTCTGTATGTAGGGATACGACGTACACGCAATATATGCTAATACAAAAGAATCTCTCCAAATCTCAGAAACGGTACACTTATAAGCCTTTATAACCACATACCGTTCATCTTCGAGTGTTTTCATGACCAACAAGACTCCTCGCGTCGCGAAAAACCGTCGCGAAAGTACCGCACCAGGTACTCGCAAAACGGGCAAATTGTTTTTCTTTCTTCTTCTTCTTTCTTTCTTTCAGACGGGCTAGCTCAACGTCGCCTCAATCCCTCATGATGGTTTTCGCACGAAACAGCAGCATTTTACACCGAGCAGTGCACCAGCCCATCGCTTTTTGGCAACCTCTAGGTCTTCACTAGGCGGCTACAGCTGCCCACTCAACAACTATGGCTTCATTTGTCACGCCATTTTCATGTTTGTACGCATGCGCACTTAAACGATCACTTAGCAACGATACGTGATTATTATTCAAGATCGCTGAATTAGAAGTGCCTTGCGCTGTTGTGTTACCGTAACTAGACTGAGGTGAATTCTCTGTGCTATATATGTTCATGATGTTACTAGACTGTGTTCTGTGAGAGGGGTGAATGCCTATCTAAAGACTCAACAATGTGTCACTACTACTATCTGGTATAGCTATTTTACCTACATGTATACTACTTCAGCTCAGGGAGCACTGGCTTAGTATCCATCCAGAAAAGGGTTGGCTTTTGAGATGCTTGGGTCTGATTCTTCAGCCATTGCTGGCAGTGTAAATGCCAGAGTCCAGTATGCATGCGCCTGCTGCTAAAAAAAATGACATAAACAAGTAATAAAAAACATTTAAAATGTAACAGGATGTAGGGATACCAGAACCGCAAAAAGTAAGGAAACAAGGTAGGGATGATCACACAAAACAGTGAAGTATACAATCCCCCTACATATCTTTTTTCATTATCAACATATTATGGAAAAAGATCTCTGTAGGGGGTTGTATACTTCACTGTTTTGTGTGATCATCCCTACCTTGTTTCCTTACTTTTTGCGGTTCTGGTATCCCTACATCCTGTTACATTTTAAATGTTTTTTATTACTTGTACAATGTGCAATACAAGCATTGAATGTGCCATTCTTCAATTACATCAAATGTTCCCATGCCGGCTAGTACAGCACAAAACTCCAAGGTGCTCTTCCATACATAATCTACACTACCTTCCTGTCTCTGCCCATTTCACTACCTCACTGTTTCTTGGAGGGTCGAGGCAAGGAGTGACACCTACCTCTTCTTCCATGCTGCTGACTGCACTGGTACTCCAGGGAATGAGAGGAACCTTCGGCATCAGAGAAGCCACCGCTTTAGTGATGAATTTCTATGGTGTTGACCAAGTAACAGTGTGATTGAACATGATTAACATAGCAACTAAATCTCAAGGAGCTATAGCCTCATTCCCACTTTCGGCTGCCCGAAGAATGCCGTTCTTCTGAAAATGGCACACGACTGGGAACGAGGCAAGAGTTTCAGGCAAGCTAAGGTGGAAAGCTCTGAGATCCAGCTGGGATTCAAATCCGGATAGCAGTTAGATGCTCTTACCATTGAGTAAGTGGATCCACGGCAGGGAGCGGAAATTAACATATCTGCTTAATGCAGCAAACGCTAGAGGCCCAAACCAATTCCAGCTGGCCAGGGTGGATTTAACTGTACACATTGCTTGAGCCTTGAGCAGATACTCTCACTATCCACCACCTCAGTTCCAGCTCTATTATCTCCCATAGCAGTAGACTTGGTGAAGTTTGTTCTAGCAGAAAATGAGCTGTAGCCATAATCAGTAAACTTTGACCTTATCCTAAAGTGTTTCAAGTTGCACTCAACAATTAGTAGGCCAAAAGGTACGATTGATCACTGCCTTGTGCAAAGCATTGAGGTTTAGCTCATAGTTGAGATTCCTCGTGTCACACAGTCACTTTTACAACAGAGTTAGTAAACCTTATAAATTCACCCCTTGGTTAGCTAAGTTGGATACAACAGCTTGATTGCTCACTGTAATGGGTCCCATGCTCATGGTGCTGGACTGTAGCAGTAGGGATGGGGAGCTGAGAACAAGCCCACAGAAGAGGTCTTGCCTCTGCACAGCCACGTGGGATGCTATTAAACCACCCTGCATATCCAGTTGGGGTAAACAGACATGCACTTCTCAAGTACGTATCTCTACAGTGCAATTAGACTAGCAACTATTAGCATTTGACTGACGGTATGGAAAGTGGTAATTGGGCAAGCGTGAGCGAGCCCCACACTAGTCGTGTCGAGCGGTGTCTATCTGTCTCCCTAAATCTGGCACATACAAGCAATATATGACATTACACTTCGAACGTCATGTACAGATTCCGTAAATCTAAAACTCAGACTGGAGTACATCTGTAGTGTCCCAGACAACAGTGACAATCCCTATACCGTACCACCTGTCCTACTGCACAACTGGGCAGGACAGTACAATGTCTCAGATACCAGTCCACAATGCCTCCTGCCCACCCAGTCCTATTGTACCAACAATCCCCCATCCTACTATAGCACAGGATGAGAGGCACAGTGAAGTCATGAGACCATTCAGAAGCCAGCACCTATGTTGTCGCTAGGCCAATACTTACGTACCAAAGGGTACCGTGTGCTTTGCACTTCTAATGTAAGTACTCGCCCTTTACTGTCTGGTCTAAAAGCCAAAATGTGCCCTGATTAATTTACAATTGCCCCTTGAAATGCTTGGCTTCGCAAGGCTCATGTATGCACTGTATACACCAAAGTACAAGTCAGACTAAAATTGCTACAGCGTATACCCATATGGTCCGTGTATGAAACTAGTAAGATTGTGAGGTCAAATGTGCAGAACGGGAGACAGCGTGTGGATGACACTGTCCCAGACTCCAGCTGGTTATCCCCTCCACTGGATGGGATGGTGCACCATACCATACCATACCATCGCACAACAGGATGGGACAGACAATGGTCTCACTACTCACCTTCACTTCCACATACCCTTTCCTCCCCCCCCCTCCCCCCCCTCCCCCCCCTCCCCCCCTCCCCCCCTCCCCCCTTCCCCCCCCCCCCCCCCCCCCCCCCCCCACTCCTCTCTTAACTTTCATCCTCCTCACTACTCCCACCTCACTCCCACAGCCCTTCTCCTCCATCTACCCACTCCTTGTACTGAAGAATCAATTACTGCATGCACTGTACCATCCTAGGTAACACATGGTAACAATGGATTGTGGGCTGCCTGGCAACTGGGACACAGTGGAATGTACACATCTCATCCTGTGGTACAATAGGACCAGGTGAACAGTGGGGGCTGGTATCCACGTAAAGGGCACCGTGGTATGTAGGACAAGGTGGACTGTGGGGACTGTGGTTCTATATTGGATGAATCAAACACCGTGAGATTTACTGGACTGCCCTGCGCTGCCCTGCCCCATCATGTAGTGTAATAGGTGGGGATTGTGGTAGCAGGTGTCTGGGATGCAGCGTTGTTTTTAGTCAGTTTCTGGTACAACCAATACTAGGAAGCAATGAGTTTAAAAGTAGTTAATACTCCGAAAGCTGTACTAAAACAACCGTGACTGCTGAGATGCATGCAAACTGTAACGTATTGCAGCTAAACCACTTGCATACAGTGGTACTGAGTCAGGAATCAAAGACTATCAGTAGTTTCATCAAAGAAATCAAGATAGAGAGAGTGGTGGTGCACTGCTATCAAGCTCTTTGGCTAGAACCATGGTATTGCCGTAACTGTCACATAATCCTACCTCACAGTAATTAATCTAGGTTTCTGTGGTTGGATGGCCCACTTTCCAGACATCATCACAAGGCCAAATAGCATGCACTATTGCTACTGCATGCTTCCAAACTGTTTTACACGGGGTCAGCAGAGGTCAGGGCACAAGACTATGTACACTTGGTCCAGTTATATTGCATATGCACACAGCTGGATCTATTATGTCTTAATTCTTCTTAATTGACTTGCACATCCTTTCAAGGCCTAATCATATACTGTCTCGCACTGACCATGGAATGTCCCATGAGGAAGCAGGGGATGTCTGAGTGCTCTCTCTTCATCCTCTCCACATGTTGGATCACATCAAGCACATATGTGTGGAAAGTCTCCACATGAACACGATCACCCTCACTTCTGCCATGGCCAACTGTGGAGTACGTAGTGTTAATGTCACAGATATCGCTGCCATGTATCCCCATTCCAAGGCTTTCACCATCTCCTCACTTGCAGAATGTATATTTATCATGGAGGGGGAAGGCCTAGGAGATCTGGTCATGTGGCTAACGTAAGGTAGAGGATCTGGTCATGTGTGCTAATGTAAGGTAGAAGGGGCCGGGACAGGTACTTATTTAGTAAGGGTATGCAGTTGAGGACTGCATGTGCTTCCATCAGTGTCCGAGTCCTCGCTGACCCTCGCCTAATGAGAAACATTATTCCTACGACCTGGGAACGAGGCTAGACTGAACCTGGATCTTGAGCTGTCTTGGGAAGTATGTCCATTCAAAATGGTCGATCCTATTGTTGTTCATAATGGGAGAGTGTTCATTCATCATCCTCACCTTGCTAGCTACATCAAGCAACTGGTACGTGGGACTCGAACCTGTGGCCTCTCACACCACAGTCGAGTGCTTTAGCCACTTGGCCACACAGTCAGTTAGTGGTTGCGAGCTGAGATCAAACATTGCCTACAAATAGCATTCCAGTGTTAGTTTGCAGGAGAGTGCTCCCGAGAAGTGTGATGTGTCTTAGACTAGTCTGATTAGCCTCCAGATGAAACCTCTGAGTGTCTTGGAAAGCAAACATCCAGGCACTGTTTGTAGAGAAAATCGTGATGTCTAACCGTACCGTCAACAGTCTCTCACAGCATTAAGCACCTTGCATTGCTAAAATATGTACTTGTACTCATCAATATTTATAGGAAATCATTGTCAACTAATGGTCTGACTAAGTTGATCACACTACCAATGCATTTCTTCTGATATGAACGTACCATGATCATGGCCGAACATCAGTATTCCATTCTCCGCTAGCAACTGGCCAAGCTTTTCATACCGATGCACATGTTCAGTCACACCATGCGCACAGAATAACAATGCCCTGCAGTGAGACAAGCACTAATGACAGCCTCCCGGAATGGTAGCCCCATTCCTAGGCCAGCGCCATGTTCGGTTGCGTGATAAACGCATACTGCAAGCGACGAAAAGCTGGGCGGGGGCCTGGGAATGAGGTTACCAGAATGGGACATGAGATCACTACTTCCAGCTGAATTCAGACTGCATGGAGGAAGTGATCATAAATATGACACTATCCAGTCCACCCCACCATAAATGTATTACAGTACTTGATGTAAATGGGGAATGAAGGATTACCTGGGTATATAGTTAACTTAACCAGCTCAAGTACAAAACTCCACTACGGAGGTTCTGCAAAGTGAAAGGATGGATTTTTATGCCCTGAAAGTATGCTACGTAGAAATGACTGACCCTGTTCAAACTTAAGTGGGAAAATACCCATGTGTTGTCACCCTCCATAAACACCCACCTATTCCACCTGGTATAGTCATGGCTATTTGTGATATGTTTCTCCGGAGAAATTTTTGAACTGTACTTACCTGGGATTCATCATACTTGTGCACTCCCAGCTGTGACAGTATAGTTGGTATTCATTCCAAGTACTTTTCAGACCAAAACTCCCCCATTCTGTTTTAGAAGAGATCTCGGAAGGTACTGGATTTGCGCACGCACTGGTTTTCGGATCTCCTTCTACAAAACTGGTCCTATCTTTATCCATGCCTCTGCAAGCTCACAGCCTCCATTTCAATTCCATGACTTGATCTGTATAGGACCAGACTATTCTCTTTGGACCTGGGAAAGGAGTAGAAGATAGACAAGGGTCAACCCTGCCCGAGGTAAGCTTGGCCTCATTCCCAAGCTCTTTTGTGGCCACAGAAACCAGAGAGCAAGGCTGAGATAAGCTTTGTTTATCCCGTTTGCACTAGGCAAAGTAATTATGCACTATGGTGGGCAAGCAATGCTGTAATTACAGCAACAGCAACTTGAAGTGCTTGGAGGTCACATACCCCACACTGGCTGCTACCTGTAATTTCGAGGGGTGGAGCCAAGGAGCTGATAATAGGAAGTAGCTGTGAAAAAGCTTAACTTGATTCAGGCACAGAAACGTCCCAATAATTATGATCATGGGATTGAGATATTCTACATGGGAGGAAGCAGTTGCGAAGTGATCAGGGCAGGGGTTGGTGTATGTATGTTGTGGCGCGAAATACCACACAATTTTTTGATGCTGGGGCGCGAAGCTCCTCGCCAAATTTTTAGCATGTGTTACTAAGGGGGTCTGGTGGCATGCCCCCAGTAGATTTTCCATCTTCTGAGGTGCTTTCTGAGGCCATTTCAGAGGCATAGCTAGCTGCTGACAGATCTCAGTGCATCAGGTGGGAACCAGAGGCTTAAACGTAGTTCTCTCTGCAGTATGCATGCACCACGGCTCTCACCATAGTGCAGCCAGGAAAAACTGTCAAACCAGCTAGGTTGGAACGAATGCTGTACAACAGTGAACGATCACTCGGAGAGGTCAGAGAACGAGGTTGGTATTAAAGGGCCAGCTGATTCTGCCATGATCCGATGTTGTTGCACGAGGTACACATATACAGTAATTACAATAGAAAAAGGAACTTTTTAAGCCTCCAAAAGTGGTCCAGCCATGGCTGGACAAACCGGACTGGTTTCGACAGCCCTGGGAGGACATCGTAGAGTAGACTCCAACACTGGGGTCAAAGACTATTGGTTACCAAGCAGCATAAAAAGTATAGGATCTACTACGTCGATGCGGAGGTTATGCGATTTATCCTCCGCGGGAAAGTTTGGCCGAGGCGAAGCCGAGGCTAAACTTTCTCAAGGAGGATAAACCGCATAACCTCCAAGTCGACGTAGTAGATCCGGCTTCTACCACAGACATATCCTCCAAGTCAAGTTAGTAGCTGGATCCGGCTGCTAGACAGCCACAACTCTTTGATTCTCAGCACAGTGTGGTTCGATTACATCATAGCGGACGATAACCGATTTATCCTCCGCGGTACATCAAAGGATCGCCCCTGCACTGTGGTAGAACTCATGACCCCGGTCTTGCATAGATTATTATTATAAATTGCACTGACTTTGTAGGCGATGGCCTGGGAACGAGGCTACTGACTTCGGTGTCTATGGAGAGTGACAACACCTTTAACATGAGGGCCTAGGTTAGGATCTGAGATCCACACATGCCACACTAGGCCTATTCAGGCCTATGGCCTATACAGTGCTATGTATCACGTAGCTATATATACATATATACAGAGAGAGAGAGAGAGAAAGACTGACCTGCTTTTAAATTTAGTCTGTAGTGCAGGGTCAGGGATATACACTCAGATTGGAAGCCTCGATCAGTTCGGTGGTAACATAGATGGTGGTACGATATATTATAAGCCCTAGGTCGGCCGCACCCCGCTTTGAACTTTGACCTGATTATTGATTACACAATAAAACTAGAGGTGTTCATAGAACACATACCCTGCGCTGAACGTCTACAGGCCAGGATGCAGCTACAATCGACGTGACATCCTGCTGATGGGGCGGCTATCGCGCGTATACTGTGGTCGTGTATGGCCATATCCAAGGTGTGGGAGTGACCGCTTACCGTATATACAACATATTATATTTTGTGAAGCTGGAGAGGTGGGGCCAAATGTTACGAATAATAGGAAATAGCTGAAAAAACAGCCGAAACAATAGCCACGATGTCTGTGAAGTACATAGATCGTGAGAAAACACTGTTTCCTAGTGGTCATCTCGAAGCATGAAGTTACCAAATGCACTGTGTGTCCTGCTCTTGATGGGACTCCGAGGTCACGAAGAGGTGGAGCCAATGTTATGAATAGTTATGAAAAGTAGGAAATAGCCGAAATACAGCGAAACGAAGCGCCTTGACTTCAGTCAGGTACACATAGAGCAGTTTTTTGCTATTTGCTATTGTTTGACTCCATTTGGATGTTTTTTGAGGGTCTATGCGGCAAGATTTCAATTTTTTCCGGGTGACAGACAGACGACTGACAGACGGACAAAACCGATTGCTTAACCCTGCTTCGCGCATGCGCGCGCAGGGTAACTAGTATATAGAACACATACCCCGCGCTGAACGTCAGGATGCATGCAGTGCAGCTACAATCGACGTGACATCTCTGCCGATGCGCATCGAACAGGGCGGCTATCGCGTATACTGTGTTCGTGTATGGCCATATCCAAGGTGTGGCGCTTACCACATATTATACCGGTATTGTGAAGCTGGAGAGGTGGGGCCAAATGTTACGAATAATAGGAAATAGCTGGGGAAAAAAACAGCCGAAACAATAGCCAGGATGTCTGCGAAGTACATAGATCGTGAGAAAACACTGTTTCCTAGCGGTCATCTCGAAGCATGAAGTTCACTGCGTGTCCTGTTCATGATGGGACTCTGAGGTCACGAAGAGGTGGAGCCAATGTTATGAATAGTTATGAAAAGTAGGAATTAGCCGAAATACAGCGAAACGGAGCGCCTTGACTTCAGTCAGGTACATATAGAGCAGTTTTTTGCTATTTGCTATTGTTTGACTCCATTTCGATGGTTTATGAGGGTCTATGTGGCGAGATTTCAATTTTTTTCGCCTGACAGACAGACGACTGACTGACAGACAGACAACTGACTGACAGACGACTGACTGACAGAAGGACAAAACCGATTGCTTAATGTGCATGGAGGATCAATGAATCTCATTAAAAATCGGCAAACCATCCCAAACTGGCACACAGTGTAAGTCTAGGCCCATTCTCATCAACTATGAATCTCATTAACCCTTTAAGCCCCATTGACGTCTATAGACGTCATTTAGACCCTATGCACTTGTAGGGCTTCTCGTCAGTCCAAAAAAAGCTTCAGTGGGCCCAGGGACGACTTTGAGGGACGAATCCAAAAAATGTTGTCAGATTTCGGCCCCCCCCCCCCCCCACTAAACGAAAGGCAGGGGGGTTTTGAAAGGGGGGACGGGGGGCCCCCTTCACATGTTGTGGGCGTTTTTTGATTTTAATGAGATTCATTGACCCGAGGATTTTTGATTCTAATGATATTCATAGACCCCACCCAGGGCCTCAAGAAAACATGCAAATTGGTGGTGTAAGGTGTGCCATCAGTCACATCTGGCCCAAGTTTAGGGAAATGCTGGGCGAAAATCCGGCTGACATCCACCTTTGACCTCCGATTGCTGGGCTTGTGGGGGATCATGAATATCATTAACGGTATTGCCAGAGGGGTCTCTCCATGTGTGCGGGCCCCACCAAGTTTGGCCGCTGAGGAGCGAATGCTGTGGGAGAGGAGTAGCTACCTACGAAAGTGGTGTGCGCTGAATGCATGAAAATGTGTTGTCTCGGTGGGAAGAATTCGGTGGTTAAAGGGTTAACCCCACTTCGCGCATGCGCGCGCGGGGTAAATATTTCCGGATCTAGCTACACGTACATGTAGCTGTAGACTGTTAGCAGGATGTGAGTGTAACCTTCCTGTTAATGACCTGTATACACATGCATGCGTGAAGGCAAAACACTACACATCACTGAGAATTTACATGTCAGTAGCTAACAGAATGTTAACGTTAATTTTGTATCTGGACTGTATATAGTATGTATGTATGTATATATCACATCTGTACAGTGGCGTGAATTATATATACCTGGTGTGGTACAGAATCAGTATAGCTATATAGCAAATCCTTACTGCAACACATTTAGCCTGTATTCACAGACCTGTGGAGTTGTGTGGAATATGCTGTGGTACAGATGGCTACTCCATGCATGTCAGTATAATGTATAGAATATCTGTGTATGCAAATATTTGAACTTGCATTACTTTTACTGTTATAATTATTGACATAATTATGCTAAATGAAATATGGCTGAGACCTAACTCCCCGTACAACTTGAAAATGAAAGACTACCTCCTGCACATCATAAAGAGACCAAGCACAAACAAAAAGGCTAAAAGAGGGTCAGGAGGCTTGATCTGTTACTATAGAAAAGAAATAACGGATGAGATTGAACTTATAAACAGCATACAGATCGCCTCTGGGTAAAACTTGATAAAATATTTTTTTGATTTCAAAAGATATCTATATTTGCTTGGTTTACGTTACCCCCGAATCCTCTACACATAATTCCTCAAGAGACAATGTATGGCATCTTCTACAAACGGAAATAGCAGACCTCTCAATCAAAAGCGATATAATGCTTACTGGGGACTTCAATGCCAGAACAGGCACTCTACTGGACTATGTCTCAGACCCCAGATTTCACTTCCATATTCCAATACCGGTTGCACCAGTGCAGTAAACAGTGAGCATAGAGTGTCACACGAAAACCCTCCACATTCCCTAGACATAACAAATATCATATTCATAACTTTCAATGCACTCTTGCTCAACGCCTCAGTAGCTTCATTGAACATTCCATTCTGGTGAAAGATGATTCCCAAGTACCGATATGATGTAACTTGTTCTAGAGGGTTGTCATTGTAGTACCAGGTCGCAGATGTTTTCCCTACTTGTCCAAATACTAGAATCTTTGTTTTCTTCATGTTAACTGTAAGTTCCCATTTCTCACAGTACATGTGGAGCACATTCAGTGCAGACTGTAGTTTCTCTGGGGTATCGGCCAGTAGAGCCAGGTCGTCTGCAAACATTAATCCTGGTACCTGTCTGCTTTCAAGCCTTGGACCATGGTCCTGCTGGTGCAATTCTCTCATCAAATCAGCTGTGTATAACGTAAACAAGATTGGGCTTAGGGGGCAGCCTTGTCTAACTCCTTTATTACATGTGAAGGCCTCCGTATGTAGTTCCATGACTTAGCAGCACCCGTGCATCTGCTTTCGAGTATGCATCTCTAAGGAAGAGCAGTACTTTATATTCCTAGGGTACAATGTGAAAGAGTTGCAAATTAGTTGAATTCACAAGACATTCACAATAGTATGGCGAAGAATGCAACCCTTGTCTTTGCCATATTTTTTCCTGTGTGAGATTCCTAGGGAGTTCAAGTTTCTTCCACAATAGATTGTGAGCCACTGAATCAAATGCCTTTTGGAAGTCTACAAAGCAACAATATAACTTCCTCTTTTTACCCTTATAGTTTTCCATCAGAGTATTCATGATGAACATTGCATCTGTTGTTCGCCTTCCAGCTCGAAAGCCAAATTGTTCTTCTGGGAGGATTCCTAAATCCTCAGCCCATGTGCTGATCCTTGTCGCTAGTACAGTGAAGAGAATCTTTGACATTACAGCCAATAATGTTATTATTAGGGAACTTACAGTTAACATGAAGAAAACAAAGATTCTAGTATTTGGACAAGTAGGGAAAACATCTGAGACCTGGTACTACAATGACAACCCTCTAGAACAAGTTACATCATATCGGTACTTGGGAATCATCTTTCACCAGAATGGAATGTTCAATGAAGCTACTGAGGCGTTGAGCAAGAGTGCATTGAAAGTTATGAATATGATATTTGTTATGTCTAGGGAATGTGGAGGGTTTTCGTGTGACACTCTACGCTCACTGTTTACTGCACTGGTGCAACCGGTATTGGAATATGGAAGTGAAATCTGGGGTCTGAGAGAATTCCTTATAATGGAAAGGACAGTGCTCAAATATTGTAAGAAAATGCTGGGGCTGCCTTACACGGCAACAAACAATGCAGTGTATGGAGAGACTGGACGACTCCCACTCTGGATTAGAACACAGTATCGTGTCATGAAGTTCTGGAATAGATTGCATGGAGAAGTGCCTAGCTTGGTAAAGGAAGCCCTAACAGCATCCAAGCAATTGCAAACATCCTGGGCCAGTGGTGTACGGCGTCTGCTACAGACCTATGGGGTTGTGGACAGAGGGAGCGCTAGCTCTCTGCACCTTATCCAAAAGAAAATGGAAGATACATTTGTGTGTAAATGGTATGCCGATCTTTGGAATGATGAAAGGACAGTTGGGGGAAACAAGCTGCGCACCTATCGAACTTTCAAATTCAAATTTGGATGGGAGGATTACTTGTCTGTGGTGACAAATAGAAGACATCGAATTGCTATGTGTAGACTGAGAGTGAGCTGCCACAACCTAAGGATAGAAACTGGGAGATATAAAAGACCTCAAATTCCAGCAGAGCAACGAATATGTCTATACTGTAACAGTGGAATGGTGGACGACGAGAAACATTTTATAACAGGCTGCAGAATCACACAGGGCTACAGAGATATTTTGTACAAAGCTGCTTCAAAAGACAACCCTGCTTTTCTAGAATTATCAGAACAAGAGAAGATGTTATTTATGTTCACCACCACCAACACCAACATTATTAGGAAGCTAGCTTGGTTTATATCAGAATGCTTTTCGTGCAGAATGTGTTTTACCGGCATATAAATCCTTCATTTTTGTCACTTAGTCCTTATACTTGTCTGTCATTTTCTATATATATATGTAGCTACTGACTGATGGGCCACCTTGGGCCTCTACAAGTCATTAAAATTCATCAATATAATACGAGGGGCAACCGCACTCCTGCAGTAGCCGCGTTGCAGAGCGGTGTGTTCGCGAACTCTGCGTTCGCGAACTCTGTCAATGCGTTCGCTGTGAATGTAGCGTTCGCGTTCGCGAACTCTGTGTTCGCAACTCGTACTCTGCGATCGGTGCGTTCGCGAACTCGCAAACTGTGAATACAGCTTTTGCAAACTCTGCGTTCGCGAACTCTGTGAATGCAAACTCTGCGTTCGCGAACTCTGTGTTCGCAACTCGTACTCAGCGAACTTGGCGTTCGCGTACTCTGTGAATACAGCGTTCGCAAACTCTACGTTCGCGAACTCTGTGCTCGACTCTGCGAACTCGGCGTTCGCGAACTTGTTCGCAAACTCAAACTCGTATATACTCGTTCGCGAACTTGTCGTTCGCGAACTCTGTGAATACAGCGTTCGCAAACTCTGCGTTCGCAACTCGTACTCTGCGTTCGCGAAGTTGGCGTTGGCGAACTCAGAATTTTTTTTTTTTTTTTTTCTTTCTTTTTTTTTTTTTTTTGAAACCAAAAATAATACACTCCTGGTGCATAATACAAGTGTACAAGTACATGAAAGAGGAAAAAGTATTATACAAAATATGAAATATGCAGAATAGGCAAAAATAAGGAACAAAAATGATTATTTTATAAAAACAAGATTGTCAGTCACTGTTCAGGACAGGCGACTCTCACATCGAACAAGGTCGATGGAGACTTCACTGCTTTTGATGGCACGGTGGAGGTGTGAGCGGGTGCCACGAATGCACATGAGTGAGGAACGGAGCAGAGCAAATGAGAGGCGGCAGCGAATCCAGGCCATCATGTGCGAGTAAGTTGTATTCCTCTTGAGGGCAAGGAGAGAGGCGATACGTTTGTAGCAGACGGTTGCCTCCTTTCCCATTCCGCCAGTCGAGGCAAAGACCAGGGGAGTGAAAGATCCGTGCTCCACTTCACGAACACGTTGGCTGTAGGTCCTCTTCTTTTCGGCTTCATGTTTGGTGTAGGCAGAGGTCGATCGGTTGCTTTGTGCGTTTGGGTAGAACACCCTTATGTCAAAGAATGCACATTGCCACCTGTTCTCCCAAAAACCCCGTGCCTTTATGTCCAACCGGGCTCCGTCCTCTGTGTTGGCTGTCCGGAGCAAAAGGTGTTCTCCTGTTAGCTCTTGCATTTTCGGCTCTATCTCAACATCGTGACACACCTCGGTCAGTAGATCGGCTGTGAGGTCTCTCACTTCGTTGTGACGAATGCTTGGGAATCCACCTTTCGGGCAGACCATGGCATGATTGACATCAAAATTGTTCCCGCATGCACATGTCTGAGGTAGTCGTGGGATCTGCCAAGCATATCTTAGGCACAGAGCATCGCGGAAGGCACCCTTGTGGAGGCTGAAACCGTGTTCATCGATTGGGAGGACTGAGAGCCAGGTAGAGGCTCCTTTCTCCATCGCTTGATCAATGGCTCGCTGTAATGGTGGTTTAAGTTCTTTCTTCAGCTCCTTGGCTCTTTCTTCTAGTCTCCTGCGGTTGAGTGATTTTGTGTCTGCCTTGATTTTTCTAAGCTCTCGTTGATCAATGGAATATTTGTTTTCTTGGGCAATGATCAAGGCAACAAGGGGGGCTGAGATTTGTGTGGAGGTAGCAAACTCAGTGTGTGCTGACATTGTGGGATCGTTTATTCCTAAACCACCAAGGCGGACAGGTAGTGACAATAGCTCACGTTCCTCGGGACTGCAAGCAGGTCGGCCAGTCAGAGCGGGAAGGAATTTTTGGTGAATGGCATCTTCTAGGGGGCGTAGCAGCGGGCTGATGCCCTGAACAGTGCGAAGAAGGTATGCCCACCGCCCAGCCAAGCCATGCGTAAAAGCGGCATATGCTGCATGGGGCTGAGATAGGGCGATGTTCGAGAGGCGATAGATTTGCTCAGTCCATTCTTTCACCTTTTCTCCAACATACTCTTCAACAAATGAGGAAATTCCCAGGGCAGCTCCAAGGTGTCGTTTGCCTCTCCTTGTGATCCGGACTCCTGTGTTAGCAAACATCGACGTTGCATGATCATACTCACTTTCTTTGACAATCAGCCAGGTTTTGTTGGCATTGGCTTCATAGCCATAAGCAGGGCCATGGGCAACAATCCCACTCCACCAATCCATCACTTGTGCAAGGGTACCTGCACCTGTTGCATCATCAGCATACCACACCTGTCGAGCAAGACCTTCAAGGCGAGTAATGAGTGGTTGGATACTCATAGCATACATGGCCATTGCTAGTGGATCCCCTTGTGTGGTCCCCTCCTTTGAGACCAAACATCCTCCCCCCGCCACTAGAAGGTTGACAGGGGCACGGTAAGTGTTAATTAGAACCGTTGCAAAGGTAGGGCAGAGGACCCTGATGTTGTGTACGGCTGTCATGCGGTTCAGTGTGTTGAAAGCATTATTCACGTCGACAAGTAGAACTGCATCGCAGTCATCATCGGAGAAGATATTACGCATTGCATGGATTGCTGCCTCACACCCTGCCTCTTGTCCAGCACAGAGCTGTAGGGAGCCGGCCACTTCCAGGATATCTGGTCTCAGAACACCCATTATGGCCTTTGCCAAAATCCGTCGAGGTGTCTCCCCTATGCCAATTGGTCGCACCCCGGGACACTTGTCAAGAGGGATGAGGCGGCATGTGACCTGCGCCTCAACTCCTACTGGATCTACAAAATCCGTGCAAAGTCGTCTAGCCAGGGAGGCGAGCGCATCACATAGATCATTGGAGGCACCCTGGAAAGAGACACATAGCCTCCTCCACCCATCAGCATCCACTCCAGATGGTCCAGCTGCTCCTGTTGTCCTCAGGGCTGCATCACGAATTGATTTTCCGTCTAGGGCATCATATATGATGGGGTCAACGTGCTCAACAGGACCAAAGAGAAGAGACCCTTCAGACGGGGGCTTTCCATCAGGGTGTTTGGAGTGGAGAATATCAAGTACTGACTTTGGTTCCTGTTGTCCATTGTCACCTTTGACCATCACAGTATTGTCCAGAGACAATACTCCACCTTTGACATTGTCTGAGACATATCTCAGTGCTGATTTAACTTTCCCTTCCATCATTAGCTTCGAGAAGATGCGGGCTATGTGTTCATCGTCCACTCTTCCTCTTCTCTGTTTGATCCGTTTCTGTATTGCGGAGCCTTCTCGAACTAGGGCATGCACATCACCATTCTTCCACATGTCCAGGCGTCTAGACAGGTGTTGCACATGTTCACAAGCTTTGGAGCGGGCATGAGGCTTTTGTAGTAGTAGAACTTGCATCACCACCATTGCTTTTGGAGCAACGCCCTCAACAGCGGTTGCCTCTGCATATCCACGAACAAGGCGAGTGATTTCAGAGACAAAAGCTTTGCCTACTTTACCTGAAGGGACGAGGAATACGTTACGTTTCCAGCGAACCACTTCATGATATGCTTCATTGATCAGGTGTACCATTTCTGTACCTTGGATGTTGGCCCACATGAAATTTGGGTCGGTAACTTTCACAAAGTCTGGCAGTGTGACATGTGTGACAACGTCGTTGTCGTTGTCAGAGCGGGCTTCGGCGTCGTCCGGGTCGGATAGGACGGCGGACCCTTGGTGGTCGGGGTCGGCAGGAGCGGGTGGGACAGGCAATGTGTCTGAATTGTCGAGGTCAGAAGGACGAGCGGGCGGTTGAACGGTCGGGGCATCTCGGTTCCTACAATGGCCCTTGCGCAGTGGTAGACAGTTCACACAGAGTCTGCCTGACTTCGAGCAGGAGCAGTTTATACAGCGACCACTGCCGTTACACCGGCAGCAAACAGGCATTCTGTAAACTCTCTTCAGCTCTCACCATCCACAGTTTTCTCTCGTACTCTTTGCGAGGGAAGGGCACTAGTCTGAATACAGCGTTCGCAACTTTCGCGGACTGTGTTCGCCGCGCGCGAACTCTGTGAATACAACGCTCGCAAGTAGCTGAGCGAGCGAAGCCGGAGCTCAGCTATATATTTATTATATGTGCATGCGTGCATTCTTTCATGTACAGTATAAAAGAAATGTTTGTACAGATTGTCAGATGAGAGATTAACTGCTGAGTAAATGAGTGCGTAGTTCCGTGAAGCGTACATCTACAACAGGCAGTGGCTCGTGTTCGTACCAATAAGGAAGATCCTGAGTTTTATGCCACTGCATTATTAAGGCCATTTTTCTCAGTGTCATGAAGGCATCAAGGGATTCAACCCTGGAAAAAATCTGCGAGGCATTGTATTGGACTGGAGTGACATGGAAAGAAAAGGTCTAGAACTTGCTGTATATAGGCATGCAAGGATACGGCTGAGAAACTCATGATTGGGTACATTATGAGCAATCGTATCACACGAGTAGCTGAGTGCCCCTCTACCAGTATGTAGCCGTAAAATGTTCTGTAGCCTACAAAGCACATTTAACGGTTCCTCTAACAGAAGAAGCACTCCTCAGTGAGAAGCAGATTGTGGCATCATGGAGTCGGGCTTCACACTGGGGTGAATGGTGGACATGCCTTCCCCATTTGCAAATGCTGACTCAGGATTTTTCTCACCAGTATATGCAGATTGGCATGGTATTCCACAAAATACTAATGGTGTGGAGCGAATAAACCAGGACAGTAAGCAAGAAAACCCCACGTGGTCACGTGCCGCCCGAAGTCGGTGATGGACTCCAGAGCTCTCTGTTTGATGCTGCTGTTGGCAAGGCTAATACTCTACCTATCCCTCTGTGAGGCTCCTTCATGTCCTGCCATCACTGTGGACTCACGCTGCCAGTCATTTCGTTGTGTCTGCAGCCTCCCGTGTTTGCTGAGGCCCCGCCGTGGTTGTGTCTGGCCCGTCCGCTCATCCCGGAGCCTCGTCCTGTTGTTGTTGGCCTGTGGGGACGTTCACAGCAACCCTGGCCCCGGCTCAACCTGTGAGTACCCTTGCTTGGTGTGTAACCGGGGAGTTAGGGATGACCAGGACGGCCTTTACTGCGAGGCGTGCTTTAATTGGAGCCACCGTGTCTGTGTTGGCATGAGTGAGTCGGACTACTTTCACTGGGCTAGCATTGACGACGGCTGGGTTTGCCCCAAGTGTGAAAGAGAGGTGTTCCCCTTTCATAACGTGTCCCAAATCTCAAACTGTAATTCCAGCTCCAGCCAGCCACCACGAAACACTACTCAATCCTCACATCAGTCAAACTCCCTCCGCCACCTGAGAATTCTTTCTCTCAATGCAAGAAGTCTCCTACCCAAGATTGACGAACTCAGAGGACTATGTGGAAGTGAAAAGTTTGATGTCATTTGTGTGTCGGAGACCTGGCTCTCTGATGCCGTTGAAGACCATGAAGTCCACATCCATGGGTACAACCTCTTGCGGAAGGACAGGCACCGCCATGGGGGAGGAGCTAGTAGCACTTTACCTTGCTTCCAATTTTCCCTTCAAACGTGTCCAGTTCCCCCATCCTGATCTTGAGCTAATCATTGTTGAACTTCAATCGTACTCACAGGTCTTTACTGTTGCCAGCTTTTATCGCCCCCCCCCCCCCCCATAAAGGGGACAAGGTCACCATGTCTAAGCTCCATAGCGCACTTACTCGCCTACGAGCCCAAAATTTTACAAATCTAATTATCTGTGGTGACTTTAACATTGACCCCACAGATCCCGGCGATGCCGTTTACCCTGCCTTATCACAGCTTCAATCTGAGTTGTGCCTTTCGCAAGCTGTTAACGAACCTACCAGAGTCACTCCAAATACTGCCTCAACTATAGATTTGGTTCTGCTATCGAACCCCAACTCTTTGGTGGCCTGTGAGGTGCTTCCACCCTTAGGAACATCGGACCACAACTCCGTATTGACCTCAGTCAAGCTACAATCCAGGTCAAGACACTCGCCTCCAAGGAGATGTGTTTGGATCTATAAGCAGGCCAACATGACTCTTGCCAGGAATCTCCTCTCCAAGCTTCCCTTTGCCTCACCAACTGATGACATTGATGTTGTATGGAGGCAGTGGAGTACCTCCTTCCTTGAGGCCATGAAGCTTTCTATCCCTCGTAGGTTTGTCCCAATTAAATCCAGCACCCCGTGGATAGACCATCACATCCGACAGGAAATTTCAAAGCGTGAACGATTCTATAGAATGTTTAAACGTTCTGCCAGTCGCGACTGGCTAATGAAATATAAATCCCTCCGAAATAGGGTTACCATCCTGATTCGTTCTGCAAAGAAATCCTTTTTTGAGAAAATGGCTTGTGCCACCACCAACTCCAGGAAATCCTGGTCTATTGTCAGAACAATTCAGCCAAGAAATGCCACCCTCACAAGCCCCTTGTCTGATGGATCCCTTTCAGCTAATACTGATGAAGACAAAGCCAACCTCTTGAATAACTTCTTTTCTAGATGCTTCAATTCATCAACTGATCCACCTTCATACTCCAACCCAATGTCACCTCCAAACAGTCTGATCGGTTTTGATTGTACTCCTGACGAAGTGGTCATGTACATCAGGCAAATCAAAACTCATTCTGCCCCCGGGCCTGATGGAATTACTGCCTGGATGTTGACCAACTTTGCTCAAATTATTGCCCCATCTCTTTCATCTATCTTCAACCTCTCAATCGCAACTGGTGGCCTTCCAGCCGATTGGAAGTTATCAAATATCATACCAATCCCTAAAAGCTCTGCTAGAGATGACGTCCGCTTTTTTCGACCGATTTCTCTACTCCCCATTGTTGGTAAAATTCTTGAAAAGCACATCCATCAACTTCTCCTGGAATTCATGTCCTCTAAAGGCCTCCTTTCTGAAAACCAGTTTGGCTTTCGCAAGGGCAGGTCAACAGTCACTCCACTGCTTTTGGCCACCCATCACTGGCATAAGTCTCTGGAGAACAAACATCAAGTTGCCTGTGTTTTCTTCGACTATAAGAAAGCTTTTGACTCTGTCCCACACCAGTCCTTGCTCAATAAACTCTATCACTTGCAATTGCCCTCTCCCCTGATCCGCTGGATTGAGGGTTATCTGGCTCAGCGATTCCAGAGAGTCACTCTCAATGGCCAGTGCTCCTCCTGGCTCCCGGTCCGTTCAGGGGTGCCCCAAGGTTCAATATTGGGACCCTTGTTGTTTTTATCCTACATCAACGATTTGTCGTGCTGCTCCCTATCTCGAAGTGCCAAGCTATTGATGTTTGCTGATGATGTCTTATTGTATAAGCCCGTGCACAACCCACACTGACTTCATTGCCTTTCAAAATGATGTGGATGCCATTGGCCATTGGTCTCTTCAAAACCATCTGAGCCTGAACATTAGCAAAACCAAGTTCATGCTCATCTCCCGCAGCAAGCGTTATTCACTGCAGTGTCCTAATGTTCTTCTGGATGGCTCCCAGCTTGAACAAGTCTCCCATTTTAAGTACCTGGGTGTGTGGATATGAGCTGACCTTTCCTGGTCCAAGCACATCATGACTGTCACCTGCAAGTCACGCCGACTCCTGGGATACATATTCAGAACCTTCTCCCCCCCACTGTTCGCCAACTGCTATTATGACCCTCTACAGAGCCCAGGTCTTGCCTATTCTCGATTATGGTTGTATTATCTGGGATCCCCATTTTAAGAAAGACTCTGCTCTACTTGAAAGTGTTCAACTGTTTGCAACCCGAATGGCTACTAAGTCCTGGAATGCAAGTGCCGTATCCCTCAACTCTAAACTTAATCTAAGTACACTGTCTAGTAGAAGAACATATTTTAAAGTACTTTATGTTTATAAGTTTCTGAATGGTCACCTTTATTGTCCTCCTGATCTTTTTATTTGGCGCCCAAATGTAAAAGTTAGAGTTTGCCACCCCAAACAATTGCTACAGCCTTTCGCTAAGACTAGCGCGTTTTCCAGCTCTTACTTTGTATCCTCTGTTAAGTTATGGAATTTCCTGCCTGCCGAGCTTGTTTTTAACCCTTGTATTAGCTTATTTAAAAGTACTGTATAAAACCTTTATTTCACTCCTTAACGTATAAGATATTATATATATATCATCCATTTGCTTATTATTTTGTGTTCTGTCATGCCGTTTTATTTTTTCTTTCGGTTCCTTCATACTAGCCCTTGGCTATTGGAACCATTTATATATATATATAAATAAATAAAGAACATCTTTGCATGGAACATCTGATAAAGCGAAAGCATTAGCAGCTGAGAAGCAAATCAGTATGACATATAGAAGCCAGCTGCCAGACCGAGGAGAATTAATTAACACAAGTCAGCAACTTCACGGAAGCATCAGCATGAAAAGCAGATGGCCATGGATTCAGACCAAGATGCACAATTTGGTCCTCCAGTAATTTCAATAAAAGTAGAAAATGCCGTAGTGATTTGGATTTAGAGTCTGATTTAGTCCCTCTGGTGTGAAAAGGCAAGGGCAAGAGTAACAAGATTACCGATACTTTCAAAGGAATAGGTCAACGTGTTGAAGTTAGGTACAATGATGGGGTATTGTATAAGGGAACATTGCAACGTTAAGACGGGGAACTGGATGGCTCGATTGGATGCCAACATTGAAGTGACCACAATCAAGTTCCCGATAAAGATGTCCGTCTGAGTATCCACTTCTACTCTATTATTCATTCATCATTATCCAGTCCAACCACTCAATCTTCCACGATTACGATTACTCTTTTATTATGCTCCTATTTATACATGCTGATTGGTAGCTATTGTTGTATACTAGCACGCTTTTACGGAACACTCAAATTCTTATTCTGACTTACAAGAACTACAAGACTACTTAAATACAAAACCAAAGTCACACATAAGCCTTACAAGAACAAAGGTACAAATACACAGTGACATAACAAAGTAGCACATTAGCAACATCACCACTTAGAGTACAAACTACTGCTAAAGAGTCACCACCTAGAGTGCTAATAGTTCAGAGTCACAGATACTACATTCCCCCACCCTTAGTATGCACTAGGGTCAAACCGATCGGGTGCAACACGCATACGTCCCGAACGTTGAACAGTCACATTGTCGGGAGCCGCTTCCTGGGGTGTTTCTCTTGCAGGGGAAGAGGGTGACTCAATAGAGTCAGGCAGCCAACTGTCTGCTGGCTCAACAGTTGTCGAATTGGACCGCTCTCGAACGTGGTCCACGTGACGACGAACAACTCGATCGTCCAGCAAGGTCACATTGAAAGATTGGCTGCCCCTAGCAGTAGTGATCACTCCTGGCAACCACTTTGCTCCACTTGAGAAGTTGCGAACATAGACATTGTCTCCCTCATTGAAGATACGTCCTCGGGCATGTTGATCGTGTCCAGCCTTCTGACGGCCTTGACTAGCCAACACTCGTGATTCCACCATAGGGTGCAGGAGATCCAAATGGGAGCGAAGCCGGCGACCCATCAGAAGCTCTGCGGGAGAGATCCCAGTAGTGGTGTGGGGAGTAATCCTGTACTGAAAGAGGAATCGTGCCAGCCGTGTTGGTAGATCCCCATTAGTAGCCTTCTTGAGCCCTTCTTTGAACGTCTGCACAGCTCGCTCAGCCAGGCCGTTGGACGCTGGGTGGTATGGAGCGGATGTGACATGGCGAATCCCATTTCGCTTCATGAACTCTTGGAATTCGGCACTAGTGAAGGATGCACCATTGTCTGACACCAGCATTTCTGGCAGACCATGTGTGGCGAACATGGTTCGGAGAGTATCAATAGTTGTCTGAGATGTCAGGTTTGAAACTGGGACAACTTCCAACCACTTGGAATGTGCATCCACGACCACCAAAAACTGCTTGCCTAGAAAAGGTCCAGCAAAGTCAATGTGAATGCGGGCCCAAGGTCGGGTAGGCCATTCCCACGGGTGAAGAGGTGCGGGGGCAGGTGATTTGCGGTTGACTTGACACTCATGGCAGTCTTTCACCATCCTCTCCAACTCCGCATCGATTCCTGGCCACCAAATGACGCTGCGTGCGAGGCTCTTCATTCTGCAAATGCCTGGATGTCCTTGGTGTAACTCCTTCATCACTGACGCTCGCCCTGCCTGAGGAATGACTATACCCGGCTTCCCCATAGGATGCAACCATCTTGTACACTCAGTTCATCCTTCCGATGACTGAAGGGGCGGAGCTGTTCATCATTGGAGAAATGCCAGCCTTGCAGTACCATCTTCCTCACTGAAGACAACAGGGGATCACGATCCGTCCAATGCTTGATCTGGGTGGCAGTCACCGGCCCTTGAAGTGTGTCCAACAGGAGGATAGTTTCTCCGGGAATGGGAATGTCCGAGGGTGCCTCGGGGAGTGGTAGCCTGCTGAGGACATCTGCATTGATGTGGTCGGCACCAGGCTTGTAGCTGATTGAGTAGTCGTAGGCACTCAATGTCAGTGCCCATCTCTGGATTCTCGCTGAGGCCATGGCTGGAACTGGACGTGTTTCGCTGAACAAATGTTCCAATGGCTTATGATCGGATAGGATCGTAAAATGTCGACCAAGCAAGTATTGGTGGAACTTCCTGACACCAAACACTATGGCCAGACCCTCCTTATCCAGTTGTGCGTATCTCTTCTCTGCCGGGGCGAGAGAGCGGGAAGCAAATGCTATGGGCTTCTCAGACCCGTCATCCATCCGATGGGAGAGCACAGCTCCCACCCCATAAGGGGAGGCATCGCAGGCCAGAATCAACTCTCGATCAGGGTCGAAGTGCACCAGCAGGCAGGATGATGTCAGCTGCGATTTGGCTTCCTTGAAAGCTTTCTGCTGTTCGGGCCCCCAAGTCCAGGTACTGTTCTTCCGGAGTAACCGGTGGAGTGGGGCAAGGGTGCTGGAGAGATTCGGCAGGAATTTCTGGTAATAGTTCACCAAACCGAGGAATGATCGTAGCTGGGACACACTCCGTGGGTTAGGAGCTTCAGTCACAGCCCGTACTTTCTCCTGGGTTGGTCTCAGGCCTTCAGCGGAGATGGTGTGGCCTAAGTACTCCACAGACGACTGCATGAAGAAGCACTTTTGCCGCTTCAGCTTCAGGCCAGCCTCTCCTAGCCTAGTTAGGACCTTGTCCAATGTCTTGAGGTGCTCCTGCTCCGACTCTCCTGTAATAAGGATATCATCTATGTAGACGCACACATTTGGGATACCTCGTAAGATGCCCTCCATCGTACGCTGGAATATTGACGGGGCTGAGGCCACTCCGAATGGTAGCCTGTTGTACTGGTAGAGGCCCTTGTGGGTGTTCAGCACTGTGTACTGCTTTGAGTCCTCATCCAGGGGGATTTGTTGGTACGCATGGGCGAGGTGTAGTTTGGTGAATGACTTTCCTCCACCCATGGACGCCAGAAGGTCGTTGATTCTCGGTAGGGGGTAGGAGTCTACCTTGGCAGCCTGGTTAATTGTGACCTTATAGTCACCACACACACGGATGGTTCCATCTGTCTTTACCACCGGAACGATTGGGGCTGCCCAGTCTGAGAACTGTACGGGACTGATGATTCCAGTGCTCTCCAGTCGCTCAAGTTCTCGCTCCACCTTCTCTTTGAGGGCATAGGGGACTGTACGAGCCTTGCAAAATCGAGGTTGTGCCGATGGATCTACATGGATCTTGGCTGGGGCAGCTGCCACCAGCCCAAGTTCATCACTGAAGATTTCGGCATGTCGCTTCAATAGATGCTGCAGGTTCTCAGCTGGTCGTATCTGGTTCAGGCTCTGCCAGTCCAGTCTGATCTTCTGCAACCTATTTCGTCCCAGTAGGCTGGGTCCTGCACCCGCCACCACCACCAGTTCAAGCTCTGCTGTTTGGCCCTGGTAGTGCACAGAGACTGTGGTGGCACCTCTAACCTTCAACGGTTCTCTTGTGTAGGTGCACAGCCTCTTCCCTGTAGGGTACAGTGATGGGCCTTGACCCTTTGGCCACAGCTGCTGGAACTTAGTGTCGCATCACTAATAACAGTGCTAGCAGCTCCAGTGTCCACCTCCATCTCGAGGTTTGCACCGCTGGCCTGAACTGTCACCTTCATTGGTTCCGTCTTGCTGCTCTCGCCTGTCACTGCGAACATGTTGTAAGTGGAATCAGCCACTCCTTCCTCGAGTTCTTCCGCTTGCAAATTGTGTTGAGAACTAGACTTCCGATTCGTGCCGCGGCGCGCGGCGTTCTGTCGATGATGACGTGTTCCGGCTGCGCCGGCGTGCGCGTCTCCTTGCAGCTTGGTACGGCAGACCTTGGCGATGTGTCCCTTTTGTGGCAGAAATGACACTCTGTGTCCTTGAAACGACAGGTGTCTGCGGCGTGTTTGCCTCCACAGCGATAGCAGTTACGCCCCACTGGCTTGCTTTGCTGCTTCTGTACTGCGTGCACTGGCGCGATCGTAGCGTGCGACTTCTGGAGGTCCTTTGCGTTCTGCTCGGCCACTTCTGCTGCTTGAGCGAGTGTGAAAGCCATCTTGAACGTGAGGTCTGGCTTGGCCAGAAGGGTACGTTGGACCCTCGCATCCCGGACTCCGCAAACCACGCGATCACGCAACATCGCGTCGAGAGCATCTTTGAACTGACAGTGCTCGGAGAGCTTCCTTAGTTCAGCAACGAACTCCGCAATGGATTCGCCCTCTTTTTGCGATCTGGAGTGGAAACGATAACGCTGGATAATGGCCGACGGGGGAGGGTTATGATGCTCCTGGACCAGCTTTACAATGTCTTCGAATGATTTCTCCGACGGCCTTGCTGGGGCTGCCAGGTTCCGAATGAGCTGGTAGGTGCCCGCGCCGCATACACTCAGTAGTATGGCCCGCTGTTTGTCGGCATCCCCTACGTCATTAGCAAGAAAATATTGCTCAAGGCGTTCACAATACGCCGCCCAGTCCTCTGCTCTACGGTCAAACTCCGCAATGTTGCCGTGAGCTGCCATCGTGTTAAATCCTCGTCGCCAAATTTGTTGTATACTAGCACGCTTTTACGGAACACTCAAATTCTTATTCTGACTTACAAGAACTACAAGACTACTTAAATACAAAACCAAAGTCACATATAAGCCTTACAAGAACAAAGGTACAAATACACAGTGACATAACAAAGTAGCACATTAGCAACATCACCACTTAGAGTACAAACTACTGGTAAAGAGTCACCACCTAGAGTGCTAATAGTTCCGAGTCACAGATACTACAGCTATATAGTATGTTGTTCGCTGTAATCAATTCAATGTGACCTGTATTCAAACTGTTATAGTATGCCCCTTTAATTAACCCAATTGGGGACACCCTTTACATCATAGTTTCCCTTCCAACCTGCTTTCAAACAGGGCTCACAAGATGAGTTACATTAGCCCAAATAGGGTGAAACCCTTTCATTAAAGCAGTTGGCATAAAATTTCGCCTTTGTGTGGAAACACCAAGGGAAGATTTTATGCCAACCTTCACATTCAAACTGGGCTCATAAAATGAGTGTGTCTTAACCCAATTAGGGGGAGACCTTTTTTAATTAAAGCAGTTGGCATAAAATTTTGCCTTTATGATACATGTACTGTGCAAAATGTACTCGAGGGAATTTTATGCACGACGTTTCAGCATACAGCAAGACAAGTTCAGCATACATTATACCGCAAGACAAGTTTGGCATAAAATTTTGCCGTTATACAGCAGTAAGACAAAAATACTTATTTTATGCCTTTGTATGTACAACTTATAAATTCCATATGAATTTAGCTTCTTGAATTCATAGGAGATGAAAACGTTAAGCTAGTTCCCATTGAGGTATCATATATCAGTATAGAATGTTCCTTGTGCTCTGCAGCACGGATGATGTGAAATGGGTGAATAATATTATATATTCATATCATGACCTCAGCATATATCCTATAATACACTCACCAGATAAATAAAAAGTGCTTCCCTGGACCACCCATGACGTTGCTCGAAATGAAGTATCACACCTGTGTAGTTTTCATAGTGTTAACCTGTCTTCTTGTAGCAGAAGGCCAGCAGTCTACCACTGTAGGCAGTTGCCTCAGTTCAACCATCTATCCTGGGCCTACCAGTGCAGAATGCCAATCAGAACAAACCCGATCCGAGATTGACGAAAATGTACGCATGTTACTCGCAAGTGAAGTTTTAAGAGGGTGTAACATCTCTAATGTCAGCAGCAACTTCTCTTGCGGTGGTACTGCTGGATGGGCACGAGTTGCGTATGTTAATGCAACCAATAGCAGCCATCAGTGTCCTGGTAGTTTTAGAGAGTACACAAGTCCAGTGAGAGCCTGTGGGCGACAGCAAACTGCTACCGCTAGTTGTGACTCCGTAACGTATGGAGTAAATGGAATGCAATACAACCAGGTTTGCGGGAGGATAATAGCGTACCAAGTCGGTTCCCCAGCTGCATTTTACTCTGCTCTCAGAAACGGGGTATCAATTGAGAGCTGGTACTTGGAAGGAATAAGCCTCACTTACGGGTCACCCAGGCAGCACATCTGGTCCTTCGCTGCTACTCCTTCAGAAACCTATACAACTGGTGCAGGCGATCCTTCACTCTGCCCTTGTTCCAACACTGCCGTCACTTACAGCACTCCATCGTTCGTCGGCAATGACTACTTTTGCGAAACGGCGACCAGCCGCACCTGTTGTTCTTATAAAGGCACATTCTTTGCTGATGACCTCCTGTGGGATGGCCAGCACTGTGGGTCAGCCAGCACCTGTTGCTCACACAATACCCCTCCATGGTTCTATAAACGACTACCCGCTACTACAAGCGACGACATTGAAGTGCGAATCTGCAGTGATATGGGAACTAACGATGACGACACCCCCTTCAAAGTGATGGAGCTCTACGTTAAATAACTTGTCAGCAAGTCGTATATACACAATCTCATGTACGTGTTTAGTGCATCTAGCTAGCTGTAGCGTATAGTTTACGTATATAAATCACAGTAGCGTACGTGTATATAGGGTTGCGTCCGTATTATCTATGGTGCAATTTAGTGTTGTTTTAGGCTACGAAGTTAGGATTATGCGGAATATTTTTATATGCACAATAAATTTCCAGACACCAGAAAATAGCTATAGTAAGCTACATGTACTACAGGCTGAGTCTAGTAATATATCCAGCAAGCAAGCAAAGGACGACTACTCAAGAAAGAGAACAAGTTACAATAGATTACTTACAAGTATAGCTTCGCTCGCTCAACTATATTCCCCTCATTTGCCAACGTGCAAGATGGCGAGTGTGTGCCTTTTTCTCGGTCTCTCTGGTAGGGATTAATGAGGTCATGTTTCGCTTTATATTGAGCTCGGTTGTGTTTGTCTATTCGTATATGTACATACTGGCCAATGCCCTATGGGTCGTGCTCTATATGAATTTTGAATAAACTTTGTTAAGCAATCGGTTTTGCCCGTCTGTCAGTTGTCTGTCTGTCACCCAGAAAAAAATTGAAATCTCGCCACATAGACCCTCAAAAACCATCGAAATGGAGTCAAACAATAGCAAATAGCAAAAAACTGCTCTATGTGTACCTGACTGAAGTTGTATGTGCTGTTTATGATGGTTGCATATTCAACTAGCTCTTGCATGTAGCTTTTTATATATGTACACGTTTAAGAGCTCACTGTAGCCAGTGTCCCACTGTTTTGAACAGACACGTAGACCAAACTTTTGCACAATCTCGAGCATATTTATGTCCTGTGCCAAGTGTGGGTCCCACACTGGTGCAGCGTATTCCACATGGGGCCGGACCAGGGAAACATACAGCTGGAGTAGGGTTCTGCTATCCGCATGATGGTAGTATCGCCTGTAAAGAAGGCCAACGATCTTTCTTGCCTTGCCACATGCACGCTGAATGTGTTCTGACCAGGATAGGTCAGAGGATATCATAATTCCCAGATATTTGAAAGATGGTACTTTTTCAAGGATGCATCCATTGAGAGAGAGTGGAGTGGTTGGAACATAATGACTTCTCTTTCTGGAAATTAGCATGAACTTGCATTTAGTGGTGTTAAATGTCAAATTTTGAGTGGTCCAATTACTCAAGGCATCAATGTCAGATTGAAGAGCCACATAGTCTTCCTTTGAGGATATAGGACGGTATAGCAAAATGTCATCGGCATAAAGAGCAATCTTGGATGCCTCTGAGATGTTCGCGTGAGTAATGTCATCAATATAGATGAGAAAGAGAAGAGGGCCAAGTATTGAGCCTTGCGGGACACCAGAGATCACATGAGCTGACTGGGAGGATGCACCATTTAGGACTACAGCCTGGCGTCTCTCAGCCAAGTAGTTGTGAATCCATGTAACAATGCAGGGATCCAAACCAAGCTGTTCAAGTTTTTCAAGTAGAGGTAAGCGAGGGACAGTATCGAACGCCTTTTTGAAATCAAAGAAGATTGCACCGATTTCTGTTCCCATTTCAAGCTGATGGAGCCAATCATGTGTTGTATGCAAAAGTGCAGACACCGTGGACTTTCCTGGCTGAAATCCCCATTGGGAATCAGCCAGCGGACAGTTAATCAAGAGATGGTTGCTTATGAGGTTGTAAAAATGGCGTTCCAAGGCTTTACTCAAGATAGATAGGAGAGATATAGGTCTGAAATCAGATGTACTTTGGGCCCTGGCCACTTTGGGGATGGGAACGACAGAGGAAAATTTCCAGGCGGAAGGAGGGTGACCACACTTAATCGAACAGTTGAACAACTTGGTGACAGAGGGTGCAATTGCACTAGCTGTAGACTTCAACATACGTGCTGAGATACAGTCTGGCCCACTAGCTTTTGAGCAATCTATAGATTTGAGTAACTGACAAACCTCGGCCTCAGTACATAGTATAGCAGGTGGGCACTCAGGGACTGTAGTAGGGTTTGTAGTGGAGATAGGGTGGCAAACTGGTTGAAACAACTGGAGAAGAAAGCATTGAGTGCATTGGCTTTATCTACATCAGAGTAGCAGGGAGAATTGTTGTGTTAATGCTCCAACTGAGGTATCGTTGTTACTGAGGACTTTGACAGTCTTCCAGAATTGCTTGGCACGATTTGGATTAAGTCTGCGAAAGTATCTTTTCTTAGCTTGACGTAGCTGGGAAATTACTTTATTTTGAGCATGTTTGTATTGGGAGTGATGCAATGAAGATCCACTCGAGCAACTTAAGGGCTGGGACCTTGAATGGCTGCGCGCGCCGGTGTGTAGTAACCACAAAAGCTTATTCACATGAATTACGTAACGGAATGTTGTGATAGTCACATGGATGTAGCTCGACTAATATAAACGTTGTGGATGATCAGCAGTTCGTATAGCATACTCAAGGCGCCTCCGTGGATTTCGCTACGTCCTTTGTGTTCTTGGATGCAGTCTTAGCTGTACCTGGACTTCTGGAACTCGAGGTCGCGAGAGAACGCTTTCAATGTAGTGATGTAATGCACTATTGTCATGTGATTTAATTGTGTTTATTACCGCATTGCACGTGCACTGACAGTTACAGAGCTGAACGGCCGCATGAAACAGAGATGCTATTATCCGGAATTTTTGCCGGTGCTTTCAGAGGACGCCGATGTATCGGTGAAGTAAGTTTCCTTACCTTCTATAAATCTACCGTGGGAAATGTTTGCATCTCGTTCCTTTCCGTAGATATCTGTACCTTTCATGGTTTGGGGGGTGTGGCACTTTTGCAGTAGGCAGTGAAGGAGAGTCGCTATCAACATTTCCCTCGGTGAAAAGTTAGAGCGCTACCTATGCTTCACAATGATGCTATCAGGATGGCCAAACCTGGTGCGGAAAAATTCCGGAAAATCGCTTTTATACCCTCGCGTATGCCTCACTACAGAAGCCGTACTTCCACAATAGGTGGGTGGGCGTGTCCAATTATGACGTCATGTATTGTTAAGGGGCGGAGCTGCAAATAGGATGGTGTTTGGGGACAATGCACTGTCTACACTTTCCTTATAGTGTATACAAAATTCACAAAATTTTGCTGCAAAAGCACTGGTCCCAGTCCTTACTGGCCCTGAGCAGACCTTTTAGCTCTTTTGAAAAGGCAGTTGCGCCTGCGCATGGATAGCCTCGTGGCCTGGGTACGAGGCTAGCGCATGGACTGAACTAAAGATTTGTTTAGCCAAGGGAGATTGCGTCTTTTAGGAGGAAGAACTTTCTTCGGTATACACTCATCCATATAAGCAAAAAAAAAAAAAAAAAAAAAAAAAAAAAAAATTGTTACAGTAGCGGCTCCAGCTGCAACGTGATTTTTCGCTCTCGAAGTCGAAGCTAAAGTAACTAACCTCTCAAGTTCGTTGATAGTCTGATAGCTAGCGAGTGGTATGCCACCTACAAAGTCGAAATCTAAGGCCGCCGGCACCAGAGCCAGTGCGAAGACACCGAAGGTCTGTGACTTGTGCTACGACCAGCTGGAGGAGAGTCATGAAGTGCTGGTCTGCGAGGGCGGGTGTAACAGCTCTGTACACCGCTATTGTGCAGGGGTCACTCGCTACCACTACGAGAAACTAACAGCGGGAGCAGAGCCCTTTGTATGCATGTTCTGTTCGCTGAAAACCCACAGAGCTTTGGTCTCGCAGCTACAGTTGGAGGTTGAGAATCTCCAGACCGAACTAGCCAGCACAAAGACTGCCCTGCAGGAGAGCAACCAGTCACTAACGGAGGAAATGCTGGAAGTCAAGGCGTCGATGGCATTGCTTCTAAAGGAGTGCAACTGTTCTACTACCAGCTCTGGTCCTGTGGCAGGTGGAGTCAGGGAGAAGGGAGCAGTGAGTCCTAATAGCAAGCAACCCTGGAATGTGGTGGTGGGTAGAAGGAAGGGGGCAAATGGCAAAGGGGGTTCTGGTGCACATATGTCATCCAAAAGTAGTGGCTCTAAACATAACAGCCATGCTTCCCACAAGCAAGTGGCCCCAAGGCAGGCGGCTAGCAACGCGCAATCCTCGCGGAGGCCAAAGGTGATGGTACAAGGAAAGAGGAAGGTCTGGGGAACCCTTAGAACAACGACTGAGGCAGCTGTGAAAAATACTATCAGGCTCATTTGCAAGGTTGATGAGGGCATAGAAGTAAAGCGTAAGTATCGTCTCAGTGGATCCGGAACTCACAGAGCAAATTCAGAAAACCAACCAAAACCCCATGTTGCTAAATGGTGGTTTGTTATCTCTGCGGACGAATCTGCCCTAGACCAACTAGCATTGAGCTGGAGCGCAGTTAAACTTCAAACCAACTGGTCTCTAGAGCCAGTCTTCTCATACTGTGATGGTGAACCCAATCACCCACAGACCAGTACACCAGGGTCTGCAGGTGATCTGCCCGCCCAACTTCCTAGCAACAGAGAGCCTGCAGATGTCGAGATTGCTCCACCAGTCACTCCCGATATTCCTATCTCACTAGAATCATCTGAGACCCTGCAGAACACCAGCTCCGATCAAGTACCTGATGGCGCTCAATTGAACTGACTAGAAAGAAACCCAAGCTGCACATTGGAGGGCGTAAGCTCTTACAACCCTAACTGTAACCCTAATTATAATCAGTTACACATAATTTACTTTAATGCTAGAAGTCTTGTCCCAAAGCATGATGAGCTGTGTACAATAGCTGAGACTGAATGTCCAGATGTTATATGCATAGTAGAATCCTGGCTTTGTCCTGACATAAATGATGTTGAAATTGCTATACAAGGGTACCAGACGTTTCGGCTGGATAGGAACAGACACGGTGGTGGCATTATCATGTACATCCTGGACGATTATATTGTGAAGGTGTCACACATTGTTCATGACAACCTAGAACTTTTCACTGTTACTGTACATAATGGTTGTTGTAAGGTTTGCATATCACTTTTTTACCGTCCTCCCAGTTCACCTCCAGAAGTTTTTGATAATCTTTGTACGTTTTTGGAAGTTTTAGATATCACTCAGTTTTCTAATTTTATTTTGTTAGGAGATTTTAATGTAAATTTTGTCAACACTTTGCATCCATCGTTTTCTAGGTTGTCCAACATCATTAATACCTTTTGCTTATCGCAAGTTGTAACAGACCATACCCACGTGTCTCCTAATGGACACACTTCTTTGATTGATCTTGTACTCATGTCATCACCATCTCTGCTACAATCTTGCTCAACTATCCCCCCTCTTTCCAATTCAGATCACTTAGGACTGCAGGTTAAGACCTACTGGAGGACCTCTGCTCAGACCACCCGTTCCTTCCAACGAACTGTCTGGAACTACTCCAATGCTGACTGGTCTAGGGCATGTGACCTGATCGACTCAACTGACTGGAACTCACTGGTCACTGATGATGTCAACACTTCCTGGCACGAGTGGCAGCATCGCTTTCTGGAGATAATGAACATGTGTGTACCTAAGCAAACCTTACCTCGTCGCCATAATCTGCCATGGTTGAACAAACACCTGTTGCAGTCAATGAGGAGAAGAAATTACTTGTACAAGCGGGCTAAAAAATCAGGAAACCATGTCAAATACAAGCGTGTGCGGAATAAAGTGATCTCACAACTTCGCAAAGCCAAGGCAACCTTCTTCAGAAACCTGAATCCCAGGAACCCTAAAAAGTTTTGGAAGGCTGTGAAATACTTAAACAAACACCACAGTGCAATTCCTACTCTTTCCCATGGTGATACTGTTGCCCAATCTGGTGCTGACAAAGCTGAAATGCTGAACTCTTTCTTTGTCAGTTGTTTTAACTCATCCCAGCCTCCTCTAACTCATGCTGATTCCAATACCCTCAAACCAGACCATGCTTGTCCTGAGAACATTCTCTGCAAAGAACAACAAGTACTTGGCCTCTTACGTGCTGTAGACACTTCCAAAGCTAATGGCCCTGACGAGATATCAGCGCGGATGCTGAAGCATACTGCCCGGAGTATAGCTCCATCTGTCACTAAGCTGTTTAACTTATCCCTGTGCTCTGGACAGCTTCCTGTTGCTTGGAAACAATCCTTGATTGTCCCTGTTCCAAAATCACCTGTAGCCACCACTCCTAATAACTATCGGCCAATATCTCTTCTGAGTATACTGAGCAAGTTACTAGAACGCCACATCTACTCTCTAGTTGCTACGCACCTGGAATTGTACCACCCACTATCCAACGCACAATGGGGTTTTCAGACAGGAAAGTCAACCACAACTGCACTTTTGTCTACTACCCATGAATGGCTCACAGCTCTTGAACAGAGAAAAGAAGTCAGTGCGGTATTTTTTGATCTGAAAAAGGCCTTTGACTCTGTACCCCACAAAGAACTGATGAGCAAACTGCAACAGCTGAGCCTTGACAGTCATGTATTGCATTGGATATCTAACTACCTAACTTGCAGATGTCAGAAGGTAGTAGTCAGTGGTGAAACATCTCGGGACTCACCAGTACTCTCTGGGGTGCCACAGGGATCCGTGCTCGGTCCCCTTTTATTTCTAATATACATCAACAGCCTAGCAAATGTCTCGATCTCTGATGGCACCCGGATGGTGATGTATGCTGATGACTTACTTCTGTTTCGTCCAATTGCCAAGCAGTGTGATTTTCACACCTTGCAAAGAGACATTGACACTGTTGCAGAGTGGGTGTCTGCTAACTATTTAACTTTCAATCATGCAAAGTGCAAGTGCATGCTAGTGTCAAGAAAAAGTCAGTCATCAACACCCCCTACTCTGACTTTAAATGGCTGTGATATCGAGCAAGTTCAGCACTTCAAATACCTTGGGTTGTTACTGTCATCAGACATGTCATGGTCACCTCACATCGAGTCCACATGCTCAAAAGCTAAAAGGATCCTGGGCTTGCTATATAGACGGTTTTATGGCAACACTGATAGTACAACGTTGGTGCAGCTTTATCAATCCCTTGTTCGCCCTCACATGGAATATGCCTCTGAAGTTTGGGACCCTCATACCCAGAAAAACCGAAACAAGCTAGAGGACATTCAAAAATTTGCATGCAAAATTGCAACCAGAAGATGGGATCTGGGCTATCAGGAGCTCCTCGAGCTGACAGGTATTCCCTCCCTAGCTACCCGCCGGTTACACCTAAAACTGTGTACGTTATACAAAATTGTTTATAATTTGTGTTCCTTCCCTTCTGGTATTTTGGTCCCCCGAGCAAACTATAGTCAGCGTACAAGCCACCCTCTCCAATTCCATCAACCTCATGCTTACACTAACTCTTTCCAGTACTCTTTTGTACCTCATGCTATATCCATGTGGAATTCCCTGCCCTGGTCTACTGTATCAGCTCAATCATTGTTTTTATTTAAGAGCAAACTTGTACTGTAATAATCTTATCTTCTGGGTACACTTTATATTAGCTTTCACTTGCTATTGTGTATCCTATGCACTTATTGCATAAACTTTTATAAACAAAAAAACAAAAAAACAAAAAATCCATGATAGACATGAAAGTATTTTGCCAGTCGGAGCAATATTGGTCAATGTCTTCAGAAATCAAAGCATCCCAGTCAGTATCATTAATCATTGCAGAGGCTTTTCCAAAGTCAGCATGTGCATATCGCCACACTGTTCGTCTACGCACATGAGATTGTTGTTGTGGAAGGGGAGCTTTCCAGCTGATATTCAGATGCAGGCCATTGTGGTCTGACGTGGCCAGAGGGGGAATGACAGAACAGTCCAAAACTTGCGAAGGAGATGAGGTGAGAACCAAGTCAATAAGGGTAGTGTTGCCATTTGGAGAGACATGAGTATGACCTGTTACAACCTGTGATAAACCTGTTATGTTACAAACTTTATGAAACAAAGGATGAATAGAATTATTCATGTTTACATTAAAATCACCTAGAAGTACAAAATGTGAAAACTGTGAGATGTTTACAAAACCTAAAAAATTTGAAAGTGAGTCAAAAATAGAAGCTGGTGAACTTGGGGGACGATAAAAAGCTGTGATACAAATTTTAAAATTCAGGTGATGTAATTACCACTATAGGTAAAATCTCCAGGTCATTGAAATGATGAAAAGGCAACACGTCTACTTTGAGGTGATTCTTAATGTACATTAGAACACCTCCTCCATGCCTATTACGGTCTCGACGTAACAGCTGGTAACCCAGGATACAAATCTCATTGTCTGGGATGTCTGCACAAAGCCAGGATTCAACAATGGAGATGACATCAGGATTGTGTGCATCAACAAGTAAGGAAAGTTCATCTAGTTTTGGAACAAGACTACGAGCATTGAAATACATGACAGTCAGATTGTCTCTACCTGCAGCCAATATTGAGTTTGAGCTTTCACCCAACACGGTACGATTGCAAGTTAGGACTGTTTGTCTAAAAAAGGTAGTGGTTGTGTACATTCTTCAAGCTTCCAATTTGTCTGATTTTGAACACTTTCCCATTCAGACTCAAGCGTACAAAGGATGTTTTCAGGAGCACACAGAATGAACCACAACCGATTACCATTTTTGCTAGACTTGTACTTCCTCCTAATCTCAACCTTATCACACACAGTGGTACGTAAATCTTTTGAGAACATTTTTGACAGTACCTTGTGTACAACTTCTCAAAGTGCCCCAAATTCTGCAGACACCAGATACCTTTATACGTTGTTGAGAACCTGAGGTTGAGGTACTCTGACCTTGGACTGGTGCACTATGACTCCTGTTCCTTTGGTAGTTATACTATAGGCTGGCCACTGCTCTTTTGCTTCCCATTCTTGTTACTATTGTCCTTCCTCACTTGTCTTTCCTGGTGACAGTATGCCATGGTTCCTCACCCTCCTTCACCTGAGCAGCTGGCGAGGATTCAATTGGCGCTTCATGAGGGACCTTGTTAGCAGCGTCAGAGTTCTTTGCAGAAGACAGCCGTGGTGTGGCAAGCTTCTCCTCCTTCAACTGTTTGACCTCCTCCTTGAGGTATTCCACTGTCTCCAGTAACGTGTTCAGATAGAGAGCACGTGGGACAGACAAACGGCTTATCACTTGAAGCTAGGTCTCGGTAATTTTCCTTGTGTACACCTGCACACCATCTATGGAGCCATTTCACAGGTGCCCTCACACAGAAGAGACTCCTGGCCTTCGAACGTCTCACTCGCTTCAACGATAATATCGCAGCATATGGGGCAGGCCTGTACACACTCAGGGCTAGACTCCTCGTCCGCATCAATGAGGACCGGCGTGGCAGCTGGTGGCTTTGCTTTCTCCCTGCGGTTGGCGGGCATCTTACCCGGAGCTTGGACTTCACACCTTGAGGGACTTTCTGCCAGTTCCAAAGTTTTGGCTCCACTAGTGAGCCTCACAGGGGTCCGGCCTTGGGAGCTTGGCTGCCTGCGAAGTTCGGGGCATTGTGGCAAACGATTCGACTTGCTATTGACTGAGTACAGTTACTATCCTTGTAATAAATACTGAATGTCCTTTCTTCACACAAATCAAGATATGATATATGATGATATGTTCACTTGCTACGAGTGTTATAAGTAGGGTGAGTGATTGCATTCAATTCACACCTGAAGCACTCAACAGATGTTAATTCTCCCAAATTACCAATATACAGTGGTTATTGGTCCAGCAGGAAGTAGGGTGATGAGTTAGGGTACCAGGGCCAGTGCTGAATGCACGTGTGTGTCTGTTACCTATACTTAAAGTATGACTGTACTTCCTGCTGGACGGATATCAATGTCATTTCTTTTACTTCCCATGAAACCACACGATTGCAAGCATGTGTGCAAGGCAGACACTGCGCATGCCTATTCCTGGTGTTGCATTATACTCGGTAAATTGATACACATCCTCCATAATTACGGTATGCTACAAGGTCAATATTATCATGAATACAGACTTTAATAATCAAAAACAGCGAACAAGACATGATGACATGGAAATATTGTTACTCAGCCAAAGTTAGCACTGTGGTGTCGGGGGCTGTAAGAAGCAGAGAAAGTTCACTTTTTTGAAGTGTAGCGTCGATCTCTTGATGGTAGATGCATCGGACTTTCAGTAGGGGAACTCCCCAACCCGGACTGACTAGCAGCAGCACTTTCCTGAGTATAGGAAAAGGAGAACGTAAAGTACACACATGATCTCAGTGTCTAACCGATTTAGAGTATAGCACGGTAACCATGATAGAGGTCAGTTTTCAACAAAACAACCTATGAGTCGGAGGTGCTTTTCAACGAAATAACAGAGTACGACAAGGCAGATACTAACGCTGACAACAAGGCGCTTGAGTGACTTGTGCGCACGAGCAGTCACATGGCTCCGCTCCTCAACTTGGCTCCACCTCACCAGTGCCATCATTGAGTGATTTGCTCCTTCGACCTCTCATGTATTGATATAGCCATTTGTACTACCAACAAAAACGTATGTACACAGACATGTGTACTGCCCATCAATACATTAAGGTTTTAACCATGTGCTTATGGAGACTATAGGTAAAGAGCAAAATAACCAAAGTAAACAACTTACATGTTTTGAGGAATGTGAGGGGGACTGTATAGGTGTACCACCACTTGCAGCTCTCTGTTGCTCTACTACCAGCTTCTGGTGTCGTGGATCCTGAATGTGTCCAAAGCTGGCAGCACTGTGTGGATACTCCCCAAATCCCTGTGTTGGTACCATTTGGCCACCCTAGATGCAAAAGGTAAAGAACACTGTCACTGTCAGAAGTCATCAGCAGGATCACATACTTTAGCAGTGGACAGCACAATATCCCAAGGGCATGTTGAGCGCAATATGAACTCACAGGCCTCACATGTAAGTATACAAAGGTGTGTAGAATTTAGGTGTGCCATGAGTACTCCTAGTGCCCAAATAATACAGTCATACTACAGGCTTAAATTTTACCAGGACAAAGGGTTGGACATCATGGTGAAGTGGATGTCCTTGAATCTGCATCTCATGGGGAGGTAGTTGGTTCTGCAGAAGTATTTCATGATGGTTGGGTTGGCCTTGCATCTGGGGATAGAATTGCGGATGGATTTCATGCGGAAGGGGCTGCCCCTGAATGGACAGCTCTTGGGGGTGGGCCTGCACATATCCAGGCTGGGGAATCTGCTGGTAGGCCATTGGGATCGACTGACTGGAGGAAAAAAAATATTTGGCCTTAATCATTCATACGTACGTAGCATGACTCCAGCACCATTATACTGAGCAGTGAGCAGGTAACTAACCCTGAATGACCACCTGATGATGGCTGTAAGTTGGACACTGAACTGTACGGTGAGGGGGTAGGTGCATGCTGGTAGCCAGCCATCTGCATCCCTATAGTTAAATGATAAGCACATTAACATTTAATCCATACCCTACTTCAAACGGCAAGGGTATACACACTCAAGACTGTCAAGCCTTAGCTTGGAGTGCAGAAATGTAGAAGGGATCGTACAATGTACATGCCACAGATTTGATCCTGAAACTTATTCATACCAGAAGCAGGACAAGAGGAGGAAAATCTTTTTCTCTAAATCACATCCATGATGCTACATGTACATGTATGCCTTTACTGGCCCAAATACAATCACATTTTAATGTTTTACTCGCTTCCTACTCAGTGCCACTTTGAAATTATCCCAATGATCTACGTATCTTGACAGCTCACTGAATCTCTATGGCTCGGCTACACGTGGAAGATGGACAACAAATGATACGTACTGTCACCATGAGTAAGCTTGAGCAATCAGTTACATCATTTTGTATTGAGGAACAGAATCACCAAAGCGTCACAAAAATCAATGCCCTCCAAATGTCCTGCTGTGTGGAACTAACCATGGAACTGTGTTGGCACGTCCTGCATAGGTGGGTGGGGCTGACTGTAAACCATGCTGTGTGCCTGAGGAGCCATTTGGGGATGAGACATCATATGCGAGGTTTGGGAACTGTGAGGACCTAAACAGTAAAGAACAACAACAATCTCCTAAAGGTGACCAAATATAGTGACGAAGAACCACAAAAGTGAACCTTAATTTTCTCTCCAAGCTAGGCCTAGTCACCTTACTGAAGTTCTTAGTGAAGCATCTATGTACAGGTTAGAACTGGGACCAAGGGATCTACGTACACAATTTAGAAACCCGAGGGCTCTGGGCTGTAGTGTCTTGAGTGTAGCGAGGGCGGTAGTAAGGGCCCAAGGGTTTCAATTATTGTTTGCTGCCAATTACGCAACATTGGAATCCATGGCAACTACATAGCTTCTTTAAAATTATAGGCAGTGCACATCTTAATATATAGTATAACATACAAGCAGCTTCGCTCGCTTCATTCACTCAGCTACTCCCCCCTTGTTTGCCTACGTGAGTAATCCGGCGCCGTACAGCTCTGTGTGCAGAGCTGCTGCTACCTGATTCTGTCCGCTTCAGCTGCTGCTCCCCGATTGCATCAATCTGCTTCAATTGCTGCTCCCCATTTGCATCTGTTTCAGCTGCTGCTCACCGATTACATCCACTTCAGCTGCTGCTCGCCACTTGTGGTTTCAGGCTCAGCTGCTGCTCCCTGATTGCGTCCGCTTCAACTGCTCCCCGATTGCGTCTGCTTCAGCTGCTGCTCCCTGATCGCGTCCACTTCAACTGCTGCTCCCCGATTGTATCCGCTTTGACTGCTGCTTCCCGATTGCATCCACAGCTGTTCTGGAAGATTCCAGCCCATGCCAAGGCTCGATGTTCTCGAACATTCTTCGCGGAGTTCGAGGTTCAGTAAATTGATGTACGAAGGTCACACGTCAACTGGTCTAGTCCCGCCCCACGAACATCCCACTTCAGTCACTCACACACAGACACATGTTAAAGTAAAAATCTTGATGTATTGATATAGCACCCAGTACAAAACAGCAACTTGTAGAGTGCACCACCACTAGTAATACATAGGCATGCATATAGTATGTTTCTTTATGGATTGGATTTACAGTCATACGTACCTTGTACATGGATATCCTGATGAGGGTGGCCAAACCTCTGGTCATGCAAAGTAGGTCTTTGTCCTCCTGTTGCGTGTCCTCTAGGGACAAATTGTTGCCGTGGGGGCGGGGGGTAGGATTCTGAGACAGAGGGATGTCTGAACATGGTACCTGCTGATGAGAACAAAATACATAGGTACTCATAACTATACTAGGAACATGCACATGCACAGAGCATGCTTCAGGCACATGAGCACAATTTGTAATAGTGATACCAGGGTGAAACAGAAAGCCAATAACTTATAGCGTAAGCCGCCAATTATCGACACATACCTATTATCAACACCAGGCGTACTAAATATCGGCAGTCCGTATACGGAGGATAAATGGCACAAGACTACAGAAATGTTCCTTGATGCCTCTCGTGTGGCTCTAGCGCAATCGTGACAATTGTCTTCTATCCTTGTTTCCAGCTTCTCTGAAGGTTTGTTGTAGCTAGCCCCTCCAATGGTTCTTCGAAGTCCTAAGAAAAGGACAAAATGTCAGCAGCGGTCCGAAAAATCAATGCTAGCAGCTATTGAGGCTGTGAAGAACGGTACAGCCACACTTCGAGCTGCTCGAGCACGATGTGCCAAGGACAACACTTTACGATAGAACTCATGACGATAGGGTTTCTGGTAAAGTAGTCCATGACACCAAGCCAGGGCCTAGCACCTGCCATGTGTTCACAATGGCCCAGCTGATGCCTCATCAAGAAGTCGATTGACCCTATTTTTCCACCTTTGCCCACAGGCCTGCTCCACCTCAATTACCCTTCCAGAGCTCCTGGAGCTCTGGAAGGAACATCGACAGTACGATAAGGAATTTGGGGAATCGATCCGCTTTCAGTCAAAGACCCTGAGAATATGGACCCTTCCACATTAGCGACATGACTTTAGCCAGTGCTTACTACGGCACAAGCCTAGCAATTTCCAGCTTAGTGTTGATTCTCCACTGTATGGTTTGTGCACCAACTGCAAGACACTCTACCAAAACCTGCAAGCCATCAAGAAGCGTGTCCTTTCAAGCTCCCCATTGCATAAGGAGAAGTCGACGGACTCATCTTCCAACCGCCCTCTGAAGTACTTGTCTCCAGCTAGCCAGGTCAAGAAGTTGGCTAGGAAGGGGATGGAGGTTAAGCGACTACAGAAAGCTCTATCAAAGTTCGATGACATTAGCCTCGATGAGGAGATCAGGGTGAGGAGATTCATAAATTGGTAGCTGCAATCGACCAGAACGGACAGGAGGAACGACAACAGCCACTTACATATACCGAGGCTGATAGTGTCAAACAAGGCGCCGGAGATGCATTGCGAGAAGCGTGGAAGAGAGATGTTATGGATCGAAAGGAATTTTTCGAAGACCAGCTCAAGAACAGTAAGCAAACGCTTGTCCACTCATGAGCAAGTATTCTATGATTTTTTTTTATTTTCATGCAGAAACATCCAAACATGAAAACAGGTGGAGCAGCATTACATCTTGCCTTGGTAAGGGATAAGCAGCGCCACTATGATGACATCATCACCATTGCTTGCTGACTGAAGGCAAATACTGGCCGTGCCAGGGACGAAACTACCTTATATACCGTACTCTCGCGAAAGTCCGCCCAGTCCGCAAAGAGCGCCCAGTCCGCAAAGAGCGCCCACCCCCCACTTTTGGCTCAATTTACTGTATAGGGTCAAAGTTTACTCGAATGAGCGCCCACCCTCGTGCTTCGTGTGGCAGACAAAATGGAGCGCGTTCGAGAAGCAAGAACCTGGAATGGAGCGTAGTGCTACGCGTATCAGAGGTAAGAAACTTTGATAACCATGCAGTGAGGACAATACATGTGTAAGTACTAGCTAAAATGGAGAGGTACAGCACAGTACAATCACAAGTAAATTCAGTGTTTGCAGAAAGTCTCTATGAGCCTATGTATGTGTTATGGCTTGCCCGTGAAGATGAAGACACACGGGACCTCAAGTCCTTTCCAGGAACAGTAGAAAATTGCCGTTTGTCTGTGATTACACATGTAATTCTGTTGTGCCTCTCCAAGAAGTACCAGCTTATTCTCGATATTTCTCTTGGCATGTGGCCCACTGTGTTCCCATTCTTAGTCACTGATACAGCGAATGTATCATGGTCATTGTCCATCTCTCTTGCTGTTTGCAGCTCTTCTCCAATAGCGGGAGTCCATATGTTTTTATAAACATGGTGTCCACGGACAGTGCTCTCCACTCGGAACGATCTTGCTGCCATGATCATAGAAGGTCTGAAATTAACATAATGATTACAGCTCAACCAATGGACAAATGGTTTGTTCGTTCTAACTTCCCTGTAGCTGTGGATGCAAATGTGATTAAAGCATTGCGACAAAACTGGATGTGTAGAAGGCCTGAGAACGAGGCTATGCTCATTATATTATGTGCACACATAATTTAGCGAAGGTCATATGTTGCAAAGTGCCAAAAAAGGACTATACCTAGCGCTAGCTATAGCTAGTTACTGTACCGAAGAAACCTTACTGACATACCAATATACCAAAAGATGCCAAATAGATGATGTCAGAACCACAGATTATCTAGCAAGGGTGAGGAAGCGTGCTGTTATATGGATCACTAAAATCAGAGACACAAAGGAATTTGCGAAAGACAACTTATGTCCGAACGCAGTAGGTAGCAGTAACTGGACCAGTGGTTAGAGATGATCGCGGTAGAGAACTGTGCTGAAGAAAGGGCTTGAAGTTTCGCGTGTACGTGTGACAGTTTGAACTTGGTGTCAAAACACGTACACATGTGCGCATGCGTACACGTCTTGAACCTTGCACCCAATCCGCGACATGTGTCCCCCGGCCCCGTGTTTGTCCGTCCGGCCAGCTTGCTAGTATAGTGCTGTACCTCGACTTTGCTGTGGACAGTCTGCTGGACTTGAGGCAAGGGATCATCAGAGAGCTTATTTGTCAGAGTAGCAAACGTTACTGCCTTAAATTTGTTTTGTACTCGTACTGTGATGGTATTTGGCCACCACTGATGGGACTTGACTTCACGGCTGTGGTATATTTATTTATACAGTATTTGAATTTGTTCCTGTGTGTTGTGTTGTCCAGGCAAGATGTCCAGTGGTAGGGGGAGAAAGTGGGCTGGGGAGGATTCTGCCTCTCTGCAGGGGCAAAGCTCTAGAGATGAGCCGCCGGCGAAATTGCAGCACAGTGACCTTATTTGGTGAGTTGCCCCACCCCCTGATTATCTCGCTATCCTGGCCTATTAAATACCTTAGCTTGGGGGGCTCATCAACTTAACGGCGACTTTAGTTGCACGTAGACGCATGTACTCTGTATCTGTTGTGCAAGGCATTGGTGCATGATTATTGGCTGTCATAGTAAATTTTGGGGTCAAGTACAATCCTTTAATGCTAGAGCCAGCATTAATTCACACCAAGGGGGCCATTCTTTGTACTTGATCTAGCCTCGTTCCCAGTTTTTTGATCGCTTGCAGTATGAATGAACAGGGGCCGGGCCTTTGTATGCGATCCGCGGCATGACTGTCGTATGTCGTCATGCCTCATCTCAACAGTCATGTCGTGTCCGGGACCAATCTTGCATTCTGTGCTAGCTACGAAGATGGGACATCCGAAGAACAGACAAAACAGGGTAGGCCAGGGAATGAGGCTATGGTCTGGTCTGGTTGGATCTTGCCCACGGGGCCACAGTTCATCTTTTTGCTGACGCAATCCCCTTTTTGCCTAACCAACAACCAACCGTGACATCATAGTGACATCTGCATAGTAGGCCTGGGCGATAGTGTATAATATACTATCACGATAGTATGGCAATGACTATTCACGATAGTGAATACTATCACGATAGCTGTTGTCAAATAACTATTAAAGTTTCAGGTAAATTTTACTGTATGGTACTGTAATTATCACTCAATTAGTGAACAATTTCCTGGTAGGGAAAAAATTGTGCCGCGTAAATAATTAGTTCCAGTGATAGGAATGGCATACAGAGATTCTGACTATACTGTCCCAACCGTACAATTTTGTGTTGAAACGTACCTTGGTAGTGGAGATACAAGCGCTTCTGTGTCGTCGTTGGCCGCTTTTGCTCGGTCGACGTTGGTCTTATGAAGTCCCACAAAGATTCTGACTACACAGCCGTGATCGCTGTCGTTCACTGATGCTTACATGCCAAAATTCACCGTGATGGCGAAGTTGTGAGCGCTGTAATAAGTTCTTGTCTTCGCCATTGCTAGCGATCGTCTGAGCGTGGTTGCCACGTGGCATATGCGTTAATTGGAACGAACTGCGGTACTGCGCATATGCTCAGTAACCGTGTGACCATTCAAACTATGGACCCATTCACTATCGTATTTGTGAATAGTAAAACACTATCGCAATAGTGAATACTATCGATACTATCGCTCAGGCCTACTGCATAGTATACGGAGGTATATGGTCCAAGTAATAAGACATACGGAAGTGCATGAGTAATGGACACGTGCAATGAAGGTTGACGAGCGCTTTGACAATCCGAGGCCGTGGAAGAAGTGTGTCCTCCTGCCAAGAAGCTCTGCAGTTATGGGCCAGATCTCTCATCACTGGGCGTATACAGGAGTGCATAATGCGGCGAAGGACCTTCCAACTCCGCATGCCCACCCTAGGACATGTACTAGTCCTTCACACCTCCAAAATTTACCTTTAGAGGCCTTATGCAATACAGTTGTAGGGATTTGTGTGAAATGGAGTTAAGTAGGTGTGAAATGCAAATTGGCCTTTGTGCAGCCATAGATATTAGAGCTAGCTGGCTAGGACGATGGCGCTACGTGCAGCGGCTTCAATGGCCAGCAAACCAACGAAGAAGGTTCGCCGCGTTTCGAACTACGCTAGCTAGCTACTTGTTAGCTAAAGAGACTGCGTAAAATGGATATGTCCATCTTCGAAGCTTCCGTGAAACAGCAAGTGAACGAGAAGGAAGTGATCCAGTTTACGCAATATCCTGAACGACAAACCGTGTGGAACAAGTGGAGCGAGAGTGACAAGCTGTGCGTCTTACTGAGCTACCTGTTACTTGGTTTCTGCAACCTTCTTCAGAAGTACACGTCTGGAAAGGAGCGTTTTGCACGGTTCCTTCGCTTTCGCGTAGAACCAGTACTGCCCTCCACACTACAGAGAAGCTAGAAAACTGAAACTTTCAGAGAAGCTACCTGTTGAGGTGATCTTGCTGCCATGATCATAGAAATTAACATAATGATTACAGCTCAACCAATGGACAAATGCATCAATCGCCCTTTCAAACAGAGGATGAGGGATTGTTGGCAGGAATGGATTAAACAAGAGCGCCCAAAGACAAAAGCCGGAAATCTTAAACAACCCACATGGCAAGATGTCGTCAACTGGGTTTCATTTGCGTGGTCTTCAATCAAGGAAGAAACTACTGTACGTTCTTTCTTAGTGTGTGGCATCTCAAACGGTCTCGATGGTAGTGAAGATGACATGGCGAGCAGTGACATTCCGTCAGTTGACAGTGAGCATGAAGATGAAGACGATAGTAGTGACAATGCTAGTGAATCCAGTGATGTTGATGACTTGGGCAATCCCTTCAGTGACAATGAGGATTTTAGTGATGAAGAGAATTAGACTTGTTGCTGTACTGTCTGTTTGGTCTGTATCTGTAATTTGATCTGTAACTTCCTAAATCAATTTGGAAAGTGGTGGGAGGGCTTTGGTGCACGCGCGCTTTCAGCTACGTAAACAAAGGTCAGCACTCTTCTGTAAGTGAATGCGGAAACCCTCAAAAGACCGCCCAGGTGGGCGCTCTTTCGGGGCTGAATGCGGAAACACTCGAAAGAGCGTCCACCCCCCTGTTTTTTGAGAAAGTAAGGTGCAGCACCCATGGGCGGACTTTCGCGAGAGTACGGTACATGTACATGTAGCTGTCTTGGTGGACATGGATGGGGTAAGCTAGCCTCGTTCCCAGGCCTCCACCCCAGCTTTTGTCGCTTGCAGTACGAAAAGCGCGGAGAAGGCCTGGAAGGGTTTCGCACGTGATGCGTGCCGCAACCGTCATAAAACGTCATCCGTTCAAGACCACTATGTACTAGTACAGTAGCCACGATCGCATACGGAGACAAGTCAACGGCCAGAAGAGAGCCACACCGACTTATCCAAGCTAGAAGTCTTACCTTCGAAGTAGTGCTGAGTTGGAAGTGTTGTATTTCCAGAGCGATGGCTCACTGCACGGAGTGAACAGTCAAAAGCGCTTCGAAGTTATAACCGTTGTATTGCAGCCATCTCTCAGCGGTTTTGTTTCAAATCGAGGTATGTTGTATAGGTAGGGCCTGCCTCTCCTCTGGAGTTTGTCTGGTCTCTGTAGCGTCTCTGGAACAGGCGATAGCAAGTTGAATACCGTGAGTGTGTATTAACGGAATCCGTGACGTAAGCGGCGGCACGCATCACGTGCGAAACCCTTCCAGGCCTTCTCCGCGATTTTCGTACTGCAAGCGACAAAAGCTGTGGTGGAGGCCTGGGAACGAGGCTAGGGGTAAGCGCTGTCTTACTAACCCCAGCATCCCACTGGATAGAAGCATTTGTTCCCATCGACAGTCTATGCAAAATTTCCCGAACAAAATCTATCCACTTGTAAACTTGATTACTTTTCCCGTCCCTTCAGTGAGCGAAGCAACTTCCAAGTACTCATCAAACAGAGCTAGTATAAACGCTTCCATCGCCCCAGTTTCAACACACTGGCACTTTCCAAATGCTTGCCTTTCGGGAAAGCACTTCAGTTGATGCCCAGAATTCATCACCTTCCTGACGACTTCCATTAGCTTTGCTCGATCCGCTCCCGCTAGCGTTTTGATCAAACTATTCTGCTTCTTCTTGGGCAACACACGATCCTTCTCTGACTGACAGTCCTCTGGCTCGACATCGGCCATTTCGCAGCTGTACCGTTTCTCACGCTCTCACCCGCAATCTAGCTACAACGTGACCAGATGTGCTAGTTTTAGTACACACAAAAGATTCTGCTTCCACCATGGGAGAATACGAAGTCACACTCTCTCCCTCCTCCACCGTGAAAAACAATGGGGGGGGGGGGGGGGGGGGGGGGGGGGGGGGGGGGGGGAGTGTATTTGCAAGGGCGGATGCATTATCGAAGATTACGGTACTCCTTACTACCCAATGCTACATATCTGCAACATGGGATGGGGTCTTCCATCAGTCGGTTTCTAATACCAAGTGGTTACTATTCTTTAGTAGGCATAATTAGGGGTGGGCGATATCAGAATAATGTGGTCACGATATATCATGTGTTAGTTATCACGATATTCGATATTATCACGATAATGCGTTTTGGCTCGTTTATTTGACTTCTCATGCCACACTAGAATATTTCTACAAGCCAAGCATTTATTATGTTGTCATAAATTGCATGTATACACTATTTAGCTACTGCATGCCTTATTTCTGCAAAAACAACACCACTAATAATGTGAACACGATATGACGATAATTTTAAAACCACCACGATACGATTATCATGGGCCCTTAATATCACGATATACGATAATAACGATATATTGCCCACCCCTAGGCATAATGCGCTTTGGGGTCTCTAAAACCCAATAGACACCTCATAAAAAATCCGTATTTCATACAAAATATATGCCCATAGTCTAAACTGGTTGTTGCACTCGAGCAGGTCTCTTAGCAGGTTTGGAGACTTCAGGATGCACCTATAATCACCTCGGGCTTTGCCTTCAATGATTATAGTTATCACCCCTCTGGTCTCTAAAACAGCTAAGAGACCTGCTTGAGTGCAATAACCTACATGTGTATATATACGTTCTTCTTTGTCTGCTGAATTCTATACACATGAAGATGAAGGTAATTAGAGTAAGCCACTGATTATCGGATGACATATATATCGGATGTGCTAGCACCAAATGCGTACATCACCGGAAGTGGGCGGGACCATACAGACCCATTGGTTGTTTCTGTTGCTTGGTTCTGGAACTACAGCTATCCAAAGCAAAATTATGGATATCAGATGCCTCTCTCTGCTTCTTCTCTGAAGGAAATTTCTCTGAGATTATGGCAATCTTGGGAAGCCTCATGATCCCTCTGCCGCAGGCTCATTTTTGTCAATGTGGCTGATTTGAGCACTAGGGAGTATCACCGAATGTTGAACAGGGTCTCTGGGTCTACGTATATCAAGGAGTGAAATTTCGTTGCACCATTCCTGAGATGCAGTACTCTCCATAAATATCGTCATTGTCACTGTGGACCTCTTTTACCACAAGTTATAGCCCGTTGCTAGGTGGTTGCTAAGATTATAGAAGACTTGTAAATGGGTAACATGCCTCTAGAAATGCTGATTCAGCTATATCAGGTGTGAACTGTGACTATATCAGGTGTGAAGAGTGGCTATATCAGGTGTGAAGAGTGTCTATATCTGTCAAAGAAAAAGCAAGCAGTATACAGGTACAGCACAACAAATGTCAAAAGGACTGATTGCACAACTTAACAAATGTAATAGAAAGGCAGAAATGCAACCATAAACAGATTAAACTCATCAAAGTCAACATCAGTTAGATCCAGCTCAGAACTGGAAGGTAAGGCAAGAGGCGGAGGAACACTGTATGGCGGAGGTAAAGCAGGTCCATTGTAGATTGTTACAATACAGCTAGAAAACTTCATCTGTGGTACATGAGGAGGCTGTGCTGGAATCACTCGTGAAGTGGTCTGCAACGATAGCGGTTTTTGGAACGTTGTGCCCTCTGTTGATGATAGAATTCGGGACACTGCCTGCTGTTGACCCAACGTTGTACGCTCATACTGACGAAGCACTGGAGGAGCGCTGTATGGCTGAGGTAAAGCAGGTCCATTGTAGATTGTTCCAAGAAGTTGGGACAAAGCGCGGGATAACAGTGCGCATATTATGACGAAGAAGTCAGTTAGCAGCATACAAACAGACTTGGGAGGATATCGACCACCGTCTTGTTTCCTTGTCTCTACAACGTACAGACTTAGCCACTTGCCAAGGACAGCAGTGTCAGCGTTTTCAAGGAGATCCATGGGAACTTTCGTCGCTCGACTCGGTCCACTCCCCAAACGAAACTGCTCGTGGCATTCCTTGGACAAATTTACTTGGAGCGCTTCGCAACATTTTCCAAAAGTGAGGGCGAGATCAAATCCATGATATACCTCTCTAGGAGAGCAACTAGTTCCATTTGTTCAAAATCTAGCTAACAGAGCAGCTAGCTAGCTACACTTGTTCGAACTCGCACTAGCAAAATTTGAAAATGCGGAATTGGAGTAGTGAGTATACGGACGGTAATGACGTCATTTGCGCGTAGCCAAAACAACCACCTAGCAACGAGCTATAAATCAGTTAAATCACCCTCCCACTCGGGATGTTGCGGTTTATAAGCCCTCCCCCTCGGGCGCTACGCGCCCTCGGGTGTCGGGCTTATAAACCGGCAACATCCCTCGTAAGGGTGATTTAACTAATACAAATTAAACAGTTGTATCTAAGGAACCCTACTATGTATGTGTAAACACAGGACTTGCACCACTGTGTTACTGAGGACCTGTACATCCTACGGATATCCTAATTGCAGAACTAGAGTTGTTGGACTTGGACATTATGGTGTTTACTTGCCTGACTCAAATGCCTAATTTCACCTAAGGTCAGCTATTACTGATATCCTCATGTCATCATTTAATTGCCTGTGCACATGGTCACATGTTCTTGGCCTTATCACCTTTTGTGCGCCGCCAGATGCGCTGCTACATGTATATAAGTCTCTTCTGTTGTAATTCCCTTTCCCAGTTTTGCAGTTTGGTCGATGACAATGTTTGAGATAGTGAACTTAGTCATGACAAAAAGGGCTGGGAAAGTCTCTGCTGCAGCACCCACTGCCTTCAGCTCAGTCTCAAAGCTGGGCTCTCCATTCTTGCGATTGACAGGCTAACCGGAGCTGCACATAAGCTGGTTGGACACTTCAGGCATACAGTGGTGGCAACTGAAGAACTAAAGAGGAGACAAATCCAAATAGAAACAAAAAACAAAAAGCTCATTCAGGACTGTGAGACTCGATGAAACTCTACGTACCTTTTACACCCTAGAGCGCCTGATTGAGATGAGGTGGCCCATATCTCCAACGAGCAGGTAACTAAGAAAAGTGATCGCTATTTGGACCGAGGATACAGCACTGCAGACAATATACCATGCAAGATGAAGTGTCTAAAGATTCAAGTTCCCATCTCCGTGTAATCTCACTCAACACCTTCCGTTTAAACTATGCGATAGTAGGACTGTCATCACTAGAGTCTCTCAGGTTTTCAACTAGGCCGAAGAGAACTGGAAGAAGGACAGAAATGGAAGAGTTTTCCTCATAACTAAGGAAGGTAGTAGCGACCTCAAAAGGCCTGAGAACTTTCACAAGGTCTTCAGCCAGCACTCACTGTTCACTTTTGAGGTTCAGGCCACCAAAGTTCCTCAGTGAGCAACAAGTTGAAACTGTGAAGATTGTCCTCGTGGAGAAGATGGATTCTTTTCCCACTTCTGATTCTGATGACTCTCCAAGAGGCATGAAACTGCACTAGACCTCCTGCTTAGTGTGGACAAAGACGCATCTGGACCCTCCACCCCACTGGATGAGGTGGTTCAGTTTATGACGGAGAGGGCTGTACCAAGAAAGACATGCCCACTTGCCTGGTGGAAGGACAATGCCCATCGCTATCCTCGACTTGCCAGATCTGTGGCAAGAGAGGTATTTGGAATCCCAGCTACCTCAACGCCATCAGAGCGGATCTTCTCTACTGCTGGTCTCATAGTCACCAAGCTTCGTACTTGCCTTAAACCAAGCACTCTTTAACAAGAACTTAAAATTTCTGTCCTAGTGTTTGTATTATTTTGACTTTGTGGCTTCAACTTGTACAGTTGTACAATTGTGATAATTGTGTAACAATTGTGATAATTGTGTAACAATTGTGATAATTGTGTAAACATTGCGCAATAGGCCACTTTAAAACCTGTGAAGGTCAGAAGGCTTGGAAGGTTCGAAGGTTAAATATTGACATTCATCAAGCCCTACTTAGTTTAGTTTAGATACTTGATGAATTCCTAGTTAGTGCATGCACATGTGTAGTTAGATCTAGTCTACCTAGGTCTCTTCTAACCCGAGATTGAATTCAACATGAGCGTACCTGTGAGTGTCTACACAAAAATTCTACAAAATTTCACTCCCCGATATAGACCTGGAAACCTTGGTCAACATTTGGTCATAATCCCTAGTGCTCGAACCTGCCACAGTGACAAAAAGTGAGCCAGTGGAGGAGGGTTCATAAGGCTTCCCGAGACTACAAAAATTTCGGAGAAACTTCCTTACGGGAAGAAGCAGGGAGCATCATCCAATAAAACATCAATTTGTTACCGTATAGCGGGAAATTTTCGTACGGTGCTAATTTTCGTATATTTCGTATGAAGCCTCGAGATACGAAAAAAAAAACTACGAAAATTTTAACCGTCGAAATTTTAACGTCAAATTTTGAACGGGCAATCGAACACGTGGAAGCGGCGAGCAAGCGGTGGGGTTTTATCACGGTATTTCTAGCCTTCGAACGGCCTTCCAGACTCCAGTGGACCCGTCTATACCCGTTAGCTAGCCTGCTATGATAACGAGACTCAGCGTGGGAAGTGCGACAAATGAAAGTAAGTCAGTTCACTGAGCAGCAACAATCTAGTCTCGCGGGGTCCCCGCGAGACTAGCAACGACGGCGAGTATGCCGCCAACCAGGCGGCTATTCCGAAATTCTTGCCAACAACAGAGGCCCAGATATCAGCATTGTAGACGTACCCTTTCACCATTGTGCATTGCCTCAACCGAAAACAGAAAGACGACACTTATTTGCGTATGCGTAGTGCCATAGATAATAGAATACTCACGTGAGTATTCTATTATCAAGTGCTAAGGGGCGTGGCAATGCGCAGGCGCATACAAAAATTAAAATACGAAAATTTCTGCTGGAGGGGCTTATGGCCATTTATACGAAATTTTGCACCTACGAAAATATCCCGCTATACGGTATATGTTTGTCCGAAATATAGATTTGGCTGGCTGTATAGTTCCAGAACCAAGCAACAGAGAATCACCTAACTTTCAACTCAAAGTGCAATGGGTCTGTAGTATCAACTGAAGGTCCCACCCACTTCCAGTAATATATGCGTTCGGCGTCCGATTATGCATGACATCCAATAATCAGCGGCTTACTCTACTGCATGTACCAATTACAAAAAAGGTCATTAACTGGTAGGAAACACCCACTCCTCACCTTGCCTGGGGTAGGTACCATGATCAGGTGTAGGAAGAAGTGGTGCACGGTGGCATAGCTTCTTAGCTGCATATATGCCAGTTGGGGAGGTTGGGAGGGAGCGCTTCACACCAGCTACACCCTAGAGAATGGGTAAGCAATTACAAGGTGAACATGACTCCAGATAATGAGAATGGAGGGTATATTTCCATTAGGTTAGTGACTTCAGCTGCTGCTCTCCAATTGCATCGATCTGCTTCAACTGCTGCTTCCAGTTTGCGTCCGCTTCAGATGCTGCTCCCGGGTTGTGTCCGCTTCAGCTGCTGCTCCCCGATTGCATCTGCTTCATCAACTGCTCCCCGATAGTGTCTGCTTCGGCTGCTGGTCCCCAATTGTGTCTGCTTCAACTGCTGCTCCCTGATTGCGTCCACTTCAACTACTGCTCCCCGATTGTGTCTGCTTCAGCTGCTGCTCCCTGAATGGACCCGCTTGTAGCCCCAGCTGTTCTGGAAGATTCCAGTCCATACCCGGACCTAATGTTCTCGAACATTCTTCACGGAGTTCAAGGTTCCGTAGTACGAAGGTCGCACGTCACTAGTCTAGTCCTGCCCCACAAACATCCCACTTCCATCACGCACACACAGAAAGACAGACACACACACGTTAAAATCTTAATGCATTGATGTACGGATACTTGGCTTAAAATTGATGCTGAGATTTGGATGCTCTTCCGATATGCGTTATGGCGAAGCTTCGACGCAAACCAGAAAGCTTCTTCCGAAGATGCAGAAGGCTACATACTTCTGAAGAGGGCTGTCTTTTGTATATACCCAAATGTTGTATATACCCAAATGGTACAGTTTCAGTTGCAGATCTTCTGAGATTCATTTAGGCCTTGTAGCTGCATTCTTCTGGAACTGCGTTTGTGGTGTAAATTTGGCACGAAGAGGCTCGGAAACTTGCACCATTTTTAAAGATGCTTACCGTAGTGACGTTCTGTCACACTCCGCGTCTTGAAAAAGCAAACAAACAAGGGGAAATGCCATCCATCCTCAGGCCCATCCCATGTAGAATGCATGGGATCGGGATGGGACTGCATGGGCATAGGACTGCAGGATACATTTCCCATAGCATTTTAGAGAGGTGGAGCATGATGGACAATCACCAAATCCTTTTTCATCAAATTCATAAAGCTACAAATCCATAAAGTCAATTTCTTGGGGCCCAACATAATTATACCGTAATCTCCAACTAATATATACCCCTTCGAATAAACACCTTCCTTCCTCTTCAACCCTCAAGTTCTTATATCGTGTAGTTCTACTTGTTACTACTCCACGGTGAGCGTCTTCTAGAATATCTCAACCACACGTGCACAGCAAAATACCGTAAATTTGCGCCACTCTAATTCCCCGCGAAGTGTTCTTTGGCTGGCTGCAATTGCGGGTTTAAAACGTGCAAGCTGAAGCTGCAGAAAGGCGGCGATGTCATCTGGCAAGGTGGATCCTTCGAATATTCGCTGCCGCTACTTGTAATCAATGGGCTCTCCTACCTTTCAAGGTTTCTGCGATCCCGCTCGGAGTGGCTTTGTTCGCTTAGCTTAGCGAACAAAGTTATAGACCAACATTATTGCTGTCTGTCTGGATAGCTACAGCAATGTGGTTTTCAATCTTGCCACGGCGTATAATTGAGACTAATCAAACATTCAATCAAATGCCCCCAAACTTGCGCAAAATGGGGGGGGGTACTAGCGAGACACTAAGGTGTACATAAAAGTTGAGGGGACATGACGTGACACTTAATTAATTTAGGGAAAGCATACAAAGTGATGAGTTTGTCCATGTAAACTATATACAAGTCCACATCCACGGCTGACACACCTGATTGATTCTTGGATCCATACTACCCATTTCAGAAGACACCATTCCGCTCTTCTCCATCTCCCTAAGACAATGACACAGAGGTACAAGCATTCTGAACAAGCATGCTTTGAGTATCATACAAGTTGTGGATGAGTGGCAGTGCATGCAGGTGATACGAAGCTAAAACTTCAAGCTTCTTTGTAAGCTCTTCATCGCTACAAACTAGGTACATGCATGTACGTACATGGACTCCAACCCATTTCCTCGCTTCCTTGCTCATGCTGAGTTTAATGAACACCTTCCTTGATTATTGTCCACAGTAAATCGCGTGATGAAATAAATACGTACTAGCCACAGGTTTGATTGCAGAAATGCCATAACGTATGTAACATACTGTTGTTTCTGGTCCACCTCCTTCTGCCTCTTCCTCTCATCCTCCTCGTGCAACACCGTCTTCAGCTGCTGGAACAACTTGTGCTTTTGATCCTTCAGTGTGTCGTGCATGGACTGCAGTACCTCAATCTGCGGATTTTCAGATACGTAAAATTTCATGCTGTATAACAAATGGAAGGTGTCATCTGGTGCCTGAGTTTCCTTGCACATATACGCTGTATACATATATGTACATGTAGTGTTAATTACCTTGCAGTTGAAGCTCAACTGCACAAGGCTAGCCTTGTGAATGTTTTTCTCCCCCCCCCCCCCCCCCCCATAGAACCATGAAGTGGTAGCTCTTGAGGAGCACAAATACCTTGGAAGTGAGACGATCTGTGAAATGGCAACCATTTACAAGAAAGAGACAACACGGCCACTTACAAATTATCAGAAGAGGATGAATGAAGCAGCACAAGAATTATGTCTAGCGAATCCAGGCTTACTTCAAAAGCGGAAGCTACTACTTGTTGACAAGATTATTGAAGGCGGCTTTCAGTTGGCAAATCTGGTTCCAGAACGGTGCGAATCATGAGGATAATCCTACCCCAAAGCGACGGAAGTGTTCTTAGGCTATATGGGACCAGAGATTGAGGACCTCACTCTCACCAGAGAACTCCCTCTCCCACACGGCTACTGGGACCTCACTCTCGCCGGAGAACTCCCTCTCCCACACAGCTACAGGGACCTCGTTCGCTCTCTCCTCACCAGGAAACTCCCTCTCCCACACAGCTAGTGGGACCTCACTCTCGCCACAGAACTCCCTCTCCCACACAGCTACCGGGACCTCGTTCACTCTCTCCTCACCAGGAAACTCCCTCTCCCACACAGCTAGTTGGACCTCACTCTCGCCACAGAACTCCCTCTCCCACACAGCTACCGGGACCTCATTCACTCTCTCCTCACCAGGAAACTCACAGCTAGTTGGACCTCACTCTCGCCACAGAACTCCCTCTCCCACACGGCTACTGGGACCTCACTCTCGCCACAGAACTCCCTCTCCCACATGGCTACTGGGACCTCACTCTCGCCACAGAACTCCCTCTCCCACGCAGCTACCGGGACCTCGTTCGCTCTCTCCTTACCAGGAAACTCCCTCTCCCACACAGCTAGTGGGACCTCACTCTTGTCGGAGAACTCCCTCTCCCACACAGCTAGCGGGACCTCACCCTCCCACACAGCTACTGGGACTTCACTCTCACTACAGAACTCCCTCAGCTACTGGGACCTCACTCTCAGATCGAACATGTGGGTGTGCTCAGCTGTGTAATTTTATTTTATGGTGTCATTACAACTGTTTGTGCTTGTTCTCCATGTCTTAATTTTCACCTAGCAATTAACGAGGGACAATCACACTCCTGGTAACTGGTTGCACACTCACTGGTAGCTAAGTACGTATGACAGCTAGTTCAGGTAGCCGTCGCAACCGGTTGCGACTCCCTGATAGTGCAAGCTAAGTATTACAGTTAGTTCCAATTAATGCACATAGCACGTGAGGACCATGGTTGGTCGAATCAAGTCGAGTCAGTAATGACAGATAATTGCACTCCTGGTAGGGAAAAATTGTGTCGCGTAAAATAAATAATTAAATGTTTGACTACTTCGGAATGACCTACAAAGATTCTGACTACACTGTCGTGATTGCTATGATGCAGTGACACAAATGCAAAATAATTGTGTTGAAACTCACCTTGGTGGTGGAGATACAAGTGCTTTTGTCGTGCCGTCGGCCGCCATTGCTCGATTGCTCTCTTCGACGTTGGAGAGATGGAAATAAGTCGAGTCTCATCAATAGTTTTGCCTTTGGACAAGCTGAAGATCAAAGCAGCAGAGACAACACCTCCAGCAGTCCAGTGTGAGCATCAGCAAACAGGTAATAGAACGGAGAGGGTTCCATTGGCTTGAATGTGACGTATAGACAAGCACTCAGCTAGTTACTGAACTGAAGACATTATAAGGTTTGGACTCCAGTGCTATACAGAAGTACAATGTATTCTGTGGAACAGTGCCATTTTCCCTTGTAGACAGTCTCCTTGAAGCTTGAAACTTGTACGTAACTTGAAATTTGTAGACAGTCACCTTTGTCGCCTTGTCCAGAAAAAAAAATCATTTGCCGAGCGCCTTAGGAGTCAAGTTGCGTTTGTATACGTCATGTATACACTGTATATACATGCACATCCATCACACTTTCATGTCATCCTTACTACACCTGTACATGCATATAAACACATGCACAGTATAGGCATTATTCAAATGTGCAAACAGACCTCCCTGGGGAGGGAGGGCAGGCGTAGCCTGAGAAAGAGGTTTCACTACATTATTCTTCTACATGTACCTGTTTGGCAACATCGCTTGCTGTCTCTGCCTCGGGTTCTTTGACACGATCTAACGGCTGCTCCTCAGAATTTGGACTGCGTTTTTTGTCATTTCTTTCCTGCATTGAACGTTCAACTATTTCCCCAGAGTGTTTGCATTCTGTGGACTTCTCCCTGTCTTCATGTTCTGAGTGTGAAGAATTAAAAAGATTCATGTAAAAATTTTGTCAAGGTACGGAAATTGACACACTTTCTCAGTGTGCCATTGTATATAGATATTTTCACCCGGAGAATCACTTAGAAGTGACCAGAGTACATGTAACTGCTTGAATCCCTACTTTCCACCTCATAGGGTGTACATGTACATGTAAGAAGCACATCGAGTCGGCGAATCTGGCTTTGCCAGCTCTATGCGCTCCTGACATGTGTACATGTATGATCTAGTTACAATTTGGCTGCAGAATATTTCTTCGTAGATTAGAATGAAGCCATAAAGGATCTGAATAGGTTCGAGAGATGGTGGATCAATTGGTTGTGCCTGACCATGCTGCAAATCGGGGGATTGTCTGACTGGTATCATGGTGGAAGCACTGGAAGACAATTACCAGCATCGTTATACATGTAGCTGTACTACGACTCTAAAAGTGTGTGCATGCATGTGTGTGAGTAATGGAAATGAGATGCTCGGGAGGTTGGACTAGACTAGTGATGTGAGACCTTCGTACTTAGTGCAGTCACCAGAAGACACTACCAGGCTATTGGCACGTCAGAGTAAGGAGCTACGGCGATAACTCAGTGATGAAATCAATCACCATCCCCATTAAGGTTACGGGATACTCGTGCGCGCGCCGTGTGAAATGTATCGGGAAATGCATGCTTAAGCTCGCTAACCAAGAATCTCTGGTATGAACAGCGTGAGCAACTTGATTCTGGAGGTGGAGGTGCGCTGTCACAAAGTGCAGGGCATGACGGAAGCTTTTACCAATACGCTGTATAGCCGTGCAAAAGCGAGCAGTTCAGTTCACCAAAAAGCTGTACATGTATTTACCGCTTTTCTTGAGCGAGACAGCAGATAAATTTGCCAGGGATTATGCTATCAAAAAAAGCTTCCATCATGCCCTGCACCTTGTGACAGCGCACCTCCACCACCAGAATCAAGTTGCTCACGCTCTTCGTACCAGAGATTTTTGGTTAGCGAGCTTAAGTATACATTTCCCAATACATTTCGCACGGCGCACGCACGAGTATCCCATAACCTTAATGGGGTACAGGACCTGCATGAAACCTTCGAGATGCAAAATGAACTGACATACATGCATCAGAGGTCTCACCTCCCACACTGCATGTGAATGAGTCTTCTGCAAGGCCAAAGGACAAATTCCTTTTTTAAATACGAACCACCCTTCAACAGAAAACCAAGGGCTTTAGTGGGATTGAACCCAGGACAAAGCCTGAGCTGAGCATTATAGAGACTCTCACTCTACCAGTGCAACACCGCACACCCCAAGTAAGAACGTCAATGTGAACAGAGGTGACAGCACAGAGAGCTGCACCGTACCAGATGTACTGCTCAGAGGGGGCAGTAGGTGAAGCAAGCAAAGAGAGCGAAGCTACTTGTTAGGTAATTATGACCTGCATGTGGTCCATATAGCGTAATCTCGTGAAAGAGCGCCCAATGGAAGTGCACCTTACATGCATGGTGGGCGCTCTTCCGAGAGCTTCCGCATTCAACCCCAAAAGAGTGCCCACCTTTGTTTAAGCACATATGCAGCAGCAAGCATGCGTGCTTCAGAGCCCTCCCCGCACACCTACATCACTGGAGGCACTAGCAATAGTGTAGCACTGCCCACCGCGTCATCTTCACTGCCATCAAGCGCTCAATGAGGTCCCACGTGGAGGTTCCATGTACATACATTTATATCTTCACCTTCACAGGCAAGCCAACGTGTGATAGCTAGACCGATACACAGACTCAGAGAGACTTTCTGCAAGCAGAGTTTCTTACCGGGTAGAACATATCCCAAAATGAATGTGCTCCACTGTCTGTCACACTAGGCAAGTGCAAGGGTGGGCGCTCAAGTAAAGTGGGGGGGGGGGGGGTGGGCGCTCATGTGGAGTGAGGGGTGGGCGCTCATGTAAAGTGGGCGGTGGGCGCTCTTTTGCAAGACTATTGTATGGTATGCATATCACTGGTCTGAACCAGAAATGGGTCTGTGAAGGCTCCATTTAGAAGTGTGATACAAGCACGTCTTCATACCAACAAGTAACTGGTCTTCTCCCTGCTCTTCACCGTGCACCTCCAGATTTCCTTTCTGTTCGCCCAATTGGCACTTCAGAACTGAGAGGCTGGCTGTTGCAAACGGGGATCTCACAAAAACGTTGCAGTTGGACTAAGGATCCCAGAGCGTAACTTGGCAAGGAATTGTCTGGAGAATAAATAACCTTCCCCAGAAGGGTCTCATGGAATGTGGCCAACGTCAGTTAGTCGCAATCAGGTGATGTTCAGAATGAGATACTAATTGCACCTTAGTTATCGCCACCCCAGTCAGGGGTGAGTGTCAGAGCAAGTCTTACATGGGCAGTTAACCCATATTAGACTTGTGAGATTATTGGACTTCTGTACAGTCAGAATCAGATACTATTGTTTGACTGTAGAAATATTCACACTTTATACATCCTAATCAACACAACATTCTGCCGTTCAAGGCGGAAGGGTTATACATGTAGTTATTCGCTAGACCTAGGGTCTGGGAACCAGAGACATAGACTAAACCATTAACGGGGGATGGTGATGACATCATCACTTACATGTATATGCTGCTGATCAGTGGGCCTTGGCAGCTATACTTGAGAATAACAAAAGTTTAGGCCAGAGGATCAAGCAGCCATAGAATTAGTCTCGCAGGCCAGACGCTTTTTCCTGCTTGGGGGTACGTGTGGCCAGAAGTGCGGAGGGGAAAAAAGAGTCCGGTGTCTCTGGGCCATATTCTGTTGCAACGTGGATTGCAATAAGTGGAAAAGTCACATGGGATTTGAATTAACGAGGCATGCCATAAATGGAAACAAGTTATATTAGTAAGTAGATCAATGTTCCCTACTGCAAGTAAAAACAGCAATCACATAAAGCGATGAAGGCAGCGGGAGCATCCAGTAACAGAGAGTCTTACCGCTTCCAGTAGGCAGACTAACGATCACTTCATTGCCTTTGAAGTTGAGCCACATCAGAGATCAGAGATGGCTGTCTCGATTCGCTCGATAGTCTACTCTGCACACCTAAGTTACTAAACCATAGCTTTCTTGATTGAAGTGGATTATTGACAGAGTCATGTGACAACTAAAATTTCATTGGATGTGCCTATATTCCTGCGCCGCAGAGGCGCAGCGGAATATGGCCCAGAGGTAAACTGTACAAGATCGACCCTTATTCCCCTCCGCGCTTCCGGCCACACCCCCAAACCGGAAAAGCGTCTGGCCTGCGAGAATACCAGAGAATGATACACCATGCTCCTCACCCTTTTGCACCTTCTTTCGCTGCTTGAGAATATGAGCACGCAAAAAAGTCAACTGTCTTCTTGTCAAAGGAGATTTCTTAGCAAGGATCACCATCATCACGGCATATCTACTGTGTCACGTGCACCTCTAACATCTCATCGATCCCAGACCCAAACGTCAACTTAACCGTCTGGGAACGAGACTTAACCTGAACCAGCGCCATTTTGTTTGGGGAATTGGGACCAAAAAGGAGCAGTCTAGCAGCTCACAGCGAAAAATATGCACTACTTAGAGGATTACTTAGAAAGTGAGTGTGTGTCTTGTGTCTATAATTTGGGCTGTCCCGTATAAATACCCCTCCCCCCCCCCCCCCCCCGGCCGGGCCCCCAGTCTCGTGCCCAGACCACACCCCCCGAGGGGAGAGACGGTCTGGTGAACGAAGTCGAATTTCTTGGGCTTGAAGCATACTATGGAATGTGTAATCATTGTATAATCCCGTGGTGTTAAGTGCCTGCGAAAGCTCCTGCTGAAGGTGACCGTATCAACCAAGCGCGATCATAGCTACTCACATCGGGAGAGAAGATGTACTAACCTTTTGCCACTCACCCACGGCCCATAGAAGAGTTTTGAAGCATCCTTGTTCGTCCATGGAATCTGCTTGCCGTCCGTTTGGCAGTCATTTCAGGCACTTTACAGGGTCAAATGCGAAGAACGACCCCTTAGGGCTAGGGCTAGCATTAGCTTGCACCTAGAGGGAGCCCTTCGTTGTACTTGATCCCTTTGCTGACCTTGCTTCCAAAGCTCTCAACTTGATCCTTCATAAGCGATGTCACAGGGCTCGCAACTAGCACAATCGAGCGCAAAGGTCTTCAGAAGTTGTCGCCATGACGTAGCGTTGCCTTACACAGTCAGCGCTAAGGGGAAACTGGCATGGCAAAGGCTCTTGGCTGTTGTCTTCTCCAGCTTATAAGTATTCAAAGTGATTACTACGTAATTATTAACAATCTCGCGATCTCATTGGTCCTTACCACATTCCGGTAATAAGCCCAAGAAATTCGACTTCGTTCACCAGACCGTCTCTCCCCTCGGGGGGTGTGGTCTCTGGGCACGAGACTACCCCCCCCAACTCCTAGCTCGAATGACCTGCCCCTGGGACAGAGTAAAACAATGCCACACACCCCTAGGACAAAGTGCCATCCACACCCCTCCAGGACAGACTAACTGCTTGATGTATAGAACGCCTAGCCTCGGTCCCAGGCTCCGTTTTTTGGAGGAAAGTGCCTGGGAATGAGGCAGTAGAAACCCTGGTCTCACAGGCCAGCCTCTTTTTTCTAAGTTGGGGAAAAAAAGAGTCTGGTGACATAAGGCAACATTTCGTTTCCCAGTGGAATGCAATCAACTGTAAAAGTCACATGATAGTATCCAATTATTGCCCACAACTTTCAAATGTGCGACTGTGAAGCGAGTTGGAGGAGGCTCGAGAATCTTTGGAGAGTAGTAACCACTGGAAGGTGAGCCATGGAAAAGCCTTCAGCAGTATATACGTAGTAACAAGGTGATTTTCCAGTGCCGGTTAGAAGACTCACGAGTACATCCTGTCCGCTGAAGGAGTTCTTCACTGCTAATACTTGCTTGGGGCACAAACTTGGATAGCCTAGTTGCGCTTTGCAGCGATGGCAATCGCACACACTGTCTCTCTGAATTACGCTATGAAAATCATGTGATTGCTGCAATCTCATTGGCTCTACCCACATTCTGGCAGAGAAAACGGAATGTTGGCTTAAGTCACCAGACTCTTTTTTCCCTCCCTCCCTCTGCGCGCGCCCCCTCCGTGGAAAAAGAGGCTGGCTTGTGAGACTATAGAACCCCCTGGGTGGTTCTGTAGCCTCGTTCCCAGGGACAAGTTATTATTTTCGAGTAAACACCCCCCAGACATAATTGTCATCCGAGGGGGTGTTTGAATGGAATAGCCATTATCGATTGATTGTTGTTTGGGCACTTTGTCTGAAGAAGCACTCAGTGAGATTTCTACGCCATTGCAGTCCATGTGACCCCCTGGTCTGTGGTTAATTTCAGTGTGATGTCAGCCTTAGGGGTGTGGCTGAAAATGATCCTTCTCTTGTACCCATACCCTCCCAGGTGGTCACTCCAATAAGCATTGTAGTGAAAGCTGCGACTGGGATTGTGACCCGGATGTAGGTGTGGCATGGGTGTGGCTTATCACATAGATATGATCCGTGTCTTATATCTATGCTTGTCATATTACTCCGTATACACTACCAGAAGGCCATGCGGTCACGGTGGATTTTTGTGACGGCCACAGGGTCACCGGCAGATTACAGGTGTAGCAGTGTGGTCATGCGGTTTTTAGACAGTCATGTGTGCCCGAAAATGAAAATCCCTGTTGCCAAGTGCAGCCAGAACCTGGGACTTCTTTTCCCCTCATTCCCAGGCCGTTTTGGGAGGGAGAAATGGCCTGGCAACTTCCGCGAGTTCAAACTGTTACTTCCGCTGCCAGAGAGTTGGAAGACCCAATCAGATTTCAGATCGCTGTCACATGACAACAGTAAACCGAATTGCGTCATGAGTTGAAACGTCGCAGTCACGCCCATTCATCACAATAGTTGATTGCTTGATCGCGCTAGTGTAGGTGCTCTGCACGATGACTTTTGTTTGTTTGTCTTCTGCTGGCTTTCCGTCGCAGAACCTGCACAAACAGTTGCTTCCACGAGCAGGAAAGGACTGTTCTCAGCCGGTGATAATATCAGAAGTATCACGTGGACCTCACTGCTTGAATGAGGTATGCAATTGCCGTGACGTTACGTCCGTATACAGTTTGAACTCGCTGAAGTTGCCAGGCCGTTTCTCCCTCCCAAAACGGCCTGGGAACGAGGTTAGGGACTTCTAGGCCCACAGCTCAGTGCTTAGCTTCGTTCCCAGGCCCGAAAAGGACCTGGGAACGAGGCTACATGTACCTAGTGCTTCACCACCAAGCAACTCCCAACAGTCGCACCGGCTCACCTTATGAATTCTCGAGGTTCAGGGCAAGGCTCGATGCTCAGTCCCTACTGAATACCCATCCTTGTGTCTTAAATCAGGAGTGTGTAATGTTGTTGGAAGGAAGGAAACGCATGTACGTACATTATGGAATACCATGGGAAAACTAACCTTTAGCATGGGTCATATGCATTGCAGGCTCCATTTTTGACCTTCAGAGCAGCTTGCAACTTAATGTGCTATTCATCCTGCAGTTATTGAATTCCTACCAACTGAGCTGAAGTCCAGATTTGTACAGATGAAGGAGTTGGATGAACATGTCCAAAGTACGTGGTACATCTGTGCTATACATGCATGTACTGTAATAGGCCAAAGAATCTGATACCGCACATGTGATATGTTACACAGTACACTGCTTTCATGAATTGCTGACTTTCAATGTTATGCAATGTGGATGCAGCACCAGTAGGTAAAAGCAACAAGCAGTGGATTCTCTACTGATTGTGTCAAACTATAGAGTCTAATATTCTACCCGTAGCTCTCTCTTGTGGACAAACCCTAATTGTGCCCTAACTTCTGAGGGTGCTTCATTGGCCTTATTCCTACGTACATGTACATGTAGGGTGTCTCACTTGTACTGGAAAGTCTGGAATATGAACACAAGAGAGAGAGCTAATTTTAAAAACAAGGAATAGTTACCCTGTGCGTGTATGCACAGTAAAGGAGTAGAATGATTGCTGTGTCTGTCAGTGAACGCAAAAATGGGCAGTTTGTACTAAAAGCAAGACTTTTGCTCTCTGTCCAAATTAGCAAACAAAACCATACCTTGATTTTCAGTACCGTACTCTCGCGAAAGTCTGCCCACTCCGCAAAGAGCGCCCACCCCCCACTTTTGGCTCAATTTTCTATATAGGGTCAAAGTTTACTCGAATGAGCGCCCACCCTCGCGCTATAGCCTCGTGCCTTGTGTAACAGGCGATGGAGCGCATTAGTGAGATGTTCCAGCGTATCTGAGGTAAGAACCTCCTTGCAGCAAGTCTCTGTTACATGTAGTCTGAGTATCCGTATCTATGATGTCCATGTGTGTTGCCTGGCTTGCCTGTGCTGACGACGGCCCCGCGGCCTCCACTCTGGACCTTAGCCAGCGCTTGGCGGCAGCGAAGACGACGTGGTGAGCGGTGATGTTGCTAGTGACTCCAGCGATGTAGATGTGCTAGGAGGGCTTTGACTCACGCGTGCTTGCTGCTTGATCGCTGCTATTGCACTACTTGTGTATGTAAACAAAGGTGGGTGCTCTTTCAAGGTTGAATGCGGAAATACTCGAAAGAGCGCCCACCCCCTGTTTGGTGAGAAAGTAAGATGCAGCGCCCATGGGCGGACTTTCGCGAGAGTACGGTATGATCGTTTATTGTAGGCCAAAATTTAATTCATGTCAGTACAGCACAGACACTGCATCAAGCGTTGCTGCATCAAAGCAGCACATGGGGTAAGTGCTCTAAAGAGCACTTCTTGTTTCACGTAACAGTGACAATCAGTATAGAGAATCGGTTTTAAATAATTATGCTGTTCTTCCAATGGTCATAATTGAGTTTGTACATTAGGGGTCATTCAATCCATTTCTGTGCATATTCTAACGTTTATTAAAAAGTGATGTCAGATCTGATGAGGTCCATTAATCGGGGGTGGTGATTTGGTGCATGTGGCACAGCCATTTCTGGAGCACCTCTGATGCATTGAATGGTAGATGTGAGGAGCGAGAAAATCTTGCAGGTGGCATCACAGCCTTTGCCAGGAGAGTAGGGTTGGTCCCACTTGATTGCAAGGCGGGAACCATTCGTAACCTATAGGAAAAGTGCAAACTTTGGTACCAAGCTAAACAAGTTTTTGGCTTCAAACTTCAAAGTAGGTGACTTTAATAACTACTCTAAGTCCTACATGCACCCAAAAAACCTCACCGCCAGCCCACTCAGAGCGTTTTCTAGTGGGCTCTATTTAGACTTATGCAAAGTGTACCATTGCCAAAGGATTGTACCTTCCTCAGACAACAGCACATTGAGGACCTGCATTGAGATTGAAATTGTATGAGGAGGTGACAGCGAAGACGTAGGCCTCAGCCCCGCCCTCTGATCAGCAAGTTCAAAGGTTAATTTCTCACGTGATCCAAGTGCCCCATCACCTAGGGCACCACCACGGAATGTAGTCAGTCTCCTTTCCTTGCGAGCCACCTAACGTTCAAGGCTGACTAGAAGAGAAGGAAGGGTTCGAATCACAGCCTTGATAGCCATGTCATGTGAGTGCCAGCGGACATCCTTAGCCAGCTTGCACTATATACTGGGATCATTGAGAACCTCCTGGATGGCATGTAGACTAGCCATGCAGACAGCACTATGCTGATAGAAGAAAAGCAGTGTTTGGAGGATGTCCAGACTTAAAGTGCTGCAGATATGGAATCCCATCAGCAGCATGTGCTGCAGCTAGTGCCAGCCTGTGGTTGACACAGTGGACAGAAATCATTCTAGGGCTATGAGCTTTAAGTCGTGTTGCTACTCTGGTAACCCTTCCAGTCATGACAGCTGCTCCATCACTACCAAGTCCACGAAGCCTGGTGATGATAAGTCCCTTGTCTGTCAGACTCTGTAAGAGTGCTGCCTCAATGGTCTCCGCTGTCCCATTATGGATGTTGCGAACATGCAAAAATGATGTTCTTACACCTCCCTTCGTCAAGTATCTGGCTACAAGCACTAGCTGCTTCAGTACTGCGATATCCGTAGATTCATCTGTCATGAGGGAAAATTCACTGGATTGTAGATCTTCAAGAACCTGTTCCTCTACCACTGAGGAAAGGCTCTGAAGCAGCTCTCTTATGGTTTGTTGTGTAGCCACCCAGGTTCAACTCGCGCAAGTAGTCACTGCCAAGCTGGATGGAGAGGTCCATCAGGGAGCTGAACTTAGTGGTGTGGGCTACTTCCTCCGTGGCAAGCCAGTACGTAATTTTTAGAGCCCCAATAAGAGCCTTACGGTACACGGGCAGAGAAGGCCTGTACTATACCACCATCACACTAATCTCTGAGTTTCATGCTCTTCGGCCTCTTTGTGCATTCTTGAGACTTTATGCCGCTGCAGCATGTCTCTCCGAAGGTACGTGCATGGCTTATCAGTCCACGTACCAGCACTATTTCTTTGTTTGGCGCCATGGCGCTGACAGATAGTACACATCAAACCAGAAACACCGCTCTCAGCATCCCCTTCTTGAGCGTAGACAGGAAAGTGCCAGGGAAACTCATCCTTCCAAGATGCGCTATACCCCAACTTGTGCTTAGTTCTTTTGTTGGGCGGAGGGCAGCCTGATCCATGACGCTTCATGTTGTCCCAGAATCACCATGTGGTCGCGCGAGTAAGACCCTTTAATTATACTAGACCAAACGTGAACCGCAGCGGGGTGCCGCGTTTCCGTGCTTTAGCGAGATCACTGGAATAGAGTCAACACCTGTACAGTGTGCAGAGATACATGTATACGTACATGTACCTTCAGACACTATCGAGCTAATGTAGTCAAGAAAGGCCAAAGCCACCATGGTTAAGAAAAACATAGTCCAGAGAGGATTTAAAACTTGGGTAGTCACGAAACCTAGTAGGCAGGGTTAGGTGGATCGCACAGATAGAGGAGGTAGGATAACAGTTCTCCTCATTGAAATTGAGGACTGGGTCGTTCGGAAACCCCAAAGGTGGTACCTCATCTCGTATGGAGTATGCAATATATACATCGCATGATCATCCGGCGTTGCCAATCCCCTTCCTTTCCTGTATCTATGGTTTTATCATACGTCAAATAGATAGGGAGTTACTCGCCGCTACAGCGCATGTGCGTGGAGCCCTACTTAAGTAGGGCATGGACAGTGAAGGGTTAAAACCCCCAAGTCTTCCATAACTGAGGACATTGCGGGTAGTTTATAATTATACACTCTGAAATGGCGAACTGGCAAAAAAACCCACTTCTCTGTCAGCGAGCAAGAAAGAGGACTGATTACATTCCGTGGTGGTGCCCTAGGTAATGGGCCCGTTTGGATCATGTGAGGATATTAACCTTTGAACTTGCTGTCAGTGGGCGGGGCTGAGGCCTAAACACACGTTATGTTGAAGCTGGAGCCTCTGAAGTGCGATTAACCCCGCGAGACTAAGGTAAGTGTATATGGAGAAGAAGACTATAGACTTACTATGCATGTATAAAATTGCAGCTACTCAATAACTTGGCTGTGGTAAATGATGTTGCCAGCTAACTGAGGGGGAGACACACGAAGGACTCCAGTGTGAATCCTGTGAGCTCCTGCCAAAGTCCACCACATGCTTGGTCCATCTGTTTTCTGTAGTGTGAACACTCCTTCTTTCCCTCCTTCCCTCAAATCTCCACCATGGTACTTATTGCTTCGTGACTGTCTGTCGAGGCAGTGTAGGATGACTGATCTGGGTCTCCCTCGCAGAAAGCCTGTCATTGTAGCGTCGGTACCACTCAGATGCCTTCAGGTTTGGTAGTGCATAGCTCTGCTGAGCCTCAGGCAGGAACCTCTCCACCAAGAGACAGACCAACGCTGACAAAGTTTCTGCTCTCTGTTTTGGCATATATTTGTACTTTAGCACTTTGTTTTGAGCCTTAGTGCCATTGTTAGTGTCAACAGCTGCGTGAAATTCATTATCTCTGAAGGCACGCGCCCATCTCTAATGAGGAGGTAGGAGAATAGTTTCACTGCTAAACAACTGTTTTAGTGAATGAAGTTTCGTTTCCCGCAACTGTCTAAGTTTTTTGCTCTTTAGGTGCTTGGCTGAGAGAGCGTATTCGGGATAAAGCCTGTACTCACAAATTTCAATGTGTGCATGGCATCCCAGCTTCCGTGTTCCCTGAAGATAGATTCGGCTGGATGTTCTGTCCCTCTTCTTGAAGTAGTGTGGTCCAAACTGACACTCTCTAGTTATAGGCAGATCACCTAGCCTCATTCCCAGTCCTTCTCACCCCAGCGTTTTTCGCTTGCAGTACTAACGCGGGGGTACTGCAAGCGTTAGTACTGCAAGCATTAGGACTGCAAGCGACAAACGCTGGGGTGAGAAGGCCTGGGAACGAGGCTACAGATCACCATCAATTAACCCATATCTTCAGCTGCCTCGCTAGGCAAGAGATGTGATCTTCAGTTTTGGGGTTTTGGGAGGGTAATTGTAGCATTAAGATAGCCGTTACCGTAGCAGTCTTGAGTGTGAATGATTCTAGAGCAGAGCTGGATGGAAAGGCCTTGAGAGTCAGCATAGCAACAGTAAATTAATGAGCTATAGTTGGTGGCGGCGGAATAACAACCCAAGTCCAGAGTGAGCACTTTTTACAATCAACTCTATGAAATCCTCTTCTTTGATTACTGTATTCTGTACTATGTTAATGAATCCATATAAGGTAGACCAGTGTTGGAATGCAATTACATGCCTTGTTGGAATGCAATTATACAATACTAAAAGGAAACACAACATCCACTGTTAGTGAAGTCATTCATCGCTCTCGTCGGTGTCTGAAGTAACATCTTCAGAATACAGCAATGAGTTGTAGAAGGGTTTGGGAATGTACGTACTTGGAAGCTAGCGTCTGAAGATCTGAGGATTTGATGCTTTCACCCGAATAGCACTAGTGTATTTTTGGCTCTCTGTCGGTAGACTTGGCACATCATGCCGCTTTACAATCGAGAACTTCCTCCATTCCTCACTTTCGTCCATAGTATATCCAACCCACACCTCCGAGAACTTGCATACTCCAGAACACATGCCTTCCTCATCTCCAAAGAACTTTATGTTATCTTTGATAGTCTTTTTGAAAATGGACCGGAAGTGGCGACCATAGTCCAAAAACATAGACTGGTCACAGTCGACCGATTGGAAGGGTTTGTGTACTCTGGACTTCTCAATGATGTTCATCCACTGTTGAGGACTGTAGACCCTTTCATTCTTCCTCTTGTTAAGCTCTGTGCGACCGAAATCTCTGTCATTCGGGAGAAAACTATGCCCTGTAACTGGGAACATGTGTCGTATACACCGGAATCGACCTGTTGTCACTAAAGTGAAATAATAGTGCATCACATTAGCGTTTTTGTTTTGGCCACTGCATCCACCTGAGTACAGGTACGTAAAGGGTGTTCACACCTGCAGGCAAGTAGACAGAAAGCGATCTAAGCATGAGACGACCTCATCGCTTCCTCGCTTCGCTGTACTCTCTGGCCAGCAGTACATAGACACTTTGTTGTCGCCGCAACTATGTACTCCAAAAACGTAAAGCCACGGTTGTTGCATGTATAAAATACCGGAAGATGGGGTAGAGGTAGGTTTTGTTGGAAGTCAAAGCTGATGGTACTGATATGGTCGTTCTTTTTGGCAAGTTCTGTATTCAAACGCAGGCTGCTGTAGAATCCTTCAGCAGATCGAAGATGGTCCTCTCGTCCCTGCTGTAGGTCTATCTTTTCCTGACAACCCTCAGTCAGGGAAGGAGAATTGAGCTGGATACGAAATCGCTCACATGTGGCACATGTGTCACTGTTTGGGTACCCGAAATGAAGGTTGAATTCCTCATAATTGTTGTGATGATACATGTCCCTACTCTCCTTTGTGGAACTTTAGCGCTTTAGTTACCATGCTGCCATTTGGCAACATGAGACTATCAGCTTCATGATGTCATACTTCTGGCAATGTCCTTTGGAGAGCAGAAAGGGTGGGACAGGTGGTACCCTCGAACCCAGAGGGGGAGAGAGTGCCTGGTATCCACTGTTTGCGCATGCGCTTAATTTCCCGACATTCCGGGATTCCTGATGAGCTTGATCGCAGCTTTCACTCTCACGCTTGGAACGTTGTCTTATCAGTGTCATGAGGGATGAAACTACAATTAATGACTAAGCTATCATCTCGGGCAAACTTCACATCAAACACGAACGGTATATAACACAATGACTTACCAAAAACCAGTGAATAGCCAGAGTCTCTTCGTATACTCACTTCAAAGATGCCCTTTGCTCGGGTTTGAGCGTCATCGCTGCACATCCAAGTCGCTGGAGGTATGAAACAGCCTGGTCTAGGTCATTATTGACAGAATACAATCGTGATACGGTTACGAACACGTATCTGACGTCAACAAGCCACGGGAATGACTCAGTCTTACAGAATGTCGGGAAATTAAGCGCATGCACAAACAGTAGATACCAGGCACTCTCTCCCCTCCCCCGCGCCTGGGTTCGAGTCTAGGTGGGTGGGTGCAAACAACATGGCTGTGTCTGGGCTCCATATTAGAGAGGTCTTGGTTGGCACTGGGAGGGTCATTTCCGTCTTTGGTGGAAATGAACTTAGAAACGAGCCGTCTTGCCTTGTAGGGCCTCCATTTCCAACCTTCACGGCCACTTTTCAGCTATGGTAGATTGGCATTTCCGGGAGATTTGATTGCAAGTTTGTTAATTGGTGAGTGTACATGTAGGTAAAGCACATATACACTGTATACTTAGGATGGCATTAGGATATATAGCCATTATGGTAGCAGTCTTGAGTGCAACTGATTCTAGAGCAGAGCTGAATGCATGTATGCGTGCTGTATGTATATTCCTGTACCTGATGAAGGAAGCCCATTTAGGCCGAAACTGCAGTCGTGCAGTAATGCAATTCCATCAGTAGTGACATGTAAAGCTGTTGAAGACTATAACACTATAGTCTATAAACTCCCACTTAATTAGCTAACTAAGTGACTTCGGGTTGGAATTGAAGAACCCTTCATATCGTCATGACTCCTACCCAACTGAGAGAACAATTGAAATATTGCAAGTTTTTGTTGACCCCTACTGTATAAGACTGCAAGCTGTATGTTCACATGTATGTTTGGTTATCATTATAGGAAATGCATACGTACCTATTGTAGCCTTGTTACCAGGCCTTCGCTACCTCCAATTTTGTTGGCTTGCTAAGACAAGGGAGGAACACCTGCAACAAGATTTGGTCATGAATGTGTTGTGAAGTAGACAGACAGAGGGTGAATACGTATGTGAGGCAGTGCCCAACCAAAACAATTGGCATCGCAGAGCAGCGAGCAGTCTTGATGCTGCCTTGTGAATGCTTCATCCTTCAGTTCTTGGATGGGCAGTGCAAGAAAGAGCCTCATTGTTCGGGATTGCCCCCCGTGTGTCTACCCTCTGCTTGACATCAAGCAATCAAGCATGTGACCAACTTTCCAACGCCTTTCCCCTCCATATTTACGTACTGCAAGCGATCAAAATCTGGATGTCACAGAGGCCTGGGAACAAGGCTATACATGTATATACTTATGGCGGTAATTGGAACAAGTCTACATTTGTATGTACATTCTTGTTGGAGTCACCCTCTCTGCTGTTTATTTCAGGTCAACTCGACAGTCTCAATGGCCGTACTAAAACATTCTTCACCCTCTGTCGTAAGAATAAATCTGAGTGGAGGGAGCAGCAGTATCAAAGTTTGTGTCAGGTACGTACAGTGTATAGTATATACTGATAAATGAGTTCATTTTGAGTGATGATGAGACTGGCAATGTTCTTAAGATACCTACTTTTCAGAAGTGATGTACGTACGTATAATTATATATACATATCATACTTTTCTCTGTGTTTGGCATTAATGACGTACATGTACATGTACGTACATGTGTATATGTAGCGTCCTAATATAATTCAGAGGTACAGCAACAGTAGATTGTGACATGATTACAATTCACAAGTATATTGGTGCCAAGTTTATGACTGAACATGTACGTAGCTATGGATCAGTTGACACAAAGGTATTGTCCACCACATACATGTCTATGTAAAAGCATACAAGTAAGAGCATTAAGGCAGAGTTTACTTATTTGCATGGAGGCTGCAGGCCATGGGGCTAGAATATCAATTGTACATTGTATGTAATTGCGGTGAGCCTGAGTGAACCCCACAGTATTGTGAAGTGTATTCTCAGGGGAGAGCAGAAGAATCTCGTTCACCAAGAGAGGAGAGAAATCGCAGACAGCACACACTAGAGACACGACAGTCTTCCTCCTCGATCATAGCGATAGGTTGGACAGAGATTGAGGCTATCGCATGACAAAAAATATGTCGATGCCATGAGCTATTATTTGTGTGTTGCCTGAGCTAGTTGAGGCTCTCAGATGATCTACACAACTTCGTCGGCGACTTTTTATTTGCAGTTGGGCCACACCTCCTATGTCCACCTAACATCAATCACGTGAAGGATAATACCAGCTGGCCTTCCCTGTTTTTAGCTGCGCTGCTCTTTCAGTTAACGCAAACCGAAGAACAGCATGCAACGGGGTAGGCCTGGGAACGAGGCTAATATGCACTATGGTATAAGTACAGTATCTCCACATACGTACAAACATACAGGGAATGTACCATTAATTGCTTCTGCAGGAGTATGAGAAGGTGATGAGAGATTCGGCTGAGAAAGTCAGATTGTCCAACCAAGTTCATGATTTGGTACGTGAGTTACTCAGAAGAACTGCGTACAGGGAGAGCAGATGTACGTAAATTGCATGATACCGTAGTCGCACGTTATTAGGTGCATGCTATATCTCCGCAGGAAGGAAGTTTGCGCCAATAAGCAAGAGGCACTTAATTTAGAATGACATTCCTCGAATAGGAAGTGCGCTTCATTTTGAATTATAGCATTTTCCACTCCGTGCTTCTTTCGATCCTACTTAGCTGAGACAAGAGTTGAACCTGCGCATAACAGCGACTATGCACTTATAGGTGAGCTGCGCCTAATAATATGCGACTATGGTATTGGAAAAAAGTTGATATTATCGTACACCCCGTATAATGCAGACAATTATCATTTAGCAAGCAAGTGTTTTGGAATTTTGAGCCTTCTGAGGCTACGTACCGTAGTTGCACGTTATTAGGAGCATGCACCTATATCTCCACAGGAAGGAAGTTTGCGCCAATAAGCAAGAGGTGCTTATTTAGAATGACATTCCTCGAATAGGAAGTGCGCTCCATTTTGAATTGTAGCTTTTCCATTCCGTGCTGGTCTTCCAGATACTCTGCCTTTTTCGATCTTGCTTAGCTGAGACAAGACCCGCGCATAACAGCGACTATGCACTTATTATACTTGAGCTGCGCCTAATAATGTGCAACTACGTACGGTATTGGAGAAAGTTTATAAATTATCATACACCCTGTATACTGCGGAAAATGTGCATTAAACATTTAGCAAACAAGTGTTTTGGAATTTTGAGCCTTCTGAGAATGGTTCTGAGGCACTCCGAGACAATTTTGAGGTCGTAGTATGAAAATGTCCACTGTGTATGCATGGGACAGGCATATGTAGGATCATCTTATACAGCCTTCATATTTGCTAGCCCATGGCTGAGCCAACTCAGCCCCTCATAATGTATTGCAAGATACCGTAGATCCGGAAATTTTCGCGTTAAATATACTTAGCCTTTTAATTTTTCGCGTTGTTTTATTTTCGTCGCTCGAGCACACCGACGAAAATTAAAGCACGTGAAAATTTTGTTCACGCGTACACGTACACGTTCCCGATCCCGGAACCGGATACAGGGCCGGCGCGGCCGGTACGGCCGGTACGATTTTGGCCGTACCACTTTTTAGTCGCCTAGGTACGGCTCTGGTGGACTGTTCATAGCTCGTGTCTCAGTCATGCCTTGTTGAGACAGTCTCCAGATCCAAGTCGCTGTTGCCTTGTTGAAGTAGACTGTTATAGTTCGTGTCTTCTAAAATTCGCAGCAAACTCGCCTAAACTCGTCTATGTGGGGCTCGCTCACGCTCGCCCTAATTAGTAGGCGTGGGCTACAGGTATACTTTCCGCGTCCTAGTTGTACGTTATGCGCGCAAAGCGCGCATTATCGTGACACCTCCATTCCACCTCGACGGCCACGGATGACACGGAAAGCAGAAAGCAGTTACAGTGCAGTGCAAAGCACGAAGGTGCCACGAGAGCCCATATCCAGACAACTGAAAAATGAAGATGAAAAAAATTTTCCGCGCTTGGCGCGGACAGATCGTCGCTACCTTCGCGCCTCTATTCCCAGTAGCCGTACCACTCCAAAATAGCTCGCGCCGGCGCTGGGATACCATGTCGCGCCATTGGAGAGAAGCTGGAGCCTCGGATCAGCGCCAGCGAGGGAATGCAGCAGACACCCATGCCGTATCACTGGTAGAGAGGGAACTGCCATCGGCTACTTACCTCGAAAGATTTCACCCGTCTGTCTCGGTCCGCGGTTCCAACTGCCTTCAGAAGTTCGCTTCCGCGATCGCGCGCTTGGGCTGGTATAGAAGAGCTCAGCGATCTTCCAGGATCAGGAACACCATCGACAGGTTTCTGGTAGCCCAGCAGAACCGTGCTTGTACTTCGATTCACGAAAACTCACACGTTATTACACTCCTGGTAGGGGAAAAATTGTGCCGCGTAATCTAATCTAAATAATCTAATCAGATCTGGAGACTGTCTCAACAAGGCATGACTGAGACACGAGCTATGAACAGTCCACCAGAGCCGTACCTAGGCGACTAATAATCTAAATAACCTTTGACTACCTTGCGAGTGGCCTACAAAGAATCTGCCTACACCATCGTGATCGCTGTCGTTCAGTGACCCAAGCGTACAGTTTTTGTGCTGAAACTCACGTTGGTGGTGGAGATACAAGCGCTTTTGTCTCGCCGTGGCCGCCATTGCTCGAGCGCTCTCTCCGACTTCCGGTGGCAGTACCGTTCTTAGGAAAGGCACACGAAGATTCTGACCACACAGCCGTGATCGCTGTCGTGCATTGATGTTTACATGCCAAAACTCACCGTGCTGGCTAAGTTGTGAGTGCTGTCTTGTCTTCCTTTTGGTCGCCATTGCTCGCGATCGACTGAGCCACGTGGCATGTGCGTTAATTGGAACGAATTGCAATAATTAGCTTCGCTCGACGCTCTGCTTCGCTACGGCGAGGCAACCGCGGCGTTGCAACGGCTACCAGGAGTGCGGTTGCCCCTCGAATACAATCATAAATTATTCAACGTTGAAGTTAAATTTTGTGTTTTTAATTTTCGTCGTAATGCAATATCGATGAAAATTAATAACGGCGAAAATTTCCCGATCTACGGTATTACACTCCTGGTAGGGGAAAAATTGTGCCGCATAATGTAAATAATTAACCTTACACTACCTTGCGAATGGCCTACAAAGAATCTGCCTACACCATCGTGATCGCTATCGTTCAGTGACCCAAGCGTACAATTTTTGTGCTGAAACTCACCTTGGTGGTGGAGATACAAGCGCTTTTGTCTCGCCGTGGCTGCCATTGCTCGAGCCCTCTCTCCGACTTCCGGTGGCAGTACCGTTCTTAGGAAAGGCACACGAAGATTCTGACCACACAGCTGTGATCGCTGTCGTTCACTGACGCTTACGTGCCAAAACTCACCGTGCTGGCTAAGTTGTGAGTGCTGTCTTGTCTTCCTTTTGGTCGCCATTGTTCGCGATTGACTGAGCCACGTGGCATGTGCGTTAATTGGAACGAATTGCAATAATTAGCTTCGCTACGGCGAGGCAACCGCGGCATTGCAACGGCTACCAGGAGTGCGGTTGCCCCTCGATCATAGCAGAAGAAGTAGTAACTTCAGGCTCACTTGCGTTTCTTTGCTCGCTTATAATGGTCTACCACTGCCTCCAGAGTATCATCAGATTGTTAGCCAGGGCCTTTAATACAGATGCGCTATATGGCCCATTGTGTCTTCACCCATCCTGCTACGAAGTCTTAGTTTCTTGCTGCTAAACGTACGCTTGACAGTAGCTGTTGTCACCGGCAGTACCTCCAAAGTTGCAGCTACGTACGTAACTTCGATAAGTTTGGAAATGCAGCTGATCTACCTATCAATCTTGAGAACACTTGTTCTTATACTGTATGAAAATGACTTGCCTAAATAGTTTCCTAAATAGCTTCCACTCTGACTCTGTTTCTTCAGCCAGGTTGTGCTTACCTCATCTTCATTCCTTTGTGCAACACTATAGAAGTTTATGAGTGTTCTCATCTTCTCCATACCATAGTCTTCTAATTAGTATGTGGGAGATGGCGTGGGTCAAAAATGGACATTGAGGATGTAAGGTCATTTGATTCCATCCTTGCATTAATGTGGTCGATGACACTCTGCAGGTAGGGACGATATACCTTCTGAAGAAACGCAGATGTTTTCCTCCTCTGTGACTACACTGTGTTTTGGGCCAAGTTGTGCAGTATGTGTGAAAACCAACGAATGATCCTTGAACCATGTGCTGCTTACATTTTCTTTCAGCTCCTTCATCCGTTTGGTTGTGATATCAACCATTCCAGGCACACTGGCAAGGTTTGATCTCCTTGCCCTGCAGACGTCCTTGCAGTTTGATAGAGTATGCAGTACATCTGACAGCATGTAGATACAAGCCACTGTTTTGTATTTGGTCAAGAGAGTGGCAATTCTGTGCGCATCATAGATTTCTTCTAATGTGCTTACCAATGCTGGCAAACTTCGTTTAGCTCTCTCATGGGCTAGCCAGCGTGTATCACTAGGTTTCTGCATCTTCATTTCAGGAGCCTGAAGTTCAGCCTGTATATATGCAAGCTTTTCTGCTTTCTTGGGAGAATAGTGTAGTGCCTTCCAGATTGTTAATAGTGTACCAACACTCACTTCACTTCTGTATGCTCTGCAACAGCAGCCAGTTGTAGTTTATGGCAGCGGCAGTGCACATAAACAGCACTTGGTGCATGTACGTACTTTTTGGTGTGTCTGAACACCACCTGTGGCCTGACATCGTATTTGTCCCATCAAATCCAAGCCCATGCATCTTTTCAAAACCAACGTTCCTTGAACGTTTGTGGGAAGATGGGAGATGTGTGGAGAGACTGTCTTGGACCCAGAGCTGGAGCCACCTCACTCCCCCTAGTATGAAGCATGTGTAAGGAATTTCCGGGATTCTTTGTTGCCTGTGGGGCAAGAACGAATTCCATACGAGATTTTGTTGTTTGGAGTTGAATCACTCCTGCATGGAGTTCTCTGTGCCCACGATCGTGAAGCCATTTGCAGAACAGTACTTATAACTAATATCGTCACTGCAAAACTAACCTGTGCATGTCATCAACCTGCAAATTATGGAGAATTCCTGTGATTTTTACAGACAGCATTTCTAGCAGTATTAGCTGACTTTGAGTAGGAGACTCACAATTTCTGTACATGTACCATATACTTGTGAGTCCCTTTAGTGGTAGTCAGTACTTTACAATCTATATCCTCTACCACTGTGAAACTGAATTTCAATTCACAAGTCAGAGGACATCTGTGTCAGAAAGGACATGTGTGCATGTATCCATTAGAAATAATTCGCTATGTTGCTTATGTGTTTCAACTTCAGCTGGATCGACACATGCGGAGACTCCATCAAGATCTCAACAAGTTTACCATTGAGCTGGAAGCTGACACTGCAGGAATCACCGAGATTCTTGAACAAAGTATGCCCTATACGTATGTGCAGCTAATTAATAGAAGAGGAATGGGAATGCGTAATTCTTGTCCCAATATAAAAATCCTATACACCAATTATTTTCAGTGAATCCAATCTAACGAGTTCCAGGAATATGTCACAAAACAACAGGAGTTCCAGGAAACACTATTGCAAAGTAGCATTTACAAATTACACTATTAGTAAGTCAGAGCCAGCAGAACAAAATTTAATGTCAAGTGCAGCACTATAGGCAATGGATGCCCATTTCTCTCCAAATATCAATTCTCTCTGAATGCAGCGCATGACATGGCCGTTGATGCCCAGTTCCTGGAATAGTTGATGCAGTGTGTGGCATGGCAGTTGATGCCCAGAAATAGTACATGTATAGTCACACATGATTTCTCTACAAATGCAGCACATGGCAATTGAACGCTATTGCAACAGTAGCTAACGGTAGAAATTTGTTTCCTGGAATTTCTGTCAACCCAATCCTACAGTAGTCTACTGGCATAAATACGGTACATATTCTACTTTGTGGAAACTTACCTAGGTGATGCAAGGGCTATGATTTATTCATGGACAGGTAATGTGCCGTAGGCAATCTGAATTTGCATCACCAAATTAAGTATTATTTTTCAAGTGGCAACCGTACTACTGGTAGCCGGCCGGTGCTACTCACTGGTAGAGCAAGCTAGGTATTACAGCTCTTTCCAATTAACGCACATATGTACCATGTGACAGCCATGCTCAGTCAAGTCGAAGCTAGGAATGGTTGCCAAAGAATTATTACAGCACTCATAACTTTGCCAGCAACCATGAGTTTCAGCACGTAAGCATCAGTGAATGACAGAGATCATGACTGTGTGGTCAGAATCTTTGTAAGCATTTCGTAGGAGCTGTTCTGGCAACAAATGTCGAAGAGAGCACTCGAGCAATGGCGGGAAGACAAAAGTGCTTGTATCTCCACCATGAAGGTGAGTCTCAGCACCAATGTTTTACGTTTGTGTCACTGCAGGGTGGCGATCACGGCAGTGAAGTCAGAATTTTTTGTAGGCCATTCCTACATTATGACATTGTATATTGTTTATTTACGTGGCACAGTATTTCCCGAACCAGTAGTGTAACCAGGCAAATCAGAATTAACGTAATTTCCAAGAGTGTAATACTAAAACAATCCACACTGGGGTTGGTTGGGTCTGGGACTGAGACTAGTAATGGACAAAACATTAGAATGAGCGCAATATACGTAACTTTCTCAACTTTGGACGTAAAATTAAAAATTTATTATCACCTATAATGAATTAGGGTAGCAAATTTAGAGTGGCTAGGGTAGTAAGGTACTGTACAGTTGTTTCAAGTTATGAATGTTCTTACTCCCCTCTCCTCCTAAGGATCCTACTTGCTTGACCAGCCTCCCACTCCAGAGAAACCCCAGACAGGACAGAGTAAGTGTACATGAAACATCTTCATACCATAATAGAAGCCTATACTCTTGTAATGATCTGCTTATGGTTCACCATGCAGCGCTTTGGCGACAAACATTCATTCAGCAGATTACAGTCAGACTGACTATGACATGACTATGGCGCCCTTTTTGACCTTGCACCAATCACATAAATCACACGCATGCTCAGACCATAAATGGATGATGATGACGTTGCACAAGCCATATAAATACACGCATGCACAAAATGAGATTACATACCACAACACAGTTCCCTCTCTTCAGGAATGGGTCCTCACATTCAGGTATATCGTTCTGGTCGTCGGTAGACTCGTTGGGGATAACGCCTGCTTTGGGGCAATTGTTCTGTATCCTGGCCACTTCCTCGGTTCCCACCTGTCTCCCTTGGGCGTGGACTGGGCGGAAACACTTGTTGCACGTCCTCATCGTCTGCCACCTCCAGATTGGCACCGAAATAGTGACACCTCTGGTGTTCCGTACCCTTCCGGAGTTCCTCACTTCTTGACTGCTGGTGCATTGTCGTGTCCCGTGTGTACCGTTTCAGCCGATTAAAATGGACGACTATCCTTCGTCGTCAGTTCTTGACCTCCTGCACCCTGTATGTCACATCTGACAGACGTTTAACGACAACAAAGGGGCCTGACCATGGTCGGTACAGTTTCTTAGACTTTCCTCTCGGCGCTTGTGGGAACAGGACCCAAACATGACTACCAACTCCATGCGGCTTCCCGTGCAGTTTCTGGTTGTAGAGTTCTGCTTGGTGTTCGAGCTGGCGTGCAGTCCTCAGTCTCACACTTTGATACACCTCAGTCAGGGATGACTTCAGTCGGTTGGCATATTCGGTGCTTGTGAGCGATTCTGGTTCTAGTGTCCCATACATCAGCTCGACCGGCAGTTTTGCTTGGCGTCCAAACATCAGATAAAAGGGAGTGAACCCTGTTGTAGCATGGACGCTTGTGTTGTATGCCATACAAATTGCTCTCACGTAGTCTTCCCAACTCTCTGGGTGGTCTTTCACACACGTTGACAAATTGTGCAACAGGGTCCTGTTCCAGCGCTCAACTAACCCATCTGACTGTGGGTGGTAAGCAGTTGTCCTCGTTTCTGTATGCCCAGCAGTCGGCAAACTTCTGCTACGAGGAATGACTCGAATTGACGGCCCTGATCAGAGTGCAACTGTTCCGGAGGGGAGAAGCGACAGAACACTTCCTCAACTAGCTTTTTCACGACCGTTGTGGCTTCCTGATTCCGGATGGGGAAAGCCTCCACCCACCGAGTGAAATAGTCGGCCACGACTAACACATAGGAATTTCCAGACTGAGTCTCGGGTAGTGGTCCAAGAATATCCGTCGCCACTCTCTGCATGGGATAACCCGTGTGTACACTGACTAGTGGTGCTCTGTTTCTTGGATTTGGATTCTTTCTCTGCTCACAAAGCTAGCATGAGCTGCACCACTCCTTGACATCCTCACCATGTCCAGGCCAGTAGAAGCGCTCTTGCAGTTTCCCAAGAGTTTTGGCCTCCCCAAGATGTGCACCCATGGGCCCTCCATGCAACTGCTGCAGAATCTCCTTTCAGGCCATCACAAAATCTCCTTACTTAAGGGTACTGGACATACGCTACTAAATCACCATGACAAGAAACGCACGAGCCAACAAAATAAACTGGAAGTCTGGAATACAAGACATATGTCGCCATGACAAGAAATGCAAGGCCGGCCAACTTAAACCACAAGACAGCAGGAATACAAAGGCCAAAAATATGTACATTTTAAATGTATAAACTGAAACCATAATTATACAATAGATGGACAAACTAAACCGAAACGAACTATTCACGTCAACTTTTCAAACCATTGTGAATGATCTTCGCACACGTGTGCTTGGGGATATTACAGCCAGAAGAGCAACCACAAACTGCTCCTGGGTGGTGAAGGTGGTTGGCAGGGTTAACACCAGCAAACAGGTGGACGCCATTATTACTGTTGAGGAGCTGTCGAATTTATTGAAATTCGGCCAACTGAAAACCCAGCAGGTGGTGGGCTGCTGGAGCCTGTCACATAACGGAGTAAGTGCTCCAGATCTAGAGGGAAAAGGGAAGAAGGCAGCAAAGTGTACGTACACGATTGGTCAGTGTTCTCGCCAGAAATTTTTTTAAGAGAGGGCACATGAGATTCATACTGGTCAGTAACCTTGTGAAGCCATGTATTTCAAGTGGTTGCTAAAAGTAATGCATGTGCAGATCGAGGCTATGGCAAAGGGCACATTGTGCTTTTAGACCAGCTCACGTGCATTAAGGAAAGGATCAGCCTAATAGCAATGCTATTATACACTGTATTTGTAACTGTGTACATCCAGGTGTCTTGGTTCAGTTCCAATATACTTATGTTTATTGAACAGGTGCACCTTTTGTTGTTGTTTACCAGTAAGTCCCGCCCCCTGGCTCCGCCCACATCCGGTTCTAGAGTCGTGTTAGCGCACACCCTTCACCTGAAGGTCAAGCGTATACTGCCGTTCGAAATCCACACAGGAGCGGCACCACAGAGTCACACAAGCAACTACCAAAGGTATAGGCTACAACTAGCACAAAGCGAAGCTACAACTATCATCCAGAGAGACACACTAGTAGACTATACTCTGCTGGTTTTGTTAGACCGCCATTATCTTTCTCCGTACACTAAATGATTATTTCCACACACTAGCAATTATTTCCACACATTCTCCGTGTAACGTGCATTAGATTGATCCACGACTTAATATACCCGAGAGACCACAAAGGGAAGTAGTAGCCCAAAGGGCACAGTGCCCTTCAGTCAAGGCCTAGCGAGAACACTGGATTGTGTGTGATAGTCAAGCAGGTGACGATAGGAGTTCTGAAAACCAGCACCCAGATTGCATTCCTAGGGAAATGTCAAATGCTACAGTAATGATGTTTTCCTGTGGTAATAAACCTTACCAACCTTCATCACAACATGAGCCAATGAACTCCTTGAGCATGTTAGCTACCCTTTTTTGATCTTCATTCATCTGGGTGGGAAACTGGAGAATCTCTAGCAGGTATGCAGGAGTAAGTCGAGATGGGGCCTGGTAGGTCAGAAGCCCCTCAAATTCCTCAGGGAACAGCCTCATTAGCTTCAGAACATGAACCTCCTCCAGTCCAGAGGCTAATTGGTCCAGTGCACTCTTGCTACGAAGGAGGGCATCATGTATGATGAAATCCTGGGCAATGGCATGTTTGTTGGTCAACTGTATGAAGAGGAAGTTTTGTATACAAGGTGTAAACTGTTTTGAATGTTCGAACTGGGTCTAATTGATTGGTAAGTAGGTAGGTACCTGCATACCCAAGACACTAGATTTGCCACTAGGTAATTAGAGTAATTGAAGGACTCAGGGGATGTGTTACAACCACCCCTATAGGTCAAAGGTCAACTATTGGTTTCAATAAGTCTGACTTCAAGGGCTAACTAACTCATGGTAACAGTTAAATTTATGTCCCAGTATTTCTGACAATCTCTCAACGCAGTATAGAAAAGGGGAGTTTACTGGGCTCAAAATAATTATTACAATCACTACATGTAGTCTATACTACATGCAGTCTATCGAGCTAGACCAATTTCTCTCACTCACAGGAAATTGGGGGAAGGTACAGGAAAAGCAAGAGGTCTAGCAGATATCATTAGTAAATTTTATTTGATCCATAGTTCACAGCTTTTGTCCAACTACATAGAAGCCATGCCTGGTGCCAGCTGTGCTTAAAACTTCAAGACGGTGTGAATGGATGGTATGAGTGGACGGTGTAAGTGGACGGTGTGAGTGGACGGTGTGAGTGGACGGTGCAAGTGGACAGTGTGAGCGGATGGTGTGAGTGGACTGTGTGAGTGGACAATGTGAGTGTACGGTGTGAGTGGACGGTTACTACTAGCTAAATTCAGAATCTGATTGTTCAGTACCTCATGCATACCAATGATATCTGCTAGACCCCTCGCTTTTACCTTCACCCTGACCCCAACTTCCTGTGAGCGAGAGAAATTGGTCTAGCTCAATAGACTATACAATAACCATACTGGTATCCAAAAACTTACACTCGGTACACGACGACATCCACTGCTTTCAAGCAGCATGTTGAACTCGGGCAGGGCACTCACCACTTCAAACTCCTCCTCACTCACCAACGCGTGTAGCTACAGGTATAGAAATGATATCATGAACATGTCCACCTTGCATAGAATAGTATACATGTAGCAATTGTAGGAATACATGCATGCAATGGAACAGGTTTACCTGCATAACAATGTGCATTACAGGAGTCGAAAGATCATTCACTGATACATACGGCAACGCAATTTGCTCCGAGCCACTCGCGAGATACCAGTAGACAAATGGTGCGAAGAAGGGAAACCCTGGTCCCTCATGGACCAGTGAGTGGCCAATGATCAACCCCAAAATTTTCAGCAATGAGAGCACCTGAGGACTGTAGGCCAGCCGAAGATGCTCGGGATGGCCAACAAACAGCTGGAATAAATCTTGGTCGACGAAGCAGCGCAGCACATCACTAAAAAATTGACGTGTAACCCCCCCGGTGTCAATCACTGGTTGGCCTTTAAAAGAGACTCGAACTGGGGATAATGGTTTGAAGGATGGATGTTTATAATGAACAACAGCTTCTTCAAGGAGGTCATCCTCGTCCTGAATGGTAATCTTCTCTGCCCTGCAGTTATACTCCTTTTGTCTTAGCAGTTGGAGCAAACCACTAGCTGTTGGCCCACTAATGAGGAAATTCATGGCAGCGGTGCGATCAAATACAGAAAGTTCGACGATGGTATCTACACATTCTGTAGAAAATGCTGGAGAGAAAATACGGTAGAGGTCATCTGTGGCAACCGCTGACCTTAGGGGTACTTCAGGGAGCTCATCAGCACTTTGTGGACTATATGGAGGGCTATAACTGGTAAGGTCAGTAAGGTGGATAAGGTCAACCACGGAACTTGGTCCTGGTTTGGAATCATCAACCGGACTAGTGGATGAAGTCAGGCTCGTAGAAGAGCAAGGGTTGGGAGATGGAATCCCTGCAGTAGGTAATTGTGTGTCGTACACCTCCACTGTAACCTCTGAGGGGTCATCACTATCGATATCATCAGAGACCTCAGGGACATGCTTCGAAAAATCACTTCGCAAACGAATACATGAATCACCCTGGCCACACAAACTCTTCACTGCCTCACCATTCCACTCAAACTCTACAGCCGTTTGTGGAATACGACAATTTTTCCCTGAGCATTTAACGAACTCCAGATCCAACCCAGTCAGTGAGGAGAAGTCATGTTCAGGACATTCAGCATTCTTGATGAGGTTGACTAGGCCAACAAGGATCTCCTCTGCCGTTGCAATGGTATCTAGCTGGTGAAAAAAGTTGCACACCACCACCTTAGAAGTACGCGTAAACTCACTCGGACAATTAGGCCCCATGTATTTGAATACAACCACATTCTTAAAGACCGTCACATTACGCCGTTTAGATGGTGGGAGGTACTTAGATGCTGCAGCCTTCTTCTTTCCACCTTTCCCCTTCTCTCTCCTCTCAATAGGGTTTCTGGGATCAAACCCGCTGGTGGACGTAGAAGTAAACACTTTGCGCACCTCCTCAATCACACTTGGTTTGCCCTTATCTGAAAGTTGCAAATCAAAACTCATGATTACACAGAGACACAGAGCAGATTGCTCCTATGGAATTTAGGTAGCCCCCATCCACCACCATATGCCTTCTACACTCCAAAAAAGGTCCAAAAATTGTCGAAAGTCACATAACTCACTCTCTCTCACACAACACGAAAACACAAACCTTTAGAAGCCTGGCATTCCCTTCTAAGCTCGGTACGATCCCCCATAGCAACTACCCCAAGCTCGATGAGCTGGGCATCACTCAGACTCTGGATGTGGTATGGCAGTATCTATAGTGAAGGAAGGCCCCAAGGATACAATGTGACAAGAAGTATGGTGCTTCTTACCTTCTCTCTGCAAAAAGCCTCCACCACTGACTCCCCTACTCCCACCTTGCGAAGAATTCGCCCCATCTGTGCACGTGCATGTGACAGTGACGTGGGGGAAGGAGGCATAAAATCGCATAAAATAAAGGTTACTTAATTTGACGGCAGCGTAACAATCCTTACCTCGTCCTTATGCTTAATGTCACCCCGCTCCATGGCTTATGGCACAGTCTATGCTTCAGTCGCTACTAGAGCCCCTTTTCGTTCTTGACTGCTGTTGACTCTCATGTGCAAGAGGTAGTATGCGCATGCGCTTTGAGCTTTACGCGCGCGCACATGACTGATAATAACCTCGTCCACCGTTCGATCTGCGTTGCAAACTATTCGATCCGTGTGGCAAAGCTATTCGATCCGTGTTGCAAAACTATTCGATCCACGTTGCAAAACCATTCGATCCGCGTTGCAAAACTATTCGATCCACGTTGCAAAACCATTCGATCCGTGTTGCAAAACTATTCGATCCGTGTTGCAAAACCATTCGATCCAAGTTGCAAAACCATTCGATCCGCGTTGCAAAACTATTCGATCCGTGTTGCAAAACCATTCGATCCAAGTTGCAAAACCATTCGATCGGCGTTGCAAAACTATTCGATCCTTAATTGCTTAATTAGCGAGTTAATTATCCATTAAATGGTATTGCAGGAATTTTGAAACAAACGGCGTGCCATAGTGCCAGACTACAGAGCAGTAGTCCAGGTAGGGCAAGACAAGTGCATTATACAGCTGACGTCATGTATTTGATGGCAGGTACGCAATTGCTCTCCTTATTGTTGCCAGCCTGGCTAAATGTTTCTGTCTGACTGTCTTCACATTTTCCTCCCAGCTCAGGTTCTCGTCTACTACCACACCCAGGTATTTCACTGTTTCCTGTCTGCTTATGGTCTCTCCATTTAGGCTGAACCTGACCGAACACCTCTCCTCTTACGAAGATTAGTAGCAGAGGCAGCCATGTCAACAGGCGACGATGTGCAGCTAGAAGTGGGCGACGATTAGAATCACCATGCGGTAGACTGCTAAGTAACTGGTAGACTACAGCTTCTAGCTATCTGTATAGAGTCTGACTAGCAAAAGACACCATTTGTCCTTGCTCAAGGCAGTTGAGGAGATGGGACCGCATACTGGCTGAATCCCAGTAACAAAGTATGGGATCCCTACCAAAGGCTAGTTCTGTAGCTGTAGCTATGGCAAAGAGGCCACAGTCATAGCAAGAGTTCATGTACATGTAGACCACACTGATTGCCTACGTCATACTGCCGAGATGGCAGTAGTGGAACCCATATGGCAGTTGCACACTCTTATTGTTATAAACTGTTGATAATATCGAGTGACTAAATGCTACATGGTTACTCATTAGTGCTACTTGTACTTTTTAAGTGCTTCATCTAGTTGCTTTCCTGGTGCCAGCCCTTCCAGATAACCAAACATGAAGTGGCGGACCTTTCGGAAATGATTCTGAGAGTTATGGAATTGTACACCAACGGAATAGTTGTTCCTTAATAATGAAGGTAAAGTGTATATACAGTGCCCTTTAGTGAACCTCTTGCTTGAGTTGAGCCCACACTCTCTCTATTGGATTCAATTCAGGATGGAACTTTGGGATAAATTTTGGAACATGTCCTTTATCTTGGAGAAAATCCTCCAGCTTACTCTTCTCATTATTGATTCAGAAGTCGTCATTATTGAAGTTGCCATTCATGCCAGATGTATTCACTCCCCTCTCACGCAGCACCTGCTTCAATCCTTTGGCAACTCCCAGGTGGAATGTCGAGCTTTGCCATGCCAGACAGTATCATGCATAACTCTCTGTTTGCCACCTGGAAGTACATTCATTTTGTTAACATCAAGTGCATCGTCGGCCATGCACCATGGCAACTGCCATGGTCAAATACTCACACATGGCGCCAACCAGCTGATTTCGGATATTTGATTCCACGGATCGCTTCATCTGCTCCAGAAATTGTCAACTCAAGGAATTCATGGGCGTATTTTCTCACTGAGGGATTTGTTTCTCTTGCCTTCTGGTATTCATCGTCAGTGAGAGAGAGGAAGCCATTGTATTCATCTATAAAATCCGACACCATTATACGGGCCCCCTGCTCTTTGGTTTCATCATGTGTGTACCTTTCAGTCCCCACTGCAGTGACTGATTTTCATTCGACTGAAACATACTCTCATCATGAAAGAAGACTGCCGTCTTTGACCTTCTTTCCAGGGTTGGTGGACAGGTAGGGCTTTCATTGCTTGCATCTTCAGTTGGGCATTAGTGAAATGTAGGATTTGCCATTCTTCGAAGGAATAACTCGCGGTACTCAATCACATCTGGCCTCTCGTGTCCATCAACACATATGCCCTATTTCGCATGCAGCACTTCAAATCCCAGGTGATGCAACCACTTCCGTGCTGTTCCAACAGAGGTCTCCCTTGGAAATCCCGGCTCCAGAGTGAAATTTGGAAGTAGTGACTTGTTTGCCCACTTGCAGAAGTCTCAAGTGGTCATGTTTGGTGTTACCTTGACAGCTGCATGGGTACGTACGTATATACTCTGTTGCCTTCTGGGTCAGGTCCTCATTTGACCAGAGGACACCACTCCGTTGGAAACACCCTTGCTTGCTTTCTGGCATTACACCGTCATTAGCGACAAAGTCGGTATGCCACTGACACACTGTCCTGTCTGTTTTATGGGTGAGCTCTGCTGCAAGTGTAGCAGCATTGGTCTCAGTGAACTGAAATCGAGAGGCCAGGTGATAACAGAGGAACATGGCCAACAACTTCTTGTTATCTCTGTCAAGAGTCAGTAACCAGTCATCCACAAACACCCCCAGGATCTCATTTGATCCTTGCTCTCTCCCCCAACCGTACCTGACACCGTTGCTTGAGCTTCTGTCCCAGCTTTCTTCAGTGCTTCTCTGCCCAAATTTGCTGCTTCAGCACTTGGAGGCATCCTGGACTGCCAACAATTGTTCTAGAGCACCGTAAAATCATTCAATCTCGAGAAAAACAACAAGCACGCAATTCTGACGTTTTGTTGCATCATCATTACTATGAAAACACGATGTCACAAACCATCATCATTGATGTCATAGACCGGAAAAAATTTGCAAAACTAACCGGCAAATCAAAAATATGGACCAGATTCAAGTAGCATGCATTGTTGCACTTGCTCTACACTTCACTAAGACTCATTCTAACTGAACGTTACAAAAAGTAAACATACAATTGAACCTGGCAAAATATGGTAAAATGCCATTCAAACACCACAAGAAACACATATTTAGAGAGAGCATGCAAAACGCAATCAAATGATATCTTAGGCATGTGCATGCACCAAAAAATGCACAAGTTATGAATTTTTGGAAATTCTTTGTTCTCTGCTGGTTGGGAATTAGTATTCAGTAGTGCTCATGATGATCTATGTGGCTGCTCTTGTGAAACAATTGAGAGTACATGCGTACGTACATGCTTTGTGAATGGGTACTCAGAAAATAGAAGTGCAGCTTACAATGTGGTGTATTTGAGCAAAACCATTAATTTTAAGTATCTAGCTACACAAATTAACTATGTATTTTTGCTTGCAGAACGAATGCGCCACACCCACTATGATGATCTGACTATTGGGGATTTGGATGACTATAGCCCCTCCCACTCCACCCGTTCCTCTCCTGTTCCACCAATAAGGGGATACAAGTACCCTCGGTCAGTGACGTCTACCGTAGTGATTCTAATAATTCGAACCCTGTATTAATTAGTAATTCAAACACTCGTTTGGAATTATTATTCTAGTATCCAAATGTTGTTGTACAGTCACATGTAGGCACGGACCTCAATAGTGCTGCCTAAGCAACCCATAATTTACACAGAGCAGTCCGGTTTAAATTTAGCAAAAGCTATTTACATGTGTCGGTCACACTCCGAACAATCAGCCTCCCGTTGAACAGTGTCTTTCGAATGTCTTTCGAGTGTCTGTCTGTCTTGCATTCATGATCGTTCTGTTGTGTTCAGCCAATCGTGTCGGTGTAATTGTATGTATGTGTGACCAGTGCTTCAGTGCCGTCTGTTGTCTCATTTGTCTGTGCCATAATCCCCTCTATCTCGGTCCCTGCTCACCAGACTCACTCTCGCTTGTACGTTTTCGGCACCCGTAGCTGGCACCCATCAGCTGCTTTCTTGTAGCACTGAGTCTTGTATTCCAACGGCCTCCAGTGAGATTGCCTTACTCTCTCCCATGAGTGGTAAGGATGTCGGAGCACTGAGGCCGCTTGCAGGAGATGGAGACGTGAAGAGCACTGTACAGTGACCTGTTGAATCCTGTGTTGTGTGTGTGTGTGTGTGTGTGTGTGTGTGTGTGTGTGTGTGTGCGGGGGGGGGGGGGGGGGGGGGGGGGGATCTGCATGTGTGTTTTTCCTCGGAGGGAATCTTGTAGGTGTGAACAGAATGTGTGGTATACTCCCATGCTTGTAAGTGATGAAGTTGTCCTGCTATATAGTGGGAGTGCTATCAAGACTTTGTTTCTGTTACTGGTTTCCAGAGCTGCTTGGTTATCTGTCTGATGTGGCCCATGCAATAAGCCAGTTGCACACAAGAGCGAAGGAATTTGATTGACGTGACGTTACATCCGGTTGCTCTTTTATAGCCACGTTAAGTATTGCAGTGAATGGCAAAATTGGCAAGGGGCGGTTTGAAACCTGCGCGTGACTAAAACCATACGGATTACACAGTTCAAGTGACTGTGATGTTTGACAAGGGACCTGGCGGTAAAGACGGTGTGCAAAGAGTGAGAATCGGTTGAAGTACGAACGAGAACAACGCAGTATGTTGGACATACCTGTAACGTGTTGTGGCAACAACCCAAGCCAGGATCCGAGCGTCTTCTTCCACCGATTTCCAAGCGATCCAGGTACGAGACCGAGATGGTTCAGCGTGTTTTGGATGGATGGCAGGTAGCTGAGATCGCAGTCGCGAGCTTGTCAGGCACTTTTCCCGATAGCGATGCCAAAAGAGAACCAACAGCTCGCTCAGGTCTGCTCCCGGTATGTCCGCGGCAGTAAGCGTCACAGAAACCATAGCTAATACCTTCGAAGTATAATAATCTAGCTATTCAGAAACAGAGCCTGAACACTGGAGGCAGGGGGGCTGTAGACGTAGCAAGACCGCTTTGTTCTCGTTCGTACTTCAACCGATTCTCACACTTCGCTCACCGTCTTGACCGTCCAGGTCTCTTGTTTATCGCCGCAGTCACTTAAATTGTCTGATCGGCATAGTTTTTAATCACGCGCACATTTCAAACGCCCACCTGCCGATTTCGCCATTGACTGCAATACTTAACGTAGCTGCAATAGAGCAACCGGATGTGACGTCATACATTCCGTGAATACTTTCGCTTGCGTGCAACTGGCTTATTGGAACTGTATACTGTCCATGTCAGCTGCACGCATTGCCCGGTTGAACTGGCCTTAAGAGTTTGTTTTCTCAACTTACGCCTGTGCTGCATTGTGATTTACAGATAGAGCAATGCTCTCCACTGATGAGTGTAAGACCACTATGAGACCTACAGGTGTAATTTAGCATGCAAATTGCAGTGTTGTGGCATGCTTTCCTTGAATTCACAGGCGCGAGCGATCCTCTGCACTAAACTTCATGGATTTAGAAAGTGATTTCCTTGATCTTGAAGACCAGCTGACCTCTCCCTCAAGTTTCTACACTGGCACAGGTGGAAAACCCCCCCTCCCTTTCAGCTTAGAGACCAAGTCCAGCAGAAAGAGGTAAGACATCTACACATACTGGCATTGAGTGCTCCTTTCTGGTATTTTTTATACATTTCTAAAGCTGATTCCATCCCAGTGGGTAATGCAGTTGGTAATTGCATGATTCCAGTCCCAACATTGCATGTAGCTAACTAAGTCCTGAGAAGTACACTGATGTTGCTGCCCTAGTGGATACTTGTCCACATACCATGCAATTGCAGTTGGAGATCTCTAGTTCAATGACAAGAGCAAGGGAAACCAGAGATAGGATTTTCATACCATTTATTCTCCCTTGAGGATGGTACCGTACGGCTGAAAGTTTTGCGAGATGTATTTCAGATTTTTGTGATTGAATGCGAACACGTGAAAAATTGTACCACATGATATCGTTCCCTCAAACTTGCACATGCTAACTACCTGGCTATACGTATGTCCCTTGTTCACCTGCCATCCCCCAAGGGGCCTTTATCGACAGTGTGCAGCTGCTAAAATCAAGATATGAGAGCTGAGCAAATTATTGCACACATGCTCAGGGTTACGTAGCTCTCTCCCCTTGAATTCAGCAAAGCAGTTCTTCCCCAAGAAGTTGATTAGTATGCTTTCACTCTCAAATGCAGCTTGTGTTCTCAGTACAGCAACTGTTTGCACATGTACGTAGGTTGTGACCCTTGCCAGTAATTAAGAACCACTAAAATTTTCATGTTCGTTGGAAACATGTGAAAGTTTGAACTCACAAATTTCCCACTACACAGTATAAACGTTAAGTATTGCTTTTACATCAATCGCACATTGCAAAAAGAGAAGATATATGCCAAGTCATGTACCAGCCAAGTTGATCGTAAGATGGGACATTTGCTAAAATTCGCTAAAATTAATACCCGCAAGTAATAGTGACCTTAAGGTATGCCATTAATTTTTCAGACATGAACAATTGAAATTCCTCACTGGTGAAGGATGGTCCGGTATCGGTAACCACTTTCTGCTGGAGGCTGTGATTAGCAAACACAATTTGTAACTTCTTGATGGTCTTGGTAGCAGTAATGGACTGCATGACGTGGACATCCAGCCATTTTGAATGCGCATCCACCAGGATTAAGAACATGTGTCCTAAAAGGGACCAGCGAAGTCCAAATGAGTTCTGCTCCATGGCTGAGATGGCCATTCCCAGGAATGTAGAGGAGCAGTAGCAGGTGCAGGCCGCGATTCCTGGCAAACAGAACATGACTTCATGACAGTCTCGATATCAGAGTCCATACCTGGCCTTGAACCTTAAAATTGTGACAACTAACACCTGGAGGTCTTAGGTTTGAGCTTGCTTGCTGCTGAGGAGGAACATACGAGGACTGTTTGAGTTTATCGAACACGGTGGTGTTAATGATCGGCGTCTGTATCCCATTCCATTTTCATAGGGAGATCATTCAGGTGGACATCTAGCTGGTAAGGCTCAGGTGGTCATTGTTCAGAGCATTCATGCCGTACTCTGTATCAGATACTGGTTGCTCTGCTTCCAAAATGTAATTGTTCTTTTTCGATGGCTTCGTCTTGTCCTGCGTTGACTGGATCAAAGGACTTGGATGTGACATGGGTCTTGGCCTTACACACCCATGCTAGATGATCCTTTTTCTTGCAATAACGACATTCGGCGTCTTTATGTTGGCATCGAGGAGCAAGATGGGGACTGCCACAACAATAACAAGTGGGATTGAAACCACCGCCAGTTGGCGGAGACAATGGGGAGGTAGTTTTAGTGTGATTGATGATGCCTGAACACTGGCGGATCCAGGGGTACTTCGTTGAGTTCGGTCAAACTACGTACCCAGAATTATACCCACAAAATATCGTCACGGTAGACTAGCTACGTATCGACCAGTGGCGGATCTAGGGGGGATCTAGGGGTGCGAGCGAACCCCCCCTTTGACCCTTGTTAACATAAACTACTTGTATTATTGTAGCTGTGGTTGGTAATACCTTGACCGTTCGCGGGCTGAAAGCCTGAAGGCAGACATAGTCTTGAGCTAGCTAGGTTTACAATTTTAATTTTACATCAATTATTTTTGTTCTGTATATACGTATAATTAGAAAATAAAGCAATAACGCAGTGTTCAATCGACTGTCCACATACGTGGTTGTAATCCGTCGACGATGAAAAGAAGGAAGCTAACAGTCCCACACATCGATACTTACTGGTTACTTAGTCAATCTTCTTTGTGTCTGGGGTTACTTAGTCAATCTTCTTTGCGTCTGGGAACATGATTGTCCAGAATGCGCAGAGATGCTACCGTAGTACGAGAGCGCTTCCTGATCGCTAAAAAGAACACGTAAAAAAAATTTCCGCGCTTCGCACGGACTGATCACCACTTCACAGCTCTGCGCATCGCCTTCAGCGGTGCGCTGTGTATGTGCCAACCGAACCCCCCTTTCAAAATTTCTAGATCCGCCACTGCTGAAGGAGCTGGTGAAATGGATTGCTTGTTGCTGTCACCTAGCTTCTTTGCATCCTTCTCGGCTGCTTCAACGGACTGTGCCAATTTCAGTAACTTAGCCTTCAGAGAGGAGCTTGCATTGGATCTCAGAGTGGTTGACTCTGCACACCAATCTGTCTCTCAGCGATTCTTCGAGTCTGTCTTGATCGCCAAACTTGCAATTTAAAGCTAGCTCTTGGAAGGTTGTCTCAAACGGGAATGAAATTTGAAACGATGCACAATGGTTGACTGTTTCTTACTATAGTGAGCGTTCAACAGTTTCACGAGAGAATCGTACGTAACTTCATCGACATCCAACTTGCCTTCGGGCACCAAGCTGCACAACAACTTGAAGGTAGAGTCTCCACAAACGGTGAGCAGAATGGAGTGCTTCTTAATGGCATCTTCAATGCCATTTGCCACCATGTAAAATTGCAGCCTCTCTTGATAGACTTGCCAATCGTCTGTCCTCGGGTTGAAGGCTTTTATTTTGCCATAGGTAGTCATTCTCGGAAGACCGACTGTTTCACCTCGTCGCCAGTAAATGTGATAACCCGTGTGAGAGCAACACAAGTACAAGACTTGTGATAATTATTACTCTTGTACTCGTCCAAAATACAAATGGCACAACTTAAGAAGGACCATGCAACACAGTAAACGGAACCATTCAAATACACGAAGTAAAACCGTGGGATTAGGCATGCATTCACAACTAACAACTACACATAGCTGGTTCAAGGTACAGTACCGTGAATATGCCACAGACAGTGGTTATGATATGCATGTAGAGTAGACACACAGAAAAATGTACAAGCTATGCATGTTTGTTTTCACACATCTGGGTATGTTCACCATTGCTTGTACAATACATGGTCAGAATCTTTTGATGTCAGTAAGAATAGCCTTTCAAAGCTCCTCATACTCATCATTGCACGCTCCTTTTGCTTGTGCCATTTATCCAACTGGTTGATACATTCAGAGCGAAGAGAGATTCTCTTCCCTGGAAAGACCCCTGGAGCATCACCAGATTTTTTTCTTCCCTAAAGATGACTTCTTTGGTGACTAGTCAAGAGCATCATGCTTAAGAGTATTATTCATATGGGCCCAACAATTGATACATGTCCAGGATTGCCACGGACTATCTCAAACTGTCCTACATATACAAACCCATAGTCCCAGGTCCCAGATGTCCCTTCACATCCCGGGATGTCCTATCCTGTCCCACCTAGGACATTGCCCAGAGTCCCAGGTCCCAGATGTCCCTGGGATATAGTCCCAGGTCCAAGATGTCCCTGGGATATCCCGGGATGTCCTGTCCTGTCCCACCTAGGACATTGCCCAGAGTCCCAGGTCCCAGATGTCCCTGGGATATCCTGGGATATCCTGGGATATCCCAGGATGTCCTGTCCTGTCCCACCTATGACATTGCCCAGAGTCCCAGGTCCCAGATGTCCCTGGGATATGTATTCTTTTGTTTTTTTTTGTGGACAAAAATAGCTTTGACGTGTTACAAAATTATTGCTCCGAAATGTTGAAAGCATCTTCATACGTAGCGTTTTGCTTCTTCAGTTGTAAGGGTTTTGATGCAATTTCCTTGGCCCAGCTGCAAAAGCAATTTTCTATCTCAGAGGTCCAGAAGCATCATCATTTTCCTTGCCTTGCAAACACCTTTTCAATCTTGGGGGTTCAAAAGTGTCATCATCAATGAAGTACTGAGTAGAGTTGGGCAGCAAGGCAAAGTGGATGTGATGATTATCGTGCAGATTAGTAGATTCCAAAATACACATACGTAATAATTCCCATTACCTAGTGTTTTGTCTGATTCTGTACCTACCATCTCTGCCATCTACAGATCGTCTGTAGTGCAACCTTCCCTTGTTGTGACAGAAACTCTGCCGGAGACTACTGACTGGATGGGTTATGTGGATCCGAATGAGCCTAGGTACTGCCTTTGCAACCAGGTGAGAGATTAACCATATGCTTGTAGGTTAGGCTGTGGTAAACTCTGTTTGGCAGGTGTACCTAGCTATTAGGCACATGCTGTTAATAAAATGCTTCCTGTCCTGGCACATGACATCATTCATTTAGCATGTGAATAGAAATTACAGGGTCAAGCAAGTCAGTGCATTTGTGTCAGAACTATAGCAACAAAGCAACCGTTTGATGGTAATGGGTGCTTCAAGCTTGGATACCCATGACAATTCTCCTGGGTCAGTGCTTGCCATCTCAAGCATGCAGGCAGATGCTGTACATGAATCGTTTGTGATCACGGTGACACCTGCCTTGTGTTGTCTATATATACAAGAATACTTGCTGGATGTGGTTTAATTGAACCCAATGTAGGCCTCAAGTCATAGTCTACCCAGAACCTGATATCGTGCAGTACGGGTTAAATGATTCAACATACAGTTGCTCTTTTATGAAGGACACCCTTCATCAATTGTCACCAACAAGAACTCATTCCTTGACAAATCCAATCCATATCTACGTACCGTAGTGTCCCGCTAATACGCCCCCTTCGAAAATACACCCTCCCCCTCTTTTTCGCCCAAGTTCCTGCACAGGGTAATTGGACTTGTTATAACGCCCCCCTGGTGAGCGTCTTCTGGAATATTTAACCTACACGTGCACAACTTAGCTTTGCAGATTGTCTCTCGATCTCAGATCGAGTAGTCACCGTTGACGCCAACGGTACAAGTCATCTCGCTGCCACTCTTCCACAGGAAATATCAGGAAATGTTCCGTGGTTCATGACCGACAGTATTGTAGTTCTTGAGGATGGCTACAGCGAAGTCGTCGTGAATGTTATGGCCCTCGAGTTGAAGTGCAGCCGATGTAGGGAGTACCACACATGATGACCATGAACAGTACTGGCGATCGTTTGTACTTTTGTAACTGTGAACATGAACCTTGGCAGTGTCATAAACGTAGCGAAACTTTTTGAGGGGGCGTATAATCGAGACTGATTGCGTACTCGAAAATACACCCCCTCCCCTCTTTGGACTGGATGTAGTGTACAAAATGGGGGGGGGGGGGGGGGGGGGGGACGTATTAACAGGACACTACGGTATTAGGATTTGTGCAATCTCAAGATTGCATTGCAGAATCCAGAAATTGCATGCCAATTTGAAGATTGCATAAACATATTGTGCTGTCTCGAGATTGCGTGCACTCACTATCTTGAGCGAAAATACAATTGCATAATCACGAGATTGCGTAAAGTGAAGAACTGGAACGGTTCACTGGCATTCTACGGGGTCTTCGGATTGTCTTCTGGCCATTCTCTTAGGTTAGTCAAGTCAAGAGAACAATAGCGGCCTGGAAAGAAATTGAGTGTGAGCAACAGCAGCCAACGGGAAGACAAAGCGCTCCTAATTCGCAGATTTTGCACGTGCAATCTCAAAATCAAGGTTTTGTAATCTCAAGATTGTCTTGCAGATTGCATGACACATTTGCGAAATCTCAAGATTTACTATGCGATCTCGAGATTGGCACACAATTTCCGGATTCTGAGAGTAGATATGGACAACATGTGTCCTGATGAATCATTATGACTGTCTCCTACATTAGGTCTCCTATGGAGAGATGGTTGGCTGTGATAATCCAGAGGTATGTTTATAATGCACCGGCTCACTGTTGTTAAATATATATATATATGGCCAACATGAAATAATATCATTACATGACAATTGACTACCTCGCATATGTATTCAGGTATCATAGAGTTGATTGACCCAAAGGGATCTATCATAGCATGGACACACAATATGAGGACTACAGGAATAATGAAACTCATTTTGAAGCTAAAGAACATATAAAAGTAATCCTTTACGACTGCAAAAACCTGTTAGCTATGGGACTTTCAGCTTCACGCTCATGACCAGATCTCCCAGGCCTTCCCCCGCCGTACTTCATACTGGAAGCGATGAAATATTGGCGGTGGGAGGTTCTGTGTGAGCGCAAAGGTGGGTCAAGGGGAGGTGGGAATGTTCACCCAAAAGGTTGAGAGCAGCTTGGTCATGTTTGGGTTGGATACTCAGTCCTAGCCTGGTGGGCCATTTTAGCTGCATTGCATCCGCTTCAACGCTGCTGCTGTACCCCGATTACATCCATTACTGCAGCATTCTGAGTTAAGCTTGCTCTTCACATTTGGTTCAAGGTTCGGAGGTTGCGCATGTCACTAGTACACTGGTTGAGTCTAGTCATACCCCACTTCCGTAAAGCACTCACACCAGTTACATTCTTAATGTATCGAGGGGCAACCACACTCCTGGTAGCAGCCGGTTGCAACTCGCTGGTGGTGCAAGCTAGGTATTGCAACCACCTGGAAGATTACTGCCTTTCCTCAGACAATCTTTAGTAGATTACACAATCCCGGGGGGTCTGTGATCCAAATAACCATCACTCAACTATCATCAAACGTTCCGTTACAGGTAATAAGGACCATGCATCAACACACTGTCTTGTTGAAGGAGGAAAACAGCTACGTACTTCAGGTTTTAGCCTTACACGGGTCAGACCAGTGTTGGATGATATGCCAGCACATATCAGGTGGTGCACTCACTACCTGAATGAGGTCTGAGTTCATCTTGCTGAATTTGCATTTCAATTCCCTTTTTCAGTGCCCAATTGAATGGTTCCACTACGGGTGTGTTGGCATTACTGAGCCGCCAAAAGGCAAGTGGTACTGTCCACAGTGTACGCTGTCAATAAAGAGGAAAGGAAGCCGGAAAACAGCAAGTTAATATGACATTGTAGCCGATTTTTAGCCAGCCTTCTTAGATCACAACTGTGTACCATGCATATCAGCTTATTTCAATAGAATGTACATGGATATTGTTAGCTCCCTTTGAACCAGTAATTGAGAACAGTTCAATTCATGCATGAAAGTTGACAGACAGAGTGCATGGGGCTATCTATAAACAGCAAGTTTATGGAGAGAGTGGATGACACTACATGTATGTACCATTAAGTCATGGGCAATGCATGCGTTCACATAATTAAAAGCATAATGTAGCTGCTGCTACATGCACAGGATGTACAATGTTGCAAAGCCTCTCAAAGACAGATGGGATACAGTTAAGAATCCGGATTTGTGCATGCAAGCAATCACAAAAATTAATGTTCCTAACGATAGCATGTTGTTCACAAGGGGAAGTACAGTCATGTAACTTATTCCAGCTGACTTACTTACATGTCATGACAGATAATTATGAGACCAGACAGCATAATACTACAGCCGTGTGTGTTGAGACTCAACTGTTTCCGGAACACTATCCCACTGCTTTGCACATATTTTTAAAGCAAATTTTTGTTTGTTCTATGATAAGCCTAGCTACATGTGCAATGGCAGAGCTGTCACTGTTGTCATTCGACTCTGCTGCTAAGAAGAAGAGAACTGATTCAACTGAATCCGCAAGTGGCGGTTGTAGCTAGTAGCAACGATATACAGCAAGATACTGTCCATGAAAGCCCTTCCTGATAGTGTGCAGTGCAAAGTACGAAGGTGCTACAAAAAAGCCCATCCTGATAACTGGCAAATGAAGGCAAAAAATTTTTTGTTCCGTGCCACTGCCTTCGGCATGTATAGCTGTGCCCGGGTGACTCTGCAATCCTGGCTACGCCAATTATCCTGTACTAGACTCTACTTCCCGTGGTTTGAACTGAGGCCTGAGAGTGTGCTGTGTTTGTAGTTTACAAATTGCATGTCAGAAATTAAACCACAATGGACTTACGACCCATGCACTTAATCATACAACACAATAGGCAAACTCCCAGAGTCTCCTACACTCTCCTCTCTGCAAACAAAAGTCTGTGTATGGGATTAGGGGTGGAGGGAATATTGTGTCTGGGGGGGGGGGGGGGTTGAGTTGAATTATGGAGCATGAACAACCTCTTTCCAAGGAGGATTAGTTTTACTTTTGGGTTTGTTATCTGCTCCTCCGCTGCATGGGCTGTACACAGATGGCATAGATTCTCTGTCATGCGTGCGAGTTTGCACTTCGACCTCTGGCAGCCCCGCCCTTCAATTTATGCAAGCGTGGTTTCGTTCCGTTCCAGTACCAAACAATCTGACCACCAAGAAATGCTGACGGAGCGACTTACTAAGGACTTGTGTATATATCTTCCCTCGCTTGCCCTTGGCTTGTGAAGTAAGTTGAGTGTAAGGAAATTGGTCATTGTACAATGTTTAAGTTGGGAGTGGGGAACAAAATTTATTATGCATGCTCGATCAGTTGTCTAGCTACCACTGACAGAGGTGTCTGTTAGTCCGAGGCTGTCTCGCAGGCCAGACTCTTTTTCCTGCTTGGGGGTGTGGCGGGAAGGTCGGAGGGGAAAAGAGTCTGGTCTCTCTGGCCTCTGCAGGAATGTAGGCAGATCCAATGAAATCATATTATGCATAGCTGTTACATGATTCAGTCACTGTAATCTCTGTCAGTATTCCACTTTAATCATGTCAAGAAAGCTATCGTTTAGTGCGTGCGAGCAACTTAGGCGTGCGGAATAGACTACCGAGCGAATCAAGACAGCCATCTCTGATCTCTGAAGCGGCTCAACTTCAAGGGCAATGACGTGATTGTTAGTCTGCCTACTGGATCATGGAAGTGGTAAGTCTGTCTGTTACTGGATGCTCCTGCTGCCTTCAGCGCTTTATGTGATTGCTGTTTTTACTTGCCGTAGCGAACACTGATCTACTTACTAATAAAAGAGTCTGGCCTGCGAGACTAGGTGTCTGTGAAGTTTACAAACATTAATATGGTCAACTGACTGCATGGGGGTTCCATGATCAAATATCTGTTCACACAGCAGCTCTTACTGGGGGATGGCTAATTATGTTCTGCTGAAGTCTGGTTCCCAGACACAACCCGCTAGTAAGGGTCTGGGCAAATGAGCTACCCTTCAGCATAGCTGAGCACTGCATTCTGGCAACCATGTTGATTAGGGAAAAACGCATGTTAACTAGTGCGTGTGACTGATGAATAGCGTTATATGTGTGCATGCACCCGTACATAATGTTGGTCGCAAGTCCAGCGCCTGCGGCGTCTCACCTACAACTACACTGAATGAAATTCCTTGGCCACGCGGAAGGGTAGTTCATTTGCCCAGACCCTTACTTGCGGGTTGGGTCTAGGAACCAGAACTAAGTAAAGCACAGAACTTGCTTTATTAGTCTAGCGAGCTAGCCCCTCAAATTTTCCCCAGCACAGATCGACTCACGTGACCACACGGGGAAAAGGAGGGTCTAGTAACTTTGGACCACTTTGCTTGGGCTCTACTCGAAATCCTGTAGAGCCAATCAGATCACGTGTGATAGTTCAAATCGCTCAGAGCAAGCATTGAGGACTGTCTGAAGTTGCCTGTGTTTGCTGCTATCCTGCACAACGACCAACAGACAGAAGTACAAGCAGCCAACGAGGTTAGCAGGCCAGAGTCGACTGACTGCAGTCGTACTAATATGACGTAAACAGACGTGACTTAAACTTCTTTCGTAATGGTCTAGACTTTCCTTCTCAGCGCACATACTGAAAGCGATTGCGCACATACTGAAAGCGATTGCGTACTGGAGAAAGCTACATAGCTTGTCCTTTACCATGAGAGCCGATCACAGCATGCTCTGGAGGAGGGCATGGCAAATTCAACTGACGAGTGGCTTTGTTTTCCTTTACCGCACAGTAAAGATGCTTGTTTTCATTTAGCACGTGATAAATCAAAATTGGTTTTTCTTTATTAGTGTGCGATACAAATATCCTTTTAGTGCATTCTGAGATGTGTAGCTATTTTATTAGCCTCGTTCCCACGCCTACCTCGTTCCCAGGCCTTTTTTCTGTTCTTCAGTTTGCATTGACGGATGCGGATGAGCGCCTCGGGGAAAAACAGGGAAGGCCTGGTATTATCCATCACGTGATTGATGTTGGGTGGACATAGGAGGGGTGTGGCCCAACCGCAAATAAGAACTGGCCGACGAAGTTGTGTAAGTTGTCTGAGAGTCTCGACTAGCTGTGGAGCGTTCGAACTGAGCTGATTGGATGGTGAACTGCTTCATGATGCAGGACCTGCTGAAATGACTATGAGCCCCGTCCCCCCTACGTCCACCTGACGTCACTCACGTGATTAATGATACCAGGCCTTCCTCGTTCTTCACCGCTCTTCCACATCCGCGTATTATTGTCAACGCAAACCGAAGAACAGAAAGAACGGGGTAGGCCTGGGAACGAGGCTACTATTTTGTAGCATGCAGAGAAGCATACAGCCGCCCCCTTTTCTTTTTTATGGATTGTTTGTCATTGGCGACCACTCCTTTCAATCCCGCCCGCTAGGCCTGGTAAACTTGTCACATGCAGTGATGTACATGGATGTTGGGTGGACATGTGGAGGAGTGGCACATTCTTCTGTGCAGCCCTGGCACCTTTCTGAACCCAAGAGACATTAAATTGCCGCTCATTCCCTCAGAGGCCTGTGGCTGTGATCGGTAGTGCACTCACAGTTTTCCAAGAATGTGCCACTCCTCCACATGTCTACCCATCATCCATGCATGTACGTCCCTGCATGTGACGAGTTTTACCGGGCGTTATTACTGCAAGTGACAAATGTTGAGGTGGGAGGGCCTGGCTACCAGCTACACGGTATTGCATGATGCAGTTGAACAGATATGAGCTGGAGTCAAAAGTCACAGTATTTTACGCAGATCAGTGGAGAATAGGACTAAGCAGTCTGTAGTCTACACCGGGCAGGGATAGTGTAGACATAGATACTATTGTGTAGACACTCACCGATAGTGGCAGAGGCATCCGTGATACTTGACTAAGGTAGCGGAAAGGCCCAAGTAAGGGGCTAGACTAACAAAGTTAGCTCTTCCCTTTCTCGTGCACGCGAATGCTCACAGTATGTGTGTGCAGCCGGCCGCCGGATATACGACCTGTTCTTTCCCGCATATACTGTAACCTGATTGGTTTAAGTATTTATTACATGTAGAGAACTAGAATACGATTGTGAGGGTTAAGTTTAGCAGATGTTGATGAAATGGGAGAGCTTAGTAACGAGGTGGAGAGCTATCAGAAAAGCCTGCATCATATATAGCTAGCTAGTTTCGTGCACCAGACCTCACAGCTCTGGCATATGAGACGACATCATTGCAAACTAACTCACTGCTACATGTATGTGTACCACCCGTGCAGCTGAACACCACATATCATGTGAACCCCACGGTACATCTTCACCCCTGCCACGTCGCCATAAGACACGCCCCCTTAGTTCTTCTTGACAATGTGCTACCTGCAGTTGTACTGAAGAAGAGTAAAGCAGTACACTCAAAATTTAATGTCGAGTCTTCCTCGTCCAACTCCAGTGTCCTTCATGGTTCTCCTGGCCCTGATTCCAGTGTCCCCTCTGGTCTGGGGAAGATGGTGGTGGGAGTGATTTTGATCCTGAGTGGAGACATTGAAACTGTCCCAGGACCAGTCGGTGAGTTTCTGGTTCAGTGTAATCAGCAGCAAATTTCCATGTTTCCATTGACTTGAACCAATGCTCTAGGGATTACAGTGCAATCAAGGGAAACTTGTGGGCTGCTGAGCTATAGAAGAGATATCCATAGCTAGCTGATTGCAGGCACGATTTCACATGCCTCAATGTCTCAAATGATCACACTACATGACAGTAAAATGTTTTGACATGATGATTGTTACTTCATTGGCATGAGTGAAAATAATTGACTCACCACTCAGGATTGACCATGCACTCAGGAATGATAATTATATTTCAAACTCCCAAACCATAAATGTGTTAATTTGCTGTCACTGACAGTTGCCAGAATCAGGAATACAAACTCCCAAACCACACTTGTTTGCTAGAATTCACACTGAGCAATGATGTATGCAAATACTTTCAAGCTCCTAGACCACTCTTGTTAGTGTCGTTTATGAAGTGGACGGAATTTGAAGGAGTGCATTTGGAATGGTGGATAGAAGACATGTTTGTCCATTCTCTTCATGGTACTTACCAGTTAGGTATGCATCATCTGCTGGTTAGTTTGCAGTGCATGGGAGTTCACACTGAAACCAGAGTAACTACTCTATGGGTTATTTAAGTGTACAAGTGTACCAATTTTAGCACAAAGTGAATGGTATGTTTGCGCTGCACTAATAGAGGTTCTGCATGTGTACTAATAGAGGTTCTTCATGTGGAAGTCGTGTTTCATCTTGGTTGTATTAGTTTCAAAAGAATGAGAGTAATCCAACAAGCTTGATCTGTTCCTGAGAACCAATCAAGCAAACTGGGCCTTTTGGTCTCTCTCACTGCCAGCATGAATTGCTTGCTTCTCCCCAATTGTATGTGTCCGCCTCAGCTTCTGCTTCTGCTCCCGTATTGGGTCCACTTCAGCTGCTGCAGCCTCGGCCATTCTGGAAGATTCCAGTCCCTGCCTAACGTTCTCAGGTTGTAGTTAGGTTTGAATGTCGTACTGAAAAATTCTTTACAAGATTGTTGTTTTAACCATTCTCTTTCTAGTCTGAGTTGCCATTATTTCATGCAGTGGTAGTATATATGCTGCATCCGTTGAGCAAGTACTGCAACAATTGAAGTTGCTACAAGGGTTGGAAATTTACTTAGGCCACAGCTTACGAATACTGCAATTCACACTCCAAGGGTCTCTGTAAGGGGATGGTTCCCTTTCGCACTCACCTGTGTTCTACAAATTTCGTCAATACATGGTTGTACTCATACTGTCCATGCATAGCTGGGTCTAATATCATTCTCTAAAGCCATGTGAACAATTGCAATTGCAATTTTTGCTGTGATATGTGTATGCACATAGTAATGAATTCAAACCCCTGGAAATGAAAATTTTAGTCCATTGTTAGCCTCTTACCCATGCCTTTTCACCATGTCTTTGGCCTGCAAGCGAAAAACACTGGGGTCTGTATGCATTATGATCCCAAAGTCCTCCAGCACCACCTTGAGTTCAATGCCTGATCTTATACCTGCACGTGGGCATTATGCATCATATACAGAGAAGTGACAATGCAGAGTACATGGGAATTCTGGAAGATGAGCGTGAGCTGATCGCGGCAGTGAGGAGGAAGTTTCAGAGGACTGTAACAGTTTGAGGACATTTTTCCCGTCTGCAGCACCAGATGCAGCAAGGTATTGTTGGTGTGCAACTTACTAAATTGCAACTCAGGCAACTGAATCTAGGTTAAGGATATTTACAGTGATATATAACGTTCTGGTCCTACTGCACGCTGTCAGTGCTTTGGTGTGAATGTGGGGCAGTCTTGCTGTAGGAAGTAGAGATAATCTGCTAACCTTGGCAAAGCTACCCAGAACCCCCAGTGACCAATTGTATTAAGGACGGCCCTATCCTGTAGACAACACATTGAACATGCAGGCCCCAGGATATTTGTTGCAAACTCTACATTGCCGGACTACCAGCATGCAACTACAGATGAAAGATATCTAGTACATACTGAAGTGGGCAAGGATTATTGATCCTTTCGTTTCAAGGGGGCACTGGATTGGAACAATTTACTTTGCATGCTGAAATCACTGAAACTGCTAGATCAGCATCTGTTCATTGATGACAAGTGTACAAGTGATCCAGACTGAGGGGATATGCACAGATGGCAAAACAACGACTCTTTTTAAGAAGTGTTCCAAGGACTATCTTACTAGCAGTTAGCCTGTTGACCTAGCTACCAATTTTTTTGTCTCAGCACTGAAGTGCCGAGACATAGTGCTGGACGCGTAGGTACGTGGTACGTGGTACCTATGTACGTACGTCGCTTTTCGCAATGCGCCCACGCAAGTGCAGTAATTTAACCTGCTTCTACAAACATATTTATAGCCTGCAAGTAGAGCCTCAAAAGTGATTATGGGTTTTTCTTGGCTTCTCATGAATCCACTTACCAAGACTGGCTATAATCAAGACAATGAATACTCACTCATCCATACACAGTGTGCTGCACTCAGCCATCCCAAGTGCATACTAACTACTGTATACACACACTCAGCTCTAGCTAGCTGGATAGATAATTGCTGAAAGAATTGGTGAAGGTGTTGCCCAATGCCCACCTGCCGGCTCTGACTAAACATCAAGCCGAGACACGACCATACTGCTTTCACCCTTAGGGTGAACATCACCCTGTCCACCCCTTGCTCACACAGAACCTCCAAGGATATTGACGCACTTAAGCTGAAAGTCTCATAGCTAACAGGTTTTGCAGTCATAAAGGGTAAAACAGCTGCCATGTCCTCTGCATGATTCTAGCTGATACCATGGATAATAATTATCCATGCTGATACCAAGTCGTGCCGAGACACATCACGTCTTTTTAAAGACTCACTTGTTAATACTTTTTGGATCAGCTAGCTAGTGTAGCAGTATATATATAGCTAGTGTAGCTATAGCTAGCTAGCTAGCTAGCTACTCTCAAGTTGGGTTATGGATGAATGAATGAAGGACTTTATTGTGTGGTCGTATGTTAGTAACTTACTGTCTGCAGGACCCTCATGAAAACGTGCTGATGAGGTATTTCCTGTTGCAAATTTTATCTGTAGATTTTTCCGGTGCTTATATAACTGCGCATGCGTACAAATCCAGTGTCGTTCACTCTGAAGGAGTGACCGTGAGATTGCTGTTAGCTGGGTTGCTCTGCAAATCGTACGACTGAAAAGTATTGCAAGCCCCCAAAGCCAAGGATAGCTGAGGATGGCAGGGACCGAGGGGTCGCTGCAGTATTCGCTGAGGATTGGCGACACTGTACTTCTGTATGCAGAGGAGACAAACGGCTACGCGTACGTCTTCTCTGAGCTGGCCAGGTGAGTGGTACTTGAGTCACGCGTGAGCTAGCTACTTTCCAACACAGGAGGTGGTTCGATGATTTTTTTTTTTTATCTCTCTGAAGCTCCAAGCACAATTCTGCAGCTTTATGCCGCGTGGACTCCAGGAAGGACCCGAACCTACCCAACGTCCACTGTGAGTCCCGCTACCGTCGCTATCCATCCCATGTGTACTAAGTGTATGCATGTAGCCAGCATTAACTAAATGTCTTCTTTTCACCTGTTGCTGCAGTTGCTACCTTCAAGGTTGTGGCTGCTAACAAGTACAAGAGTCAGGAGAGGCTCAACGATGTAAAGCAGCGCCTGAAGTGAGTCCACTGGCTGTATGGATGTTAGTACTCTTTCAGTATATACGGCAATCTAGAGGCAGGTGCGTGTTTTTTTTTGTTGTTTTTTTTTTGGGGGGGGGGGGGGGGGGGGGTTCTATGAAAATTTATACAACAGCAAGGGATACAGGAATAGCATAATATAGCTAATCAGTAGTACCCCAAAGACACACAAAAATGGTAGCGTGGTGATGGTGCACCTTACTCAACATGGAATGTGTACATGGTGCCATCTTCTACAAACAGTGCCAAACCCAGCAAATACTTTAATTCACTTCCACGGTGAGAGCCTAGCTTGCAAACTAAATGAAGCTGCTGTTGATCTCACTCACGGAACATCTATTAGGTACCATCATGGGCGATCTGAGCACATGTAATTTGACACTGCAAAGTCTTCCACATTATTATAATAATACAGCAACTGTAGCGAAATGTTTGCACCCACTTAGTGTGGAAACCCTAGTCCATGGTTCAGACCCAGCCTCGTGCCCGAACCCATGTGAAGAGGTCCTAGACAAGGTCATGTTTATGTCCGTACGCATGTGCTGGGTCACTGAATGATATTACATTCCTGCATTCAACTGCACATGGTAGGTAAGTATTTACTGTTAGTGGCTATGCAGAAAGTTCTTGTTGAAGAGCGATCCAGATGTGAATCCTCCGCAATAGTTTCATTCACACAGTCATTAATTGCTCAATATGTAGATATGTAGTAATTGGTAACAGGCAAATGTAATCTGCCCAATATCAAGAATGCTAACTAAGAACATACACGCCAATTTTCCGTGTGGGCCTGGGCACAAGATTGTAGTTGGGTCCATAGTAGGTACCTGGCAAGTATTTCAAAATACATTCTAAAGTATTCACGCATGCTAACTCAAATAGCAGTGTTCAACTCCAAGCTGGGGCATGCAAGTTCTGTATTCACCCACAACCTAGGGCATGCAATTTCAAGCAGTGGTATTACATACAAGGGGATGCAATTTCAAATTCCAGTAATCATCTAAAGCTAGGGCATACAAACAGCTATGTGTAGTTCACAGAGAAATAGATTTTTTTGCGTGAAGTGGTGCTCCACAGATAATGAGCTGAATCCAGCCCTCATTTGCCATCCTCCCATCCTACTCTCCCACCTTGCAGGAATCGTGAGCCGACTACCACTGAGAAGGGAGTACTGCTGCAGGCACAGGTACTGGAGACAAACTGCTCCTAACACATTCATGGCAGCTGTGTAAACTATGCACGTATTGTCTTTTGCCTCTGCAGAAAGACTGTGACCTGGAGCTTCGTGAAAATGACGTGGAACAGGAAAGACTGCAGGGCACCACCATTGTGTATGGGGAGAAGGTGCAGGTAAGAGTCACAGGCATAGAGATTGGTGGCTTGCAAATCTGCATAGGACCTCTGAACGCTGTTTGCTCCCAGAAAAGCCTTCCAAATTATGAATGACCTGTACTCAAATAGTGTGCATGTCATGGTTTCTGTGTAGGTGTGAGTTTCTTTGTAAACATGTGAGTGCTTATTACTCATTGTTTCTTCAATAGTATTGAGAGGTATTCCATTATGTGCTAATTACTCATTGTATCTTGTATGGTATGAAAGGTATTGACAGCTAATGAACATTTTGACTCCTTAGATGCTAATTTTCATAGCAGCTATGTATGGTGGCCGAGAAGGTCACTTTCTGATTCGCGTTTTCCCATAGCGTATTCGCATTCGGCATTGCGTATTCCCATTTACCATAGCGGATTCGCGTTTTCCCATAGCGGATTCGCGTTCGGCATTGCGTATTCCCATTTACCATAGCGCATTCGGTGGTCGAGAAGGATTCGCGTTTTCCCATAGCGGATTCGCACGGCATTGCGTTTCGTTGCTATTCTTGTTGATCGACCACAAAATGCTTGGGAGCCACGCCCACTGCGTACCTCGAACCCAAACCGAGAGCATGGTAATCTTGATGGACCACCAACTGTCTTCTTCTGAACTGGATGGTTAGTTCACATTATGGACACATGACATAAGCCTATATAGGCGGGGCAAGGGAATATCATGTAGTGAGACTGCCTCAGCATGAGAAAGTAGCTTGCTGCTAGCTAATTAGTTACTAGGTTGTGTGACTACATGTTGTATACAATTTTTGAAACTGTTGCAGAACTTCTTTTGAAGCATTTCTACTTGTGGCACCCGTATAGGCTAAGACTGGAGGCAGTACACAACCTAAAATGGAGGTGAGATGAAACAACGAAAGTGGTTTACACATAGCTGCATGTTCAAAATACACTCACACATGAGTTTTAACTTCTTGTAGCTATACCAGTATAATATAGTTTGAGTTACCACCACGCTTTGCCAAACCTAAACGTTTGAACTGTTCGTTAAGCTGTTGATGAAACAACAACAAAAACATCACACGTAACTCAACTTGACTATTCATGCCCTGGTACACAAGAAGTTAAAACTCGTGTGAGTGTATTTTGAACAGCTATGTGTAAACCACTTTCGTTGTTTCATCTCACCTCCATTTTAGGTTGTGTACTGCCTCCAGTTGAGTAAGTATTAGCCTATACGGGTGCCACGAGTAGAAATACTTCAAAAGAAGTTCTGTAACAGTTTCAAAAATTGTATAGTCACACAACCTAGTAACTAATTAGCTAGCAGCAAGATACTTTCTCATGCTGAGGCAGTCTCACTACATGATATTCCCTTGCCCCGCCTATAGGCCTATGTCATATGTCCATAATGTGAACTAACCATCCAGTTCAGAAGAAGACAGTTGGTGGTCCATCAAGATTACCATGCTCTCGGTTTGGGTTCGAGGTACGCAGTGGGCGTGGCTCCCAAGCATTTTGTGGTCGATCAACAAGAATACGCAACGATACGCAATGCCGTGCGAATCCGCTATGGGAAAACGCGAATCAGAAAGTGACCTTCTCGACCACCGAATCCGCTACGGTAAATGGGAATACGCAATGCCGAACGCGAATACGCTATAGTAAATGGGAATACGCAATGCCGAACGCGAATCCGCTATGGGAAAACGCGAATCCGCTATGGTAAATGGGAATACGCAATGCCGAACGCGAATACGCTATGGTAAATGGGAATACGCAATGCCGAACGCGAATACGCTATGGTAAATGGGAATACGCAATGCCGAATGCGAATACGCTATGGGAAAACGCGAATCAGAAAGTGACCTTCTCGGCCACCATAGCTATGGTAGTTGTCTTGCAGGTATACACTGAGCTGGACCCTAGTCTCGTGCCCAGACCCCACCCTCCCGAAAGAGGGTCTGGCGACTTTGCGCGGAAATCTTCGTCCAGGAAGTCACTGCTTTTCATTAGGAACTTCAGACTATAATCAAAATTCTCTTGCAATTACAATTTTCTAACGCTTAGGACATCTAGTTTGCCATACGTGCTAAACTATGATCTCCCACCCTGGCGTAGCAAACCCTAATATGAACTAACAGACAGTGAGAGAGGGTGTAGCTCAGTAGACCAGCCCACAACTTCCTGTGCGGAGAGAGGTATACCAGTGTGCACCTTATCGTACACCACCTTACACCCTCACATTCACATTTCACCCCTACCCACTTCCACCTCGCATCCCTCACATAGCTGTTGCATACTTTGACTAAGAAGTACGTTACTGTGAACACCAGGATAACGTCCAGAACTGAGAACACAAACCTCAGGGTGAGCGCACTTGCAGGATGAGGATATGTGTGTGCAGGATGAGTGTGTGTATGCAGGATGAGTGTGTGTATGCAGGATGTGTGAGTGATTCATTTTGTGTGTTGGTTTTAGGTTGAACTACAAAGTGGGAACTCTGAGGGCTCTATCTTCAAGATTCTGCCACGATACAAAGTGCGATCTGTTGGTGATGAGGTATGGCACCGTCACTATGTACTCCTCCTCCCCTTCTGCCCATTACTTCCTCCCGTCACCCCGTATTAGGTGCGGTACAACGATCAGATAAAGTTTGAGAGTTTGAAGACGGAAGGACAGTTTCTGCACTACAGTGCAAAGCTCTTTAGATCTGTGGGATTCCATGTGCATGCCGACTGGTGAGGAGAAGATCAGATGTGTATATTGCATGTATGTGATCGAGTACGTGGTAGTATTTTGATGCTGTACATGTGCATATGAATGTGGTTTAAGTGTTGATGCCCTTTCTTCCATTCCCCATGCAGCCATGAGCTGAACCTCTCAGCCACAGAGTCTGCCCTCACTATCATCCCACACCACCGGCCCATGGCTGAACAAGACCCCAGCACATTCAGGGTACGTAGACAGTCTACAGGAATATATAAGCTACTGTGGCCCTGTAGCATTTCTGAGCTACATAGCTAGCTAGATGAACGCATTACAGTCTCTTATCTAATACAATGCTCACACATATAACTGTTCAGTCTGGGGGCACAGTGAGGCTGTTCCATCGTGAGTACGAGTGCTACATTGCTGCTGAAGGCTCCTTTGCTGAGGACCCTGCGGTCGTGGAGGATGGTAGGTGGAGTATTGTGCATGAGTCCCACTACCAGTCTCTGAGGAATTGGATTGTCTTTGCTCTGCTTTTGTAGTCCACGGCCGCAAGCGCCACTCTGACCATGGGATCCTGAAGGCTCCCTCTACATCTGCCAACACCTACTGGCAGTTTGAGAAGGAACGTGACCCCCTTAGTGGTGAGTGTGGGAGATGGGGTTGGGGGGAGGGAGGAAGAAAGGAGGAAAGGAGAGGGGAGGGGAGAAGGGGAAGGGAGTGAAGATGATGTTCTCTCTCTCCTCAGGTGAACCTCTCTCCTGGGGAGAGCGATGTCGCATTAAACATCTGCCCACCCGGAAGTACCTTGCTGTTGTACAGTCAGGAGGCGAGTACAAGGTATAACACAGTGCTTGATTTGTGTCTTGGACTTCAGTGAACTGCTGCATGTGTAAGCTAGAGGTCAGGTTGTATGAAAATGTAGATCGAGCCGTATACTAGCTCCTTCATCTCACAGCTGACGCTGAAGGATCGCAGCTCCACTCCCAGTGCCTCCACCTCCCTCTCCATCATGAGCCAGAGCGATCTCGACACTGTCTTCTCCCTCTTCCCAGTCATTCAGGTCAGGGCTGTTTTGCACGCCTTTAGCTGTACAGGCCTGTATACAGGTTTGTGTACTAGCAGAATGTATAACATTGTGGGGCGAGCCTGAGCAAGTGCATGCATATGCAACATGCATTTCACTTATTCGACAACCTCAGGCTGTAGAATTGCAGCACAAGAACTGTATGGACAGTACATGGTGATCATGTATACACTGAGCTAGCTACATGTACATGCGGCACGAGCAGATGAAAGCACTCTCGCTGTCTTCTTTCGCTATGCAGTAGCTCCCATGACTGTAATCAGCCATTGAAGACCAGAGGTAGCTAGGTCTACGAGTCAGTGACTTCAACACAGTGAGCAACCGTGTAGCTGCGAGTCGCGATCGGTGAACTTGTAGCTAGTGCTAGCTAGATCAGTCATAAGTCGCACTTTCGCTTGTTGCTGTGCGCTGGGTAGCGCGCATCGCTGTATCCACTGAAGAGGTAGATTCATGAGTGGTCTCCGTCTGTTGTAGCCATCCAAGGAGTACACGGTTCATGAATTCGTACCTCTGAGTCTCCACGTGAAGTACAGCTTTGAACTTCGCGATGACAGTGTACGCATGTATATAATATGCATACATACATACATACAGACGCGGCTAACGTTCTACATGTCTATGTGGGGCTCGCTCAGGCTCGCCCCAATAAGTTATTTGACAAATCAGCTGATCTAAGGCTATCAATTACAGCATATCAACTAATTGAGAGGACCTGCCTCACTCCAATTCTTGCATATCAGCTAATTGAGAGGACCTGCCTCACTCCATCTCTTGCATATCAGCTAATTGAGAGGGCCTGCCTCACTCCAGATCCTAGTGTGTTTGAACAGGGAAACTGCCTGATGTCAGTGCTACGTATGAGTGTAGTGACTTTGTGTGCAGCTAGTCATGGAATTCTCTGATTCGTATGAGTGAAGTGATTTTGTGTGCAGCTATAGTCATGGAATTCTCTGATTCCAATCGATTAGCCAATCAACTATGCAAACTATGAACCAGTTAGTCGATTATGGGACTTATAGCCCATACTTTTTCAGTTCCATAAGAGGCAAGCTCTTCGTAACCGAAATGAGATAATCTTCAGGTTGCGAATCTTGCATTGTCCTGTGTGCAAATGATCAGCTGTGGGTAACATACCGTGTCTGCTCTGCAGGAGGGGGACACGATTCTACTGGAGTCGTACGCACGCATCAAACACCTGCAGACCAAAACATGGCTGCACTTGGAGAAAGGTATGCAATAAATCACTGTATTCTGTGATGATAGATAACATCACTTCACCAATGCCAACTGGACAGGGCCGTACGCATGAGAACCCCTGTCTGTACGTATCAACAACTCATGGACCTATGTACGTAGTGGCCTTCCTTACAGTTGAGGCAATACTGCCAGCCTTGAGCCTATTATCCTTCTGTACTGCACTCCCACTCATGCAACGATACATAATACGTATAGTAGATATGAATACATGTTTAGAAAGACATAGTGATCGATCAGCGCAGGTAATAAAAACAGGTACATGCTGTGCAGATATATTATTGGGTAACTCTTTACCACCCAATGACAGCATTGATGCACACGACTTGCAAGCCTATACACAAAGTTAAAAAACCATCAGGAGAGAGAAAGTAGACAGTTTTGAACACAGTAGAGATTTTCAAGTACAGTGTCGAGTCTGTGCAGGTGGTTGGCTAATGAGGGAACACACAGTAGAAGCCAAGGGCCAAATACTCTCCTGTACTCACTATTGTCCAGTTCTAACTTCTTCGATTGGCAGGTCTGGCAGCAGTTTGGATGGGTACGTTAGCGTCAAAACATTCCGAGAAGCCAGGCTGCAGTTTGTCAGGATAACAATACTGTGAAGCGCTCTCTTGTACATGTAGGTCTGCTTTCAGTCGCATCCATTGGCTTTAGCCAAACAATAGCAGCTAGCGACATCAGTGCTGTCTTTAGTTACGCCCAATCAGCAACACCCATTCCAGAACTGGTACAGCAAAAAGCATGCAGAATGGGTGTGGTACAAAATTTAGATTGCAGCATTCAATGTTATTTAAAGATTGTGTAGTGTAGCCACTAATTCTCTCTTGGGTGCATGTGCATTTCAATTCATGGACTGGTATTTGCTATGAGTTTTGCTAAGGCAGCCCACATGACTGCAGGTTAAAGATAACTATGTTTTTACTGTTCACTTTAAGGCAACAGTTGCTCTAGCAGCCTGTCCTACACATCCCTATACCAGTTTTAATAGTCTCCCCCACATTCTTCTCCAGCTGTATTTGAATAGCATGTGGCGGTTTACATAGGCTGGACCGTAGATGGTATATACCGTATTTCCGCGAATAGACGCCGCCCTCGAATAGACGCCGCCCTCGAATTAACGCCGCACAATTGGAGGCGCTGAGTGAAATAAACGCCGCCCTCGAATAAACGCCGCGGCGGATTTGCATTTGCGTAAAGTATAATGACGTGACACTTCGTACTACTGGCGCGGCGGCGTCTTCCAACTGTCGTAGAAGACAGCCTGGGTCCTCGAGCTCGTTGCCATCCCGCGAAGGCATCTTCTTCACCATCGTTTTCGTCTCGTGTGTATCGCTTTGTCGCAAAGCGATCGCAAAGCGACGCGGCTACTCAGTGCTCAATCTGCGGACGGCACTTGCCGAATCTTGCCCGTTGTGAGTTGTTGTGTTGTGTTTCTTGTATGAGCCATACCAGCTTGTCGACGTAATTCGACGGTGAGCTAGCTAGGGATGCTGTGTACGGGGCACGGTCATACTGCCCAAAGTAATAAACGCCGCCCTCGAATAAACGCCGCCCTCGAATAGTAGCCGCACCAAACTGAACAACGAAATAAATAAACGCCGCGCCGTCTATTCGCGGAAATACGGTAGTACTCTACTATTCATTGCTGGAACATGTAGTAGGTGTTCTCCTCCACATATTTTACCCCATGCGCATGCGCAGTAGGGGTAGAGTGATCGGTTTGTCTGTCCGTCTGTCCATGGAGTTTCAGCGATGAAGGCCTTGTTGAAGGCTTAGTTCAGGATAGAAGTGTCAGAATTAAGAAAATACTAGCGTCTACATAACTCACAGACCAGAGATCGAGAAAGTTGTGTGAAAGTCTTGGTTTTCTGACTTATACAACTTGCTGTTTCTAACATTACTACCACAACTTACGGTATCTCATTCTGCATGCTGACATCGCTGCAGCTATATTTAAAAAAATCGGTAGCCCATCGTGCATGCTATATCAAAAATCGGCAGTTGGCCTCATGTCAAAGTAATTAACGCATGGGGTACGTGCTCTGCTGAGTACCTCTAGTTTGTAAAAGTATCAAAAGTATCTCTCTTGACTCTCTCTCCCCCCTCCCCCCTCCCCTCCCCCCTCCCCCCTCCCCCCTCCCCCCCTACCCCCTCCCCCCTACCCCCTCCCCCCCTACCCCCTCCCCCCTCTACCCCCTCCCCCCTCTACCCCCTCCCCTCCCCCCTACCCCCTCCCCCTCCCCTCTACCCCCCTCCCCCTACCCCCCTCCCCCTACCCCCCTCCCCCTACCCCCTCCCCCCTCCCCCTACCCCTCCCCCCCCCCCCCACACACACACACAACACACTCTCTCTCCCCACCTCTCTCTCTCTCTCTCTATCTCTCTCCACTTTCTCTCCGAACTCTCTCTCCCCTCACTCTTCCCCCACTCCTCCCCCCTCTCTCTCTCCCTACCCCCACCTCTCTCTTCCCACTCTCTCTCTTTCTCCACTCCCCCCCCCCCCCCCCCCCCCCCCCCCCCCCCCTCCCCTTCCAGGCAAACGGTATAAACGGAGGGGGTTTGACCCAAATGCACCTGGTCTGGAGGGACTGGAGTGGGACAGTGCAGAGCTGTTCATGGTGTGTCAGAATGGAAGGAATGGGGGAAGGGGACTAGGAATGGAGGGAGGATAGAGGGAGGAAAAGGGGAGAGGGGAAGGGAGGAGGCGTACTATGATTAGCTGTATGTGTGTTGGAAGGGATTTCAGTATCTCGATCTGATTGTCCTCCAGCTTTCAGCCACAGAGACCATGAACTATGATGATGCCTTCACCCTAGAGCAGGTATGGACTCACCCTGCTCACACAGTGTGGCATGTGATCCCCCTGAAGTTAACCTCAATCCTCCCTCACCTCCAATCCTCCCCCCCCCCCCCCCCCCCCCCCCCCCCCTCCCCTCCACACACACACACATCACACACACACATACATGAAGGTGGAAGAGCCTCTGGTGGACAAGTTCAACTTCGTGGCTGGTATTGTCCCCATCCTCACCACATACATCAGTGAGGTGGGTACACACCCACATACACACTTACAAATAGTTTAGAGGAATCCCCACACAACCACAAAGATGGTTTTAGCCCATGAAGCCAATTTAATTTGGAAATGTAAATTTGGAATTGCGATTGAAATGTCAAGTTTGGAAGAATGGCCTTGACTACATGGTTTCCTCAACCAACAAGGAACTTGTTCGCTGACTTTACTAACCACACATGCACCATCCCACCACACACTCTCCCCCTACACCCTCCCAGAGAACAAAGCCGGGTGCACCTCCCTTGGGTGCCTATACATCCTACCCAGTCACATCTGCCCTCCAGGAGCTCTCGGAGTTCCTCATCACACCCAGTGCCCGTGACTCCAAGGACAGGCAGAAGCTGCTTAGAAACCTCCGGGTAGGATACGAAGATATCTGTAGCTGTTTGTACATTGACTGATATATTGTAGAAGTTGCAGCTATGTTGTTCGTACTGGCTTCAACATATCTTTTATTTGGGTGAATTGTGTGTGTGTGTGTGTGTGTGTGCAGGTGCTGGAGCTGGTGATAGAGGTGTTGAAACTGTTCAAGCGGGATGCTGAGGATGCCAGGTTAGTATACATGTAGGTGTGTACTGCAAGCGACGAAAAGCTGGGCGTGGGACTGGGAACGAGGCTAGGTCTCCAACTTATTGGCTAGCTACGTTTAGAGTGCAGTTTATTGTTGTGTCAGCCTGCATGAGCGAACCCCACACTGATCATGCTATTGTGCGTTTTCCGGATTTACAGCTGGCCAATATTTACGCTCAGCTGCAAATACCAGTTTATAGAATCAGGATGATACTCAGGTCTCTTTGAAGTGCTGCAGAGCTAGAGGCCATTGGGAGTCCTTGCTGCTTGTGTACATGTTTTACCACGGCCAAGGATGATGTCGATGCTTAGGCATCTTTGATGTTTCAGTAGTGCACATGGCTATGGCTATTGGAGACTGTAGAAGAGCAGACTTGCATGACCGACCAACAAGCAGCTAACCAGTTGGTCTCTATCAACACACTGTGGAAGTTAACGCTGTCCGTGACTGATGCAGAACCTTTGCAACACTGTGTTAGACCTCAGAGCTCAGTGCCTTCTATGCACTCATGATTATGACATCTTTCAAGTTGTTGGTTGTCGATTCCTGCTTTTTGTTCTCTTCCTCCTGCTACCCCTCCTCACTCCTACACTTGCTATGCTCTCCTCTCCCTCCTCCTTCCTCCACCTGATCCTCCCTCTATTCCTTTCCTGTACTTCTACTCCTCCTGCTGCCCCTCCTGAATCTTTACTTCCCCCTCCTCCCTCCTCCCTCTTCCTCCCCTCTCCTCCTCCCTATTCCTCCCTCGTCCCTCCTGTCTCTCTTCCTCCCTCCTCCTCCCTCCTCCCTGTTCCTCCTCCCTCTCTCCTCCCCCCCCCCCCCCCATCAAAGTGAGCAGAAGAAAGTGTGCCAGGCTGGTTACTTGGTCATTGAGAGTTACCTGAAAGGAGACAGCCGCAAGAATGAGAACTACTTGGCCAGATTCATCAAATTCTTTCAGACACAGGTGGGAATACACACACACACACACACACACACACACACACACACACACACACACACACACACACACACACACACACACACACACACACACACACACACACACACACACACACACACACACACACTCCTGCACCTACACACACCCACTCATGCACCCACTCACACCCACTCACCCACACCTGCCAGGTCCACATGGGGCTGAATGCTGAAGAAGTGATGATTGAGATGGTGGAGGGCAATGCGTAAGTTGCATTTGCACATGTTTAACCACCTTGTACTCCTTGGCAACCCCCGCCCCTAGCCTCGTTTTCCCTCTCCTTATTGCACAGTACCCTCAACTAGCACACCTTGCTACTAGCAACATAACATTCATACACTGAGGATATAACTGATTGAGATACAAAGATCTACTCCGAAGCATGTAGCATTATTTATTCAATCGATGAATTCAATTGAGCTAGCGAGGAACATTGGATGGTCATCCAGTTTCTGACTTCTTGCATGATCGATACCCACGGGAATCTCTCCTAGTCTTGTTGTGCAGTCTGCATCTTCTTGAAGACATGTTTGCTGCTTTGTTGGAGGAGGATGGAATCTCCAGTTCCTATGTACAGTATTGCCTGCCATCTCAACAGGTGGTCGCTGCATAAATTATCATGTCTATTTTTGTTGCCATCAATCGCAATTGCACATGTATTGACCATGGACTGCCCATTTAGTGCACATCCTCTATTGGGTATGCGGTGTTGCTCACTACCTAGAGTCACAAGCACTTGCTTGCAGTATTCAATGAAAAACTCTTGGGGAGCCGAGCAAGACTAGTAGTGTCTGCTTGCTGTATGGAATGCCACACCATGCATTCTACTTCGCATTATACTAAAGTACTTACATGTAGGACCATAGTATAAGGTATGCCACATTCCTAAGGAAAGTTGTCCATAATCATAATCCTCCCCCCCCCCCCCCCCTCCTCCTCCTGCCCCTCCTCCCCCCTCCTCCCCCCTCCTCCCCGCTCCTCCCCCTCCTCTCCCTCCTCCCCCTCCTCCCCTCTTCTCCCTCCTCCCCCTCCTCCCCCTCCTCCCCCTCCTGCCCCTCCTCCCCCTCCTCCCCCTCCTCCCCCTCCTCCCCCTCCTCCCCCTCCTCCCCCTCCTCCCCCTCCTCCCCCTCCTCCCCCTCCTCCCCCTCCTCCCCCCTCCTCTCCCTCATCCCCCTTTCCTCCTCCTCCCCCCTCCTTTCCCTCCTCCCCCCACCTCCTCCTCCTGCCCCCAGAGCAATAGTGTCCAAGATGGCTGAGACAGAATTGGACTACATGATCCAGGAGCTGGTGGGCACCAAGGTACACAGATACATCATAATTTACCTCAAGAAATATGTCTTATTTGCACGTCAAATCGTTAAAGGTAGCATAACATTACATGCATGTATAGCTGCTAAGTTGGTGGAAGATCATGGGTTCAATTCTCGTTTGCTTTGAACCAGATTATTCATGTTCATGCATCATATGCGTTGATGGTTACTGGTTAGTATATTAGCATTCAATTGCTATTCCGGTACCTCGTTAGCGACTATAATGGTGGTTTCTTATAAATAAATGTCAGCACTGCATGTGTATATGGAGTTGGGTTCTTCTGTCTTCCTCCAGGACCACCGCTTAATGGAGTTCCTCGGAAATCTGTGTGTGTGTGGAGACAGACCCATCCCCTCCCATCAGAGTGAGCATGCAGTGTTTGTGTGTGTGTGTGTGTGTGTGTGTGTGTGGGGGGGGGGGGGGGGGGGGGGGGGGGTGCATGTGTGAATGTGTGTGTGAGTCTCAGACTGGAGTGTTTAATTTAGTGAGCATCACTACCTTGCCAAGCGTAGCAGATAATGGCAGTCTGGTACTGCATCAGCTAGTGTATCTCATGGTTGTGCAATCTCGATCAAGATTACAAGATCGCAAAACTTCAGCTCAAGATTGTGTGTGCAGAGTCTGCGAACTTTATGAGTGCTTTGTCTTCCCATTGGCTGCCGTTACTTTTGCGCCCGTTGCTGCCTTTGTCAGCACGGTTCTCACGAAAGACCCACGAGATCTGACCAAGCCGTGGTGCACTGGCACTTATGTGGGGACGAAGTTGTAAGCGCTGTAATGGTTTACTTTCTGGGCTGCTATTGCTCTCTTTGATTATAGAGAATGGCCAGAAGATATTCCGAAGACCCCTTAGACGCCATCCAACAGTTCCAGTTCTTTCACTCAATCTCGAGATAGTGCACTTGTATTTTGCGCAATCTCAAAATTGCCACTTATGCCACGCAATCTTGAGATTGTGCAAATTCTTAGATTGTTCATTATGTACGTATGGCATTGTGTGAAACTTCTGTCATGCTTTCTGAAAAAATCCAATCAAGTTTAGCCTGCATCTGGAGCACCAGCGTGTGGCATGGCTGACCAATCAAGGAGAGGTTTGCGAGTCTGTGGAGGATCATACTGGCCACAAAAGCAGAGGGCTGGTGGCAACACGATAGCAAAAGGAGCTCTGTTTTCCTCGAGCAAACATCTCTTGAGGCATCCACATGACTGCAAATAGTGGTGCCACGCACAATATGCACATCTGCACGATCAAGGCGGCAATCGCATGGGGCTTCTTATGGAGTAAACTAGTTTATGGTTCACCGCTGCTCTTCCCTCAGATGCTGTCCTGGACAAGCTGGTGTACGAGCATGGAAAGGTGGGTCTCCGCTGTCTGTATACGTATGTACGTGTGCACATGTGCATGCACACACACAACACACACACACACACAACACACACACACACAACACACACACACACACACACACACACACATCACACGCACACGCACACAACACACACCTCACACACACCTCACACATAACGCACACATCTCACACACATCCACACACGCACACATCACACACATACACAACACACACACCTCACACACACATCACACATAACACAACATGTATACGTATGTACGTGCGCACGTGCATGCACACACACACACACACACACAACACACACACACACACACAACACACACACACCTCACACACACATCACACATAACACAACATGTATACACACACGTGCACCTGCATACACAGGATGTTTTCTATCGGATGGAGGTAGGGGGATCTGAGTACTACCCTGAAGGGGAGCAGGGGGTCATGTACTTCAAGAAACCGGGAGTGGGTCAAGAGTGGAAGAAACTCTCCGACATTGCTGCCAAGGTAAGTCATTATCGGTTGACTCTAATACTGCATATTTATGCTCCGCTCTGCGTGCAGTTGGACTGCATGTCTACAAGATGTACATTGTATGTGCATGTCCATGTGGTGTACTTGCATGCGTGTATGGTGTACTTGTCTACAAGGTGTACATTGTATGTACATGTCCACGTGGTGTACGTGCATGTGTGTATGGTGTACTTGATGAGTTTGTGTGCTCTTGCAGGACATCTCCGATTCAGGAGACTGCGAATTTCTCAAGTCTCAACTGCAACTCTGGAGCAAGATCTGCAAGGTATGTACATGTGGTGCATGTGCTTATGTACATGTAGCATGCCTCATGTACTATGGTTTCACTGGTGTGCCTGTTGAATACTGCACGGATTGCTCTTAACTGAGCGCCTCTGAGTTCGAGTGACTGTCTATTTTCAGGGCAATAATGCTCGGACGATTGCAGCCTTGGACAAAGAAGATCTCAACTACATGACATTTGAGAAAGCCCTGCAATGTGCCCAGGACAAGGTCCTACATCCCGAATTGCGGTCCAAGTTTGTGGAACTCATCAAAGGTCAGTGCGATACATGTACATACGTAGCTTCCACTAGTGAATCACCTCTTGAGCTGAGACAATAATTTGCACTTTGAAGTTGCAATAACATTCACTACTGTGGTGTGCATGTGTCCGTGTGTGCTACTTACTGGTCTCGAGCCTCATTCCCTGGCCCCCGTCCAGCATTTTATCGCTTATTGTACAGAAAAAGCAGGGAACACCTGGAATAATTTTTATCACATGAGTGACGTAAAGATATAGAGAACTTAATTGAATGTGGATGGGTACACTAGCAGAAATCTGGCTCATCAAGCACTAGACCGTTAGTCAAGAGCGCATCTACTTATGCGCTCTTGCGTTAGTTGCATGGCAGTAAACAATAGCCAACCTGGTTGTGCAGTTTGTTTCTTAGCAGTGGGGGCTATATACATGTAAAGAGCATCAACGATAACAAGTAGCTTCACTCGCTTCTCTCGCTCAGCTACTTCCCCCTCATTTCCCTATGTGAGCAATCCAGCGCCGGACAGCTCTCTGTGCAGAGCTGCTGCTCCCCGATTATGTCTGCTTCAGCTGCTGCCTCTCGACTGTGTCCGATTCAGCTGCCGCTCCACGGTTGTGTCCACTTCAGCTGCTAACCCCCGATTGCATCCGCTTCTGAGCTGCAGCTCCCAATTGCATCTGCTTCAGCTGCTGATCGAGCACTCCCCGATTTCTTCTGCTGCTACACCCCAATTGCGTCCGCTTCAGCTGCTGCTCCCCGACTGCATCCGTCCGGTTTAGCTGCTGCTCCCCAACTGTGTTCAGCTGCCCAGCCGGAAGGTTCCAACCCTTGCCCAACATACGTGAGCATTCCCAGAGTTCGAGGTTCAGTAGATACGGTACAAAGGTTGTGCATTACTATAGTCAGTCCCGCCGCCTGAAAGTCCCATTTCCGTTACACACAAACACACACACACACTCATGCATACTTAAAATCTTGTATCTGCATAATTGTATATTTTTGGCTCTATATTACACCCCCCCCCCCCCCCCCCCCCCCCCCCCCCCCCATGTCCTTACACACTTACTACAGTGATGTTTGTGGATGTTGGTGAGAACAGAAATGTGCTGGAGAGTCTCTCCCTTTCATTTGTGAGTTGGTTGTGGAGACATCAGAGTTAGATTATAATTATAGGATGCTGTTGTTACATACATTGTACATTCAATTTTGGTGGTGGCCACTGAGCATGATGCCCCCAACCACTGTCCTCCCTCACCAGGTCTATGGTCAGATACAAGAGGACCCCTTTGCTGGAACTGCAGAGGCAGACACTATCGCTCTGACAGGGGTTGAGAACGTTTACTTCCCAGAGATGAGGGGCTGGATTCTGGAACACATCAAGGGCTCTGCAGAGGTCATTGTGTCCAATGTTGACGACAACCTGTTACTGGCGGAGGTACTGTCGGTACTGGCCCTCCTGGTGAAGTACGGCTACTATGATGACACGGAAGATGTGGATGCTGTCCTGCATCCACTTGTGGACGTGCTCAACGGGTTCAAGGACGTCCTCTTCCCTGCCTCTGAGGCCCCGCACCCAGGTTACCTCCATATGCATTGCCTGTGACCGTACATGTGATCCGCCTACTGTAACAGTAACTGAGAGTGTCCGGCTGGAATAATATTCCAACTGCTAGCTAGAATCCTATCTCCCTTCAAGACATTCAATCTCTAAAATCAAAAATATGTATATGCACAGAGTATGCCTCATGCATGTCAGCAAAATTAGTATGTAGGTGTAGTGTTATGCAAGCGATGGCCAAGCGTACGACTATGCTGATGTACGCGCTCTTTCCGTGTAGCCCATGATCTCAGCTAGTGTTTGCAGGTTGCTTTCTTTGCAAGGCGTTGACTGTGCCGCACTGGCCGCTCCAACCCGTCCAACTCATCCACGGTGTCCTTTGTTAAACGCAGGGATGTACCATCGCATGCATGTGCATTAATCTGA